>BPLQ01013387.1:30245-83417 GCA_021605075.1 Caerostris darwini | reverse complement strand
TTTTATATCTCATTTATGCAAATTAAATAAGTGATTCTATATGTTCTTTTAAAAATTAAAGCATGCATATTAAACTTTCAAATTAAAATGACACAAATATATTAATGATTTATCAAATATTATGCATGTTTTCTATTTATTTAAATAATTTCGATAGGTTCATTATTATTAAAAAAAAAGCTACTTAACTTTTAACGCTTTTAATTCATTTTAATAAAATAATTATAAATAATTTGTTTAAAAGGAAATAAGTGCTTTTAAATGTTCCTATATGTTCTGTTGGATATTAATAAATAATTAATAAACTTCAAAATAAATATGACACAAATATATTTTGAATTATCAAATATTATATATATTTTCTATTTACTGAATGACCAAATTCATGTTATTCAGAAGAATTTATCAACATTTATCAAATTTATCGAATTTATCAAATTTTTCTATTAATCAACACAAATTAATGAAAACTGTTTCAAATAATTTTTTATTAAATTAATTTCTTAAATGAGCCGTTTAAAAAGAAATTTGCTTTTTATCATATTCTATTAAATATTAATAAATGATTAATAAATTTCCCAACAAAAATGAAACAAATACATTTTTAATTTATGAAATATTTTCATATTTTCTATATATTTCCGGTACATGTAATTAACAAAATACAAATTTATCTACTATTTTAATAATTTTTATAAATAAATTTTTTAAAGGAAATTAGTTATTTTTTATAACTACTTTCTGTAAAAATTAATATATGATTAATAAAGTTAAGTTTCTATTAAAAAGGTCACAATTGTATTTTTAACTTAACAAATATTATATGTATTTCCTATCTATTGCAGGAACACAGTCACGCAATTAATAAGACACAAATTTATCTGCACTTTTAATTAATTTTATAATTGAATTTTTTAAATAAATTGTTTAAAAGGAAATATATTTTCTTATGATTACTATACTTCTGTTAACAAATGATTAATAAACCTCCAAATTAAAAATGATACAAATAATTTAATAATTGATAAAATATTATACATAGTCATTCTCTGCCTATTTAGTTAATGAATTCACGTGCTCAACGAGAATTAATTACATCACGAAAACACTTTAAGCTTCTTTACTCATCCCAATCTTAATAATACATTTCTAACTATGAACTCAAACACTCGAACTGAAACGGTCTCTGTAATGCCTTCTTAAAGACTGTTTAAATGTCATCCGTAATGAGAATGTCCCTTCCAATCTTAATCACTCTTTCCCCAGTAATAAAGGGGCAGATTTAAAGAGGACAGCACATTTAATTTAATGAATAAACACGATTTAAAACGTCCCAGGAGTTCGGCGATAAAAATTTGTTTATTAACAAAAAAAAAATAGATATTATCTTGTCTGTAATATTTCTTAAATGAACTTATCAATAGACATGCTGGGTTAATGAATTTATAGGACAGCTTTCATTGGAATTAATTAAGGAGACAAATTAAAATCTATTTCTCAATTTCTTTTTTTTTATGTTCGTCGACTGTCTTTGTATAATGTTGTTGTTTTTTCCAATAAACAGCATATATTGAGAAACTAACGTCATAACTTTAATTGATGTAGCATGAATTTCATTTAATTTAGTAGATTGTAATTAATTACTGTGTTAATTTAGTAGAATTTAATTTTGTAAAAATTTTTGTTTTAAATTGTTGATTTTATTTTAAGTTTACAAAAAAGCTAGCCATTTGCATTAATTTATTTTGATTTTTTTTATAAAAAAATCATTTAAATTCAATGTGTATTCATTCAGCATATATTGTGAAAGTAATATCATGACTAAAGATTTATTTAGTGTAATTTTAAATTAATTTAGTATACTATTATATGACTTGTAATTACTAAACATAAATGTATCAACTCTTTTAATTAATTTTTATTAAAATAATATTTAAAATAATCTTTTTAAAGTTAAACAAGTGCTTTTTTATGATTACTATATGTTTTGTTAAATGTTAATGAATGATTAATTAACCTCCATTAAAAATGAAACAAATGTATTTTAAATTATATTATACGTCTTTTTTATCAATTGAAACAGAATATTCATATAATTAGCAAGCTATAAAGTCTACCCTTTTAATTAATTCTATAATTGAATTTTTAAAATAGATTGTTTAAAAGAAACATACTTTTTTATGATTACTATACTTGTGATAAATATTAACAAATGATTAATAAACTTCCTATTAAAAAACGATAGAAATGATTTTAAAATTGATAAAATATTACACATAGTCATTCTCTGCCTATTTAGTTAATGGATTCACGCGCCCAACGATAATTAATTACATCACGAAAACACTGTAAGCTGCTTTACTCATCCCAATCTTAATAATACATTTTTAACTATGAACTCAAACACTCGAACTGAAACGGTCTCTGTAATGCCTTCTTAAAGACTGTTTAAATGTCATCCGTAATGAGAATGTCCGTTCCAATCTTAATCACTCTTTCCCCAGTAATAAAGGGGCAGATTTAAAGAGGACAGCACATTTAATTTAATGAATAAACACGATTTAAAACGTCCCAGGAGTGCGGGGATAAAAATTTTTGCATTACCAAAAAAAAAAAAAAAAAAAAAAAGATATTATCTTGTCTGTATTATTTCGCAAATGAACCTATCAATTAACATTCTGAGTTAATGAATTTATAAGACCGCTTTCATTGGAGTTAATTGAGGAGAGAAATTAAAATGTAGTTCACAACCTCCTCTCGTTTTTTTATATCTTCTTCGACTGTCTTTGTATAATGTTGAAGGCATTTACGTACTTGTACTATGTTTTTGCTTCCCTCGCCATCAATGCAACACTCTTGCTTAACAAAAGGGACAATGGATCTCCGGCCCCATACGTCAAGAATGGGTAGGAATGTTTGTGACATGTCATTTAAACGCACTGTCTTGCTATTCTGAAATGGCAATATTCATTTTCTTAAGTTTCCAGTTGATCAGTGCCCTCAGACCGCAAGTTGTGATGACAACACAATCGATGGGCATGCATTTTCTCATTCTTTTAGTTCCTTTTTCTTCCTTTATATAAAACAAAAAAATAATAATAAGTTTTAAATATCGAGTTACGTGTATTTTGGTGAAAGATCAACTCAATTAAACTCTATTTGAGTGGAAAGTTAATAAAATGGTTATTGGAGGGTTTCCTCTGGTAGTGCTTCTTTTTTAGAAATTTTTCATTAAATGTTTTACAGAAATGTACTAATTTATTCATGCATAAAATATTTTATTCAATTTTCCATTAATTTTTGTTCTAAACTGTTTATTTTATTATAAGTTTAGTAGGATCCATTTACATTAATTTATTTTGCTGTTTTTAAAAAAATTACTTTAAATTCATTGTGTATTCATTCCGCATATATTGTGAAACTAATATCATGACAGTGATTGATTTAGTATAACTTTAATTTTATTTAGTACACTATTCTATGACTTGTAATTAGTAAAACAAAAATTTATGAAATCTTTAATTAATTATTAAATGATTTTTTTAAATAAATTTTTTAAAGTTAAATAGGAATTTTTTATGATTACTATATAGCCTGTTAAACATTATTAATTGATTAATAAACCTCCAATTAAAAATGACACAAATGTATTTTTAACTTAACGAATATTATACGTATTTCATGTAATTAACAAAATGTAAAGTCTACCCTTTTTATTAGTTTTATAATTAAATTTTTAAAATAAAATGTTTAAATATAAATAAGGGTTTTTCATGATTACTATACTTCAAGTAAATATTAATAAATGATTAATAAACAAATGTCATGATTAATAACTGATAAAATATTGTACATAGTCATTCTCTGCCTATTTAGTTAATGAATTCAGGTACTCAGCAAGAATTAATTACATCATGAAAATACTTTAAGCTTCTTTTCTCATTCCAATCATATTGATACATTTTTAATTATGAACTCAAACACTCCTACTGAAACGGTCACTTTATTGAATAAACACGATTTAAAACGTCCAAAGAATTCGGCGATAAAAATTTTTGCATTAACAAAAAAAAATAAAATATTATCTTGTCTGTATTATTTCGCAAATGAACCTATCCATTAACATTCTGAGTTAATGAATTCATGAGACAGCTTTCATTGGAGTTAATTAAGGAGACAAATTAAAATGTAGTTCTCGACTTTCTCTTTTTTCTTTTATCTTTCTAGACTGTCTTTGTATAACATTGAATGCAATTACGTACTTGTGATATAAATGTATGAACGCTTTTAATTAATTTTTTTAAATAAATTTTTTAAAGTTAAATAAGTATTTCTTTTATTAATATATGTCCTGTTAATCACTAATAATTGGTTAATAAACCTTTTATTAAGAAGACACAAATATATTATTAAGTTAATAAATACTATACGTATTGTGTAACCATTGGAAGAACACAGACTTGTAATTAACAAGCTACAAATTTATCTACCCTTTTAATTAATTTTATAGTTTAATTTTTAAAATAAATTCTTCGAAAGGAAATATACTTTCTTAAGATTATTATACTTCAAGTTGATATTAACCAATGATTAATAAACCTCCAAATTAAAAAATGATACAATAATTGATAAAATATTATACATAGTCATTCTCTGCCTATTTAGTTAATGAATTCACGTGCTCAACGAGAATTAATTACATCACGAAAACACTTTAAGCTTCTTTACTCATTCCAATCATAATAATAATACATTTTTAACTACGAACTCAAACACTCGAACTGAAACGGTCTCCGTAATGCCTTCTTAAAGACTGTTTAAATGTCATCCGTAATGAGAATGTCCCTTCCAATCTTAATCACTCTTTCTCGAGTCATAAAGGGACGAACTTAAAGAGAACAGCACCTTTAATTTAATGAATAAACACGATTTAAAACGTCCCAGGAGTTCGGTGATAAAAATTTTGTACATTAACAAAAAAATAACAGATATTATCTTGTCTGTATTATTTCGCAAATGAACCTATCAATTAACATTCTGAGTTAATGAATTTATAAGACCGCTTTCATTGGAGTTAATTAAGGACACAAATTAAAATGTAGTTCTCAACTTTCTCGTTTTTTATCTTCCTCGGCTGTCTTTGTGAAAAGTTCGAAAAGAATATGTTTTTGCTTCCCTCGCCATCAATGCAACACTCTTTGCCTAACAAAAGGGAAATAGATATCCAACCCCATACGTCAAGAGTGTGCAGGAGTGTTTGTGACATGTTATTTAAACGCGATGTCATCCTATTTTGAAATGGCAATATTCATTGTCTTAAGTTTCCAGTTAGAGCAGTGCTCTCAGACCGCAAGTTTTGATGACAACACAATCGATGGGGATACATTTTCTCATTCTTTAAGGTTATTCTTTTTCTTTTTATAAAATAATAAAAAGAAGAAGTCTTAAATATCGAGTTACGTGTATTTCAGTGAAAGATCAACTCAATTAAACTCCGTTTTTGTGGAAAGTTAATAAAATGGTTATTGAAGGGTTTCCTCTGGTAGTGCTTCTTTTTTAGAAACTTTTCATTTAATATTTTATAGAAATAAACTAATTTATTACTTAAAAAATTATTTTATTCTACTTGCTATTAATTTGTGTTCTAAATTGATTATTTCATTCTAAGTTTACAAAAATGCGAGCCATTTCCAATAATTTATTTTGATTATTTTTTTTTAATTATTTTAAATTCATTGTGTAATCATTCAGCATATATTGTTAAACTGGTATCATGACTTTGATTGATTTAGTATAACTTTCATTTAATTTAGTACACTATTCTATGACTTGCAATTAGTAAAACACAAATTTACGAACTCTTTTAATTAATTTTTATTAAATGAATTTTTTAAATAATGTTTTTAAAGTTAAATAAGTGTTTTTTTATTATTAGATGTTCTGTTAAACATTAATAAATGATTAATGAACCACCTACTGAAAGGGACACAAATATATTTTTAACTTAACAAATATTATACGTATTTTTTATCTATGGGAGGAACACAGTCATGTGCTTAACAAAATATAAATTTATATATTTTAATGAATTTTATAAATTATTTTCAAACGACATAAGTGATATTATATGATTCTGTTAAATAATAATAAATTATTAATAAACCTCCTATTAAAAATGGCGTTTATGAATGGTTTTAAATAAAAACACTTAAAATTTATTTTTAACTTAATTAATAGTATATGTGTTTCCTATATATTTCAGAAACACATTCATGTAATTAACAAGATACAAATTTATCTACCCTTTTAATTAACTTTATAATTGAATTTTTAAAATAAATTGTTTTAACATTTTCTTATGATTACTATACTTCAAGTAAATATTAATAAATGGTTAATAAACCTCCAAATTAAAAATGACACAAAATGATTTAATAATTGATAAAATATTGTACATAGTCATTCTCTGCCTATTTAGTTAATGAATTCTCGTGAGGTTTCAGCGAGAATTAATTACATCACGAGAATACTTTAAGCTTCTTTACTCATTCCAATCATAATAATAATGCATTTTTAATTATGAACTCAAACACTCGAACCGAAACGGTTTCTGTGATGGCTTCTTAAAGACTGTTTAAATGTCATCCGTAATGAGAATGTCCCTTCCAATCTTAATCACTCTTTCCCCAGTAATAAAGGGCGAATTTAAAGAGAAGAGCACCTTTAATTTAATGAATAAGCACGATTTAAAACGTCCCAGGAGTTCGGCGATAAAAATTTGTGCATTAGAAAAAATAAATAAAGATATTATCTTGTCTGTATTACTTCGCAAATGAACCTATCAATTAACATTCTGGGTTAATGAATTTATAGGACAGCTTTCATTGGAGTTAATTAAGGAAACAAATTAAAATGTAGTTCTCAACTTTGTTGGGTTTTTTTTTAATCTTTCCAGACTGTCTGCATATAGCATTGAATGAATGCATTTACGTATTTAATTATAAAACGTTTTAAAATTAGTAAATGTATTTTAAGGGATTCAAAATCCTTAAATTTTGGAAAACATTACATACAATTCCATTTTTTCTCGTTAATTATAATTTGGAAGAACACCTTGTAATTAACCTGTGACAAGTATTATAGTTGAATTTTTAAAATCATAAATTCTTCGAAAGGAAATATACTTTCTTAAAATATACTATACTTCAAGTTGAAATATTAAATTAATGATTAAAACTAAACCTCCAAATTAAAAAAAGATACAATAATTGAAGAAAATATTATACATAGTCATTCTCTGCCTATTTAGTTAATGAATTCACGTGCTCAACGAGAATTAATTACATCACGAAAACACTTTACAATGTTTCCACTTCCAATCATAATTCAGTGATACATTTTTAACTACTTGCTCAAACGAGAACTGAAACGGTCTTCTCCATAATGCCTTCTTAAAGACTTGTTTAAATGTCATTTGTAATGAGAATGTCTATTTTAAACTTAATCAGTCTTTTCCCAGTAATGAAGGGGAAATTTTAAAGAGAACAGCTCATTTAATTCTATGAATAAACACGATTTAAAACGTCCCAGGAGTTCAGACGATAAAAATTTGTGCATTAACAAAAAAAAAATGAAAGATATTATCTTGTTTGTATTATTTCGCAAATGACCCTATCCATTAACATTCTGAGTTAATGAATTTATAAGACCGCTTTTATTGGAGTTAATTAAGGAGACACATTAAAATGTAGTTCTCACCTTTCTCGTTTTTTATCTTCCTCGGCTGTCTTTGTGAAAAGTTCGAAAGAATATGTTTTTGCTTCCCTCGCCATCAATGCAACACTCTTTGCCTAACAAAAGGGAAATGGATATCCAACCCCATACGTCAAGAGTGTGCAGGAGTGTTTGTGACATGTTATTTAAACGCGATGTCATCCTATTCTGAAATGGCAATATTCATTGTCTTAAGTTTCCAGTTAGAGCAGTGCTCTCAGACCGCAAGTTTTGATGACAACACAATCGATGGGGATACATTTTCTCATTCTTTAAGGTTATTCTTTTTCTTTTTATAAAATAATAAAAAGAAGAAGTCTTAAATATCGAGTTACGTGTATTTCAGTGAAAGATCAACTCAATTAAACTCCGTTTTTGTGGAAAGTTAATAAAATGGTTATTGAAGGGTTTCCTCTGGTAGTGCTTCTTTTTTAGAAATTTTTCATTTAATATTTTAAAGAATTTCATTAATTTATTCATGCAAAAGTTATTTTATTCAATTTGTTATTAATTTTTGTTTTAAATTGTTTATTTTATTGTAAGTTTACTATGATCCATTTACATTAATTTATTTTGAATTTTTTTTTAAAATTGCTTTAAATTCATTGTCTATTCATTCAGCATGTATTGTGAAAAAAATATCATGACATTGATTGATTAAGTATAACTTTAATTTAATTTAGTACATTATTTCACGACTTATAATTAGTAAAACATAAGTTTATGAACTTTTTTTCATTAACAAAAAAAATAAAGATATTATCTTGTCTGTATTATTTCGCAAATGAACCTATCAATTAACATTCTGAGATAATGAATTTATAAGATCGCTTTCATTGGAGTTAATTAGGGAGACAAATTAAAATGTAGTTCTCAACTTTCTCTTTTTTTTTTTTTTATCATCTTCCGTGGCTGTCTTTGTATAATATTGGATGCATTTACTTGTAATATGTTTTTGCTTCCCTCGCCATCAATGCAAACGCTCTTGCTTAACAAAAGGGACAATGGATCTCCGGCCCCATACGTCAGGAGTGTTTGTGACATGTTATTTAAAAGCAATGTCATACCATTCTGAAATGGCAACATTCATTGTTTTAAGTTTCCAGTTAGAGCAGTACTCTCAGAGCGCAAGTTTTGATGACAACACAATAGATGGGGATGCATTTTCTCATTCTTTTATTATTTTTTTCTGTTTCCTTTTTATAAAATACAAAAAGAAGAAGTCTTAAATAACAAGTTACGTGTATTTTAGTGAAAGATCAACTAAATTAAATTCTGTTTGAGTGGAAAAGTTAATAAAATGGTTATTGAAGGGTTTCCTCTGGTAGTGTTTTTGTGTCAAAAACTTTTCATTAAATGTTTTACAGAAATGCTCTGATTTATTCATGCAAAAATTATTTTATTCAATTTTCCATTAATTTTTGTTTTCCATTGTTTAATTATTTTAAATTTACAAAAATGCGAGCCATTTGCAATAATATATTTTGATTTTTTTTAAATTACTTCAAATTCATTGTGTATTCTTTCAGTGTATATTGTGAAACTAATATCGTGACAGTGATTGATTTAGTATAACTTTAATTTCATTTAGTACACTGTACTATGACTTGTAATTAGTAAAACATGCATTTATGAACTGTTTTAATTAATTATTATATGAATTTTTAAAATAAATTAAGTTAAATAAGGGGGTTTTTATGTTTATTATATGTCCTGTTAAACATTAATAATTGATTAATAAACCTCCTATTAAAAAGGACACAAGTGTATTTTTAACTTAACGAATATTATACATATTTTCTGTTAGAGGAACATATACATATAATTAACAAGATACAAATTTATCTACCCTTTTAATTAACTTTATAATTGAATTTTTAAAATAAATTGTTTAAAAGGAAATATACTTTCTTATTATTACTATACTTCTGTTAAATTTTAATAAATGATTAACAAACCTCCAAATTAGAAATGATACAAATGATTTAATAATTGATAAAATATTACACATAGTCATTGTCTGCCTATTTAGTTAATGAATTCACGTGCTCAACAAGAATTAATTACATCACGAAAACACTTTAAGCTTCTTTACTCATTCCAATCATAATAATAACACATTTTTAATTATGAACTCAAACACTCGAACTGAAACGGTCTCTGTAATGCCTTCTTAAAGACTGTTTAAATGTCATCCGTAATGAGAATGTCCCTTCCAATCTTAATCACTCTTTCCCCAGCAATAAAGGGGCAAATTTAAAGAGAACAGTACATTTAATTTAATGAATAAGCACGATTTAAAACGTCCCAGGAGTTCGGCGATAAAAATGTTTGCATTAACAAAAAAAATAAAGATATAATCTTGTCTGTATTATTTCGCAAATGAACCTTCAATTAACAATCTGAGTTAATGAATTTATAAGACCGCTTTCATTGGAATTAATTAAGGAGACAAATTAAAATGTAGTTCTCAACTTTGTTATCTTTTTAGACTGTCTTTGTATCAGGTTGAATGCTTTTACTTGTAATATGTTTTTGCTTCCCTCGCTATCAATGCAACACTCTTTGCGTAACAAAAGGGAAAGGGCTATCCGGCCCCATACTTCAAGAGTGGGTAGGAGTGTTTTTGACATGTTATTTAAACGCAATGTCATACTGTTCTGAAATGGCAATATTCATTGTCTTCAGTTCCCAGTCAGAGCAGTGCTCTCAGACCGCAAGTTTTGATGACAACACAATCGATGGGGATGCATTTTCTATTTCTTTTAGTTTATTATTTTTTCTTTCCTGTTCATAAAATGAAAAAGAAGTTTTAAATATCGAGTTACGTGTATTTTGGTGAAAGATCAACTAAATCAAACTCTGTTTGTGTGGAAAGTTAATAAAATGGTTATTGAAGGGTTTCCTCTGGTAGTGCTTCTGTTTCAGAAACTTGTCGTTAAACTTATCATTAACTTATCATTACTTATCATTCTAAATGTTTCCAAAAAATGCTGTAATTTATTCGTGTAAAAATTATTTTATTCAATTTTTCACTAATTTTTGTTCTAAATTGTACTGAAGGTTGTTTACTAAGTTCCATTTACATTTGTTTATTTTGCTGTTTTAAAATCATTTTGTCAATAAGAAGCATATATTGGGAAACTAGCGTCATGATTTTAATTGATTTAGTGTGACTTTAATTTAATTTAGTACACTATTCTGTGATTTTAATGATTAAAAATTTTTTTAATTAATAATTTTTGTATATGGTGTTAATTTTTTAAAAGAAAACATTACATGTAATACATTAGATGTAAACTTATGTTTTCTGTTTAATTATAATCTAGCCCCTTAAATCCTGTGACAATAGCAGACTGAAAATTATTCAGCATACACCACAGAAAGTGAAGCGGCTACTACCCAATTTGGCAAAATATATAATACATTTAAAAAAAATTTAAAAATATAAATTAGGAAGATGCCTAAAAATTGGAATTACCACCCCAAACTTTTTGAAATGAAGAAGGAAAAAAATTTTTCACTTTGTCAGTTATTTTCTCTGCATACCACCTATACATCTTATCGAAGCATTAACAGTCAGACAGTTTCCAAAAAGAAGAGAGGGCTTTCTACGCTTACAATGTTTCCACTTCCTGACGCCTTTCAGTGACTCTTTAGTGCCACTCAAACACTTGCTTACGAGACGTACAGTCTTCTCCATAAGACTCAGTAATTATTTGTAAAAATTGGCTTTCGAGACATACGAGACATATTTTATTTTCAATCATACTGCAATAAATAAATGAAACCGTTTATTAAAAAATATTATGACGGTCAAACTTTTTAAGTTTAAATTCGTATTTAAGTAAGAAAATCACAATAAAATATTTCAAACGTATTTATTAAAATAAATATTAACAAATCTTGCAAGAACATTTTTAATAAAATCAATATTATAGATGATTTTTTTGTTAACAAATATAACTTATGTATAATTTAATTGCAAATACTTTCAATCTATAATTTTTAATTTAATAAATAACGTAATGTAATATTATACATACTAGTATATATTCATATTATAATAAATTTCTTAAATTGATAGTTTTAAATAGGCAATATATTAAATTTTGAAATGTATTAGAAAACTTTTGTTATGTTTAAATATTTTTTTTAATTGTTTAAAATTACAATATTAATAAATTGCATGAATATGCAAAATGGAGTTTATTTAATGTCAATACGGATTAATTTGAAAATAAATCATTATATTTAAAATTATATAAATATTTATGTGCAAATTTTATCAAATGCATAATAAGATTTAAATATCGTATTCAATTAAGTTTTAAAATGAATTTTAAAGACAGAATGAGATAATTAGGATTAGCAGAGTTAGTTTTATTAATTTAATTAAATTAAAATTTATCAAATATTAAAGATAAAGAATCTATTGTAGATATGCATTTTTAACTATATTTTTAATTAAATGTATAACTAAAAGAAATCGAATTATCTACTAAGAATTTCATGTTATTAGAAAGGATACTTTGCTAATAATATTAAACCAATAAAAAAAAAAGAACACCAGACTGCGATATCTAAATATATTTACACAAAATTTAAAAACTGTCCTGCTTTAAGTTACATAAATTTAAAAAAATGTTCTAATTATTATGTATAGTTAATGTTATAGTTATTATGAATAGTTTAATTATAAATTTCTCATCATGCACTATTTTTTAAAGATTTTTAAATATTTAAAAATATTTTTAATTTCTTAGATTACAAATCAAATATAATTATAAAATGTGTTACATTTTTTATTATTAAAAAGAACTTATATTTGGTAATAATATGTAATTAATGAAATAATATATTATGAATTTACGGATTAACTATGATATATATGATTATTGAGGTAAATTATTATATGCATTAAATCTTTAAACTTTTTTAACATAAAAATGACTTTAAAAAGATGAAAAAAATTATGCAGAATTTTAAATCATCAAAAACTTAAAAATAAATTCCAGAAATTTTCAAATAAATTATTTCTTGAAATATAATTATTTCTTCACAATACAATACAATTATTTCTTCTTTAATAAATACAAAGATTTTATTTATTAATTTATTGCAAAATTTTATTCTTTATGATTTTCTTAATTTTTTTTTTAATTTAAGAATTAAATTTAAGAATTTAAATTTTTTTTATGAAGAAGTAACATTTCAGTTTTTCTTTAAAAGAAAAAGTAGAATACTTTATTTATAAACAAAATTTTAAAACTTCAAATAGAACTTTAGTATTAAAATTCGATTTGGTATTAAAAAATTAATTAATTTAAAAATTCATTTATTATCTAATTTTTACAACTAAACTTTTTAAAAGCTTTTTTTTTCGAAATACAGAAACTAAAAACTCCAAAATAATATTTGATTATTTCCATTTTTATAACATTATTTAATATAACTAATTAAAAGGTTTTATGGACGTTAATTTCATAAACATATAATTTTATAAACGATTGTTTTTTTAATGATTTAATAAAAATAATTTCACTGAGATTGTTTTTATTAATAGAATAGAATAGTTAAATTTAGTTTGGCTATAATAATTTAATAAAATTGTTTAATTGCTTAATAAAACAATTAAACAAGTACTCATTAAGTAATTGTCTCACATCATCAATAAAGTAGTTTACTCATTCAAAAAATTAAGTTGTTTACTATTTTAAGTATCCACAAACTTTTCAATTTTGAGCATTTTAAGTAAATAGAACTTTAATTCCAAGAATTCCAAATTTATTACAACTCAACTTCACTCTAAACGCAAAGAATTTAAAAGCATCTACAAAAGAAAACAACAGCATAAAGTGAAACGTCAAAATAAATTACTCCCTGAAAGTTCAGAAAGAGAAGTGATTACGTACGCAGAAGAACACATAATATAAAAGAAAGTGGTAAAAAAAGAAAAGGAAATTTAATACCTTATCTACATTTTACATCTTGACATCTTATTAATCATCACGCCCTTTTGGAAATAGTAGTCCTAAAAGATTGCTTTTTACTTTTCATTTACTTCCAACTTTTAACGAATCCAAAAACAGAAAATTTCGAATATCTTTTGATATCTAAACTGGGAAAATAACATCGTCTTTTCGAATCTTTGAGGTGGTGTGTTGTTTATGCATTAAAACGCGAGACCTTCTTTGAGGCATTTGAGAACGAGGGGAAAAGATTTTTCATTTTTGCATTAGTGGTAAAAGTTTTCCTGAAAATTTTTAAGAGTTAAAAGTTTTTAAATTCGAGGATGATTTATGGTGGGTTTTGTTCTAATGTGCGGTTTCTGTACCATTGGTGATGTGCAAGCCCTTCTTTTTTTATTTGTTTATTATGTGAAAAATGATGCGGGTTCCTTTGGCGTCAGGATTTCAATACTACAGTCGCCTGTGTTTTGACAATAAAAAGGGAAGTACTAGTAATTTAAAATAATGTTACAATTTCAATATTTTAGTTTATGGAAATGTGTATCATTTTAGCAAAATGATACAAATATTTATGGACATTTGGCAAATCTTTGTTATAATAGAACATATAACAAATTCATATTAAATTGTTTCTATAAACAGCTGTTTATTTAAGCAATATATTGTTGCGATATTTCCAGTAAATATGGAAATATTTGTTTGGAATTAATAGATGGGTTGTTTCTGAGAACTTAAAATTCTTTGACATGTTTGTAAGCAATGCTTTTTGTTCTTCAATAAAATACTCCAAATGTACATTGTACAATGATAAAGACTAAAATATCGGCATAATGGTGAAAACTTTACAAGGTATTTTATGTTTTTTGGTAGTAAATTAGGTGAAGTTTTTGGAAACAGCTCGTAATTTAAAACAAAATATTTAGTTAAATACAAAAAATAATTTGTAACTCTTACAGAAGAAGCCAAAAACAACTTCGAAATAAAAGTAAATTCAACATATTTGTCAAACGATTATTAAATAACCTTCCCATTAGTTCTAAATTGTCATTCCATCCTCCTTTGCCCTCTTATCTTTGGTTTGACAATAAAAAGAGAAGTAATTTAAAATAATGTTACAATTTCAATATACAAGTATATATTCAATTTATATATATAATTTGCATCATTTTAGCAAAATGATACAAATGTTTATGGACATCTTTTGCAAATTTTTGCTGTGTTGTCAGAAGTTATAACAAATTCATATTAAATTGTTTCTATATACAGCTGTTTATTTATGTTTTGATTTATTACAGATGTTTCAAAATTTCCTGTAAATGAGGAAATATTTGCTTGAAATTAGTAGATGAGGTTATTTCTACGAACTTTATTGCTTACAGTCTTTGACATATTTGAAAAAAAATTTTTGTTCTTTAAGAAATACTCCAAATGTACATTGTGCAAAGGCTGAGATTAAAAATATCGCCATAATGGCCAAAGATTTACAAGGTATTTTATGTTTTTGGAGATAAATTTGGTGAAGTTCTTGAAGAAATTTAGAACGAAATATTTACTAGTATTTAAAAAAACAAGAAATAATTTGTCAATTCTTACAGAAGAAACCGAGAACAACTTCGAATAAAAAAAAAAAATCACGAAATTTGCCAAACAACTATTAAAAAGCCTTCCCGTTAATTCTAAATTGTCATCCCCGTTAATTCTAAATTGTCTTCGCCCTCTTACCCCTTATCTTTGGTTTGATAAAAATAAAAAAAAATAAGGACAATAAGACAATAAAAAGGGAAGTAATTTAAAATAACGTCAGAATTTAAATATTTTCGTTTATGGAAATGTGCATCATTTTAGCAAAATTATACAAATGTTCATGGTTATCTTAGCAAATACTAGAACATATAACTGATACTAGAACATATAACAAATTCATAAAGCACATATAACAAATTCATATTAATTTGATTATATATGCAACTGTTTGTTTAAGCAATAGGTTGTTGTGAAATTTCCTATAAATATGGAAATATTGTATTAACTTTAAATTAGTAGATGGATTAAGTCTGTGAACTTTATTGCTTAAATTCTTTGGCATATTTATAAGCAATTCTTTTGTTCTTTAATAACTTTATAAGAGTTTTCATTTTTTTTGTAATAAATTTGGTGAAGTTTTTAGAAATGACTGAGAATTTAGAATGAAATATTTATTAAAAAACATAAAATAATTTGTAAATTTTACAGAAAAAACTGAGAGCAACTCTGAACTAAAAACAAATTCACAAATTTGCCAAATAACTACTAAAAAGCCTTTCCATTAATTCTAAATTGTCATTCCACCCACACCCCACCCTTCGCACTCTTACCTTTTGGTTTGACAGGAACCTTTGGTTTATGGAAATTTGCATCATTTTAGTAAAATGACACAAATGCTTATGGACATTTTGGCAAATTTTTGTTCTGATGTCAAAACATATAACAAATTCATATTAAATTGTTTCTGTATACAGCTGTTGTGTTTTATTGCAGCTGTTAATATGTTGCCGCAAAGTTTCCTGTAAATATGGAAGTATTTACTTGAAATTAGAAGATGATGTTATTTCTGCGAACTTGATTGCTTACAGTCTTTGACATATTTGTAGAAAAACTCTTTTGTTATTTAAAAAATACTCCAAATGTACATTGTGCAAAGGCAAAGTCTAAAGTATAGACATGATGGGAAAACTTTAGAAGGTACTTTTATGTTTTTGGTAATAAATTTGACGCAGTTTTGGAATTAGAACAAAATATTCATTTAAAAAAACAGGAAATAATTTGTAAATCTTACAGAAATAAACCGTGAGCAAATTCAAACTAAAAGCACATTCAACAAATTTGCCAAACGACTATTAAAAAGCCTTCCCATTAGTACTAAATTATCATCCCATCACCCTTCCCTCTCTTAACATCCAAAACTTCCTGTCTAAGAAAATATCATCCATTTAATTGAAGTCATTTGTATGTATTTCATGTATTAAAATGTAAACAATTCCTAAGCCTATAGAATCATTTAGGAATGAAAAGAAAGATTTTTTCAATTTATATTTGTACTAAAACTTGTCAAGGATGATGAAAGGTAAGTTTATGAATTATGAAGGAACCTGAACTTTCTGTACTAAACTGTATACAGGATCAGATTTTCCTCATGTTTTACGTAACCGTAACCTTTTTCTTTATTCCATTGATTTCTTTTCCCAGCAAAATAAATGCCAGAGGTAAAATCAAAATAAAGTCAGTTACTTTAAAAAAATAATAATTCGTGGCTACATTAAAATGTGGTATTTTTATATGTACTTTAAAAAGTAAGGAATTACATTATATAATACAATACGATTCAAATTGTACAATTTCAAAAAAATTGCTAATACAAATCTTGGTGTTGTTTATCTCAAATAAAATTTTTATGGGACAGAAGACATTCTATTATTTCTTTTCACAATCAGATCTAAAACGTATCGTCATGGCGAAGAATATTCTGACTCCAATCTTCTAAATTCGAACAATATAACTTATTTATTATTATCATTATTTTCTGCTCTATAAACCATTTTCCAATTAGTTGACAATTTTACAAGGTGAAGTGGTACCTTACTATATATCCATTTTGGAATAAGTCCAAATCTGTATATGTCCCGTTTGACGTGAAAAATTTCATTTGATATACGACTTTATTTGGAATGTGACTCGCATACTAGAAAATCTTTGACAAATGGTTGGATCTTAAAAACTTTCCACTTTCCAACGTACAATCACACCAAAGGCCAATCGAATCGTACATTGTCTAGAATGATCAAACAATGCCATATTTTCGAATCATTTTTAAAGAAGAAGGCTAACATCAGATTTTTAACAAATTTGAAATCTAGTGATCTTCAATCAAGTTCAACTTGGTGAAAAAACAAGAAGAACAAATTAATTTAGTAAATTTTCACTTATAAATGTATTACCTCTAACTACTTTTCTATTTATGTATTTAATTGAGTGTAATACTCGAACCCGAAACCTGTGACACTGAGCACCAGACCGCTAGTCACTCAGCCATCAGACCCCTTTCTACAATCACATGTCTAATGTACCAATACAAATAATTTTTGAATGGTAAAAATGATTTATTAGACTTTATTTGTTATTTTTTATTATGGAAACATTCGATTTGCAAAAATATTGCTTGGTATAAGTCAAATAGCTATTATAATAATTTGAGTATTTAATTATTATATAATAAGTCTTAATAATATATAATTATATACATACATAAGTAATACAATAATTATATACAAAAGTATTATAATATTAATTTGACAATTTAATTATTATTTGATTGTTTTTTTATGGGAAACATTCGATTTGTATAAATCCTGGTTGGTATAAGTCTTATTATAATAATTTGACTATTTAATTATTATATATAATAAGTCATATTAATATATTATATGTATATATCTATATCTATATATATATCCCATAATATTATTTTGACTATTTAATAGTTATTTGACTTTTTTTATGGGAAACATTCGATTTGTATAAATCCTGGTTTGCATAAGTCCATTGAACAATAGACAAAGGTCGTTAACCGAGATATCCTTGCATTGCAAAAAAAAGGATTCTCTATACCTTAGAAAAAATTTCCAGACTTAAGTAGGAGAAGAAAAGTCACATCAAAAGAAGAAGCGCCATTTGAGAGAAAAAGTCATCCGAAATGCGTGTGCTCGCGGGCAAGATCGATCCTATAGCAGCAATCGTGTAAACGCAAAGTACGTGCCATGAAACCGAATCGACCGAGAGAAAAAATGCATTCAAAAACACGTCAATGATAATGCCTTTAGCTTTTTTTATCCACGCAATAGTCAGCAGCATTATATATATTATGCGTCCTTACATTTATGAGTAAAAAAATCTATGATGTTAATAAAGAATCATAAATCGAGACCCAATCATTAAAAAAATTTAATTAATCTGAATATTTTGCATTATTTTCGATTAATAAACTTATGATTAATAACTTTAGCCAACTTATGAGCAAAAGCTACTAGGAGTACGAGCAAAAGCTACTAGGAGTACGAGCAAAAGTATTTCACAATAGCTATTTTTCCTATTTTTTCACATTTCAGTTAAACAAACATCTCATATAAACTTATAGATAAATGTTTAATTAATTAGCAAAATATTGAATTATTAATAAAAACTACGTTTTTAATAATATTTTCAACATGAATTTCATTTTAAAGATCTATTACAAATTGAACGCGTGAATTAAAAAAAGGGATGAATAATATTTTGCATAAAAAAATTCCTTTTTTTCAATTCCTTCTATCAGCTCACACTCTTCCCTATATATATATCTTGTTCAAATTTTCAATCGTTCATAAAATACTTTTTATTCATCCACTCGAGTTCAAATACATTTTTTGAACTTGTAGTGGATGACACTGGAGGCTAATACAGTTTTTTTAAATATTAATTCATTCATTAAATTCAATTAATTAATTTTAATTTTTTTTTTTTTTTAGATTTCAGTTGCATGTATCTACCCATAGATGGCGCCAGATAAACTCAAAAAAGTATTGAAAATTATTTATAAAGGACTTTCTGTAATATAGTGAAAAAAAAAAAGTAGGAATTGACTTTAAAATTTTTTTTTTTTTTTTTTACATTACTTGTTTTAAATGGAAACAGATCTAGACAAGAATCCGTGTGGTTTAATGGAAGGAGAGAAATGGGAGTTGAGGAATCTTCTGTTGTGATGGAGGACCCGTAGGTAGAAGCCTGATTTCGCTCCAAGTCGTTGAAGAAGGAGGGCAGTGTCTTCGGGGAGGACGTGTAGGGGAAATTACTCCGCATGTGCGTATCGTATGGGAGAAAAGGCGGAAAAAATCCCACCAGGTAGTCCGACTCACGAGGCAAGATGCTGAACATCCCAAACGCCATCGAGCCCCCTCGTTTTTTGAATCTGTGTCTTCAACAAAGCCGTCAGCAGATTGTACCTCAACCCTAATGCAACCCCAGCTGCACGAGTTGGCACTGAGAAACGAGTCAGGCTAAAAAATTAATAAATAACTAAGCATGCCCAAAATATTAAAGCCAAACTCATGGAAAGGAGCCAAGAAACGATTAATAAGAATTTTTTTATCATTTATGTTTGATTCACGAAATTCAATTCAATTTCAATGAATTCATTTTTAATTAAATAAAATTGTAATCTTAAAATTTTGCTTTCGAAAATTTTTTCAAAACGTCATCTGGTTTTCTTTACATTTTGATTTTATTTGCCAGATATTTATAAAAATATATTAGATTTGTATATATATATATATATATATATATATATTTATATATGCGAATAAATAAGCAGTAAATATACATTTTTTAAAATTAGCATTAAGAAAATAAAGTACATTTTATGCATCGTGTGAATAATTGCTTTTTTTTTGTCCTCATCAATTTAAAGAACATTTTTAGTTGGCTTTATTCCAATACTAATGTAGTGTTACTTATTAAGCTACTATATAGGAATAATTCTATAACATCAAATTACTTAAAGACAACACTTTAAAACAAGAAATAAATGGCATGTCATTAAATTTTATAATGGATAAAGAGCTCTCCAAAATATTTTTTCGGTAATATTTAATCAAAATTTTATTTACTATTTTAACTAATCATTTCTTTTGTACATGGTTAAACTGGTTTAAAAAATTACATAAAAAGCATAATGAAACTTTGAACAATTTAGACACTCGATCATTTTATAATGTTGCCAGGCTAGTACAGTAAAGGGGCAATGTCTACTTTTAATAATTATATAGTGCTCTATGATAATTTTTGAGACAAACTTTGTCATAGAGTACAGATAAGTCAATGTCCTTTGCATTCAACATTATTATGGAGCATCCACTGATTTATCATAGAATATAGTTAAGTAAGAGTTGTTAGTATTAAGAACCCACTGATTTATCATAAATCACAGTGTTATTTGTCCTTAATATTGTTGTAGAGCAGTCACTGACATATCGTAGATCACAGCTAAGACGTGTTTCTTGCTCTTAACATTTTTATTGAGAACACACTTATTTGTCATAGAGCACAGCTAAGTTAGTATCTTTTGTATTCAGCATTAGTAGAGAATTGTATATTAATTAAATTATTTATGAAACTATAATTATGAAACTATGATTATTTATGAAAACTATGTTATGATTAGATAATTAATTCTTATTAGACAATTTTTGTAATCAATGTTAGAGCAGCTATTTGTGTATCATAGAATACAGTAAGCGTCGTTATTATTAAGGACCCGTTGATTTATCGTAGATCACAGTTAAGTCAGTGTCTTTTATGTTTAACATTGTTATAAATAATTTGTCGTAGATCACATAGATTTGTTAAATCACTGGCATTTGCACTTAACATCATTGTAGAGCAGTCACTACATTATCGTAGATCACAGCTAAGACAATAGAGAGTTTTTGCATACCGTATTTTGGACGTCCGTTAGCTTTTTCTCCTTAGCGCGCATGTTCATAGGAAATTGCGCATGCGTATCTGTAATAGTGTTTCCTATGAGCATGCGCGCTAGGGAGAAAAAGCTAACGGACGTCCAAAATACGGTATGCAAAAACTCTCTATTGTCTCTTACTCTTAACATTATTTTTGAGAACCAATGTGCTGTGACAGAGCTGAGATATACAAAGTATCTTTTGCATTCAACATTATTATAGAGCAGTCATTGATTTATCAGTTAAGTAAGCGTTTTTATTATTAAGGACCCACTGATTTACCATAGATCACAATTAATTCAGTGTCTTTTATGTTTAACATTATTATAGAGCAACCACTAATCATAGAACACAGTCAAGTCAGTGTCGTTTGAACTTAACATTAATATTGAATTCTCAGTGATTTATCATAGATCACAACTAAATTATCTCTTGCGGTTAATATTATTGTTGAGAATCAACTGATTCGTCATAGATCATATCTAAGTCAGTGACCTCTATAACATTATTATAGTGGACCAATTAATTTATCATAGAGTTGAGATTGGTCTTATTATAATTAACCTTCACAAAAGCTAAATTAACTTTCATATATCAACTTTTATAAATATATATATATATTTATATATAATGCATTTTCGATTTATATTTACAAAAAGGAATGGGGCATTTTAAGACTTTCGTTTCATAAACTATAGCATCTCCTTTCTATTTTCAGTTAAAGAAGTAAAATGTAACGATTCGTTGCATGCATAAATATTTCATTATTTTCTTACTTAAATCACAAATAATGCGCACAAAACATTTCATGATTCGTTGCAGTATTAAATTCAGAGATCATTATATTAACGTGTTAGAATGATCACGTTTTTCCGATATTTTAATGCTTCATTACGTAGAAAGTAATTTAAACTTCGCAGTAACATTTTTCGATTTTATTTTGGATGGGCAAAAATTACTTTAACGCCCATGTGGGCAATTTAAGAAACTTAATAAATATATAAATACATATTTAAACAGAAACAAATACAATGTTTTTTAATGATCCTATACCTGTCTAACTCGTTACCTTTATCACTTAAATGAAGGTGTGAGGCTACGTCACGTCAATATTCCACATACATTCTATTCTATTTTTCGGAAAAAAAATTGCCCAGACGTTCATGTTTGCATCGATTTTCAATTTAATGTTTTATCTTATAATGTCAATCTTTTTTTTTATCACAAATCGCTCTCCTCTTTTAAAAGGCCATTACTAAAATCTCGTTCAGACCAAGTTTGCCATTATGGAGGAAACAATTTCGCCTCTTTTTTACCTTTTCCAATGTGTATTACTTACAGTTACAAACGGCCCCAGTATCGGCAATTTACTAAATCGAGATTTTATCTGAAAAATAATTTTAATCAGGAATTCACGTAATCCAAGGCTTCTTTATTTTTCAAACTGCAATTTTGAATTATTTAGTTGCCACAATTCTTTTTTAAAGCTTGCGTGCACAATCCTGTGACTGCATATTAAACTTTAAGATGGAGTTTACATAAAAGATAGCGTTATCTCTATAATGCGACCATGGTGATCAATTATAATAAAATATTTTCATTCAATGTAATTTATCGACTTGCACAGAAAAAAGTATTGTACAAGGGCATAACTTATTGCACTCCACCACATTCTTTGCAAGAGAAAAAATAGTATCGTTTTTATGATTAGGAACATTTAGAATAAAGTTAAGCAATTGAAAGCAATTTACGAAGTTCAGCAATTACAAAGTTAAGCAATAGTTGGAACCGACAAAACAGTACATAAGTATAATTCATGTAAGTAATAATACAATTTTACAAATAAATGCATATAAATACTATTTAAAATCAGGCTAGTTTAAAAGAAAAATTTTTAATGGAATTTTAGATCTTTATAAGTACTTTAAACATTCGCTACTTTTTTACTGAATTTCCCACAGTCTAAATCAGGGGTGACCAACCCGCGGTCCGCCTTGAACATTTTTCCGGCCGTGAGATTTATCGCACTTTTATAAAAAATATTTTACAATGGCCAAATTAGTGAAAAGCGAAGTTTTAAAAAAATTTGTGTATCCCTATAGAAAATATTTTCTTACAAAGATAAAAATATTTTCTTAGAAAAGTAAATATATTCTGAAAATATTTTCATACGAAAATATTTACATTATGTGGGCATCCCTATATTCACAAATGAACTGTCGAAATGATGAGAAATAATGAACTTTGATTTTAAAATAACGTTCTTGCGAATATACGACAGATATTATCTGTTTTATGTATGAGTTTACAATTATGAGTTCGTTGAATAATTAAATTATATTCTGCGAACTCATGATGAGTGGAGAAACAAATATCACACTAGTAAAATAAATATTTTTTAATGATTTATTTTTTTTTTATTTCGTTTATATTTATATGTTTTTTATATATTTCATTTTTAGTGCTATATTTTTCTTAACAGTGTGCGTTTAGTATCATTATTATTATAGTATCTACGTTTACATGTAAGAATGATAGTAAACACAAAAATAAAAACTCATTATGTTTCAATTGTTCACTCCCAAGATATGTCTATAGTGGGTCTAAATCTAATAGGGGGATATATAATTTTAGATGCAGCCCGCGGAGTTGTGATGCATTTCCAAAGTGGCCCGCAAGATCATTTGGGTTGGCCACACCTGGTCTAAATGATGTAACCTCTAAGACTGTTTTCCCATAGTTCAGGCCTCTTCCTACGCACAGCATCACCAAATGTACTATAAAGGGTTTATAGTACATTTGGTGATGCTGTGCGTTCCCTTGTTTTCATGTAACCACGTGGTAAAAATTCCAGATGGACACTACCTTTGCAATCAAGAAACACAACAAACATCACCTTTTTTTTTAATCGACTCAGGCATGTTTTTTTTTGACCAGATAATACTTTCCCTATCTACTGCGACGACTGCACATATTATCAAAATATTTGAAGCCCAGCCATTTTTATTTCTTTACCGTATTCTAAAAATCCCTTTCAGTTCAAACCAATAGTACCTATGACTTACTGAAATGACTTGTCCAGAACAAAGTATTTAATGAAATCGTATTACTTCCTATATATCTCCTCTATAATTTTCCACCTTCTGAAATATTACCCAGTTGTTTTGAAAATAGGTCATTTTCCTATCAAAATTCTAAAAATTTCCATTCTCTAAAATTTTTTTTATTGCTTTCAATCAATAATACCTATTACTTATAAAACCATTACTTTAAAAGAAAAATATTTTATGAAATTGTAGTTCTTTATATATACGATTATCTCTATTTATTATAATATTTATCCCTCTCTTTCATCCTTTGAAATATTTCTCAATTATTTTGAAGACTGGCTATTTTTCCTTCAAAATTCTAAAAATTTCCATTTCTAAAACTTTTCATTGTTGCTTCCAATCAATGATACCTACGACAAAATGACTCGTTTAGAAGAGAATATTTAATAAAATTGTAGTTCTTCATATATAAACTCTATAATTTTTCCTCTTCTGAAATATTTCCCAGTTAATTTGAAGATTGGCAATTTCCCTTTCAAATCTCTAAAAATTTCCATTTTTAAAACTTTTCATTATATTGCTTCTAATCAATGGTTCCTGTGACTTTAAAAAAATTACTTTCAAAATAAAATATTTTATGAAATTGTTGTTCTATATATATATGCTCAACCTCCAATAATATATACACCTTCTTTAAATATTTCCCAACTAATTTGAAGACTGGCCAATTTTTCTTTCACAATTCTAAACATTTCCATTTTCTGAAACATCTTGCCTTTCATTATTGTTCCCTTGAATCAGACCAATGAATTAGAAAAATATTACTTAAGAAGGAATATATTTTTATTTAATTTAACTAATATTAGTTTAATAATTACAGATGGCAGGTTGTCTTTTAGTCTCTTTCTGTTTTTTAGTCTGCAAATTCTCCAGCCGAGAAATTACTTGAGATAATGATCTTTACAGAAAAAAAATTAACTAACCATTACTGTATAATTTTATTATACTGATAATCCATAATTAAAAATTTTAATTCAATGAAATTTATTTGTATAAATAATATTATTTACGAACTAAATGTATTGGGGAATGATCTTTTATATGAACTTATTAGATTAAAAAATTTTTAAAAAATCTGTAAATAAATAGAAATGGAATTTTCTTTTTAATTTACTATATAATATAATGCACTTTTAACCCATGAAAAATGTTTTCTATGTTGTGTTTCTTATTTAATTTTAGTAATATCAATTAATTAATTAACTGCAGATATAAAATTCATTTCTTAACTCATTTATTCCCGAAGTAAGAGATTGATTAATAAAATTAAGTTAACTTTTTTTTATATTTTCATTATATTAACAAACAATAATTAAATATTTTTATTATATTTACACGTGTAATTCAAAAATTTAAGTGAATGGCAACGTTTATGTTGAAATGTTAAGCGAAAATTGGCAACGTTATTGTAATTCTACGAAAAATAAAGATGGCTGCTGTTGTGTTGTAATTTTACTTTATTCTGGCAAATCCGGGATTCCAGCAAAATAAGTGTTATTTGAATCTGATTATAGAAAGCATAAACTTTATTTTGAAAGAGGTAATATACGAAATTTATGACTTTTAATAAGTGACTTTCGATTTTACGTTAAAATTTTCATTCATAATATATCAATATGCACTATTTTATTTCTTACTAACTAAATATATTGATGAATATACTTTTATATCGTCTTTAAAATTAAAATTATCTTTAAAGTCTATAAATAAAGGAAAATATTTTTTAATTTGCTAATAATTACTTAAGTATCATTTTTTAATAATAAGTTTTCAATCTCTCTTATATTATTATTGTGTGTCAAAGTGAGTTTTTGTGCTGTTAAATTCAGTGCCTTCTTTTATATATTTTATTAACATTATGGTGGTCTTTTTATTAGCTACATGATCAGTGGCGTAACAATAGGTTTGGTTTGTCGCTCTACGGTCATCTTTTGCACACTTTAGGTTAAACAGACCGGGGCCTACAGTTTAAAGTAGATTCCGAACCCCTAACAAACATCCATGCCACCTCCAGGATTCGAGCCTGGTGCCTGTGGTACCAAAGGCCAGAGCGCTAGCCAATTGTCCATCAGGCCGCACGCGTAACAATATGGGGGTAAGACAGGGCAAATTGCCACGGCCCTGAACCGAGCAGAAATACTATGAGTACAGGAAAATCGTGACATTAATTATTACAAAATAAAGTAAAATTTATTAATTTTGTATTTAATAAATTTAAGTTACTAAAGTGATAAAATAAAAAAAAATGTATAAAAATTTTGAAATTCATTTGTATGAAAAGTAGATCGCATCTTATAGTAATAGAAACGTACGGGTAATCCCGATTCTAGAGAATTCCCCGATTACTGGTTCGTCAATAAGTACTTACAAAATAAAACGTGGGAATTCCCGCTGACATCCATGATCCACTTGGACATTTTTAAATTCACTTGCTATGGAATTCTCCTGATTCTTGAAAAAAAAACGACTCGCAGGTGTACGTTGAATCAAAAGCGCTAACAACTTGAATTAAGAGTCTGGTTTGTTCTCTTATCTGCAATCAAATGATCTAGGGAGGGCCACTAAGGTCACTTAAAGTGAAAAATAGAACCTGATATATTAGATGTTCCAAGATGCGAACTCATCAT
Organism: Caerostris darwini; assembly: GCA_021605075.1. Classification (NCBI taxonomy): domain Eukaryota; kingdom Metazoa; phylum Arthropoda; class Arachnida; order Araneae; family Araneidae; genus Caerostris; species Caerostris darwini. The sequence goes on along the minus strand of BPLQ01013387.1, from coordinate 56,409 downwards.
GAGATCGCAGAATAATTAAATTATATAAATGTAAACTCACAATTACATAACTGTAAACTCATCAATAAAACAAGCAATATCTATCCCATATAGGCGAGAATATTATTTTAAAATCAAAGTTCATTTTTGAATAGAGGGATACACACATAATGCATTTTTTGAATGCATTAGTTTTCACTACTTTGGCCATTTTAAAATAAATATGTTTTGTAAATGTGTGATAAATCTCACGGGTCGGAAAAATATTCAGTGCGAGTCATCCCTGGGTTAAATTAATTGTTGAATTATTTTAACTTACTTTTTTTATTTTTTTAATGATAACAACAAATGAATTAATTTAAATTCCATCAGTAGTATAGGATGCGATTAAAAGATGGAAGTTTCGTTTAGTTAACTTTGTTCTTGTAATAGAACATCACATTATCTTTTCGAATTTTATATTATAAAAGCAGTTGTTCAAAAAGCTCATAAAATTCTTTTGTTTTTCAATTCATTTCATTACATTTTCTTTGATCATGTTCTCATTTTGTAAACCCCTATGAGGTTTGTTTAAAACGCTTTTGCATTGTAAGTGAAATATCATGTTTCTTAAAGAACGAAAACTTAACTTGAGACCCTGGATAATTTTCTAATGAATAAATTTATGTATATACACAGAAAACATTTCTATTTTCTTTTAATCAAAGAGGTTAATGGCAATTCATTTCACTTTATTTTAAAAGCAAATCAAAATAAAACCTCCCTTCGAAAAGGAATTTCCAAATACTTCATTTCACTTCCCTTTTTTTTATTCCAGAATTCATTATTGATAATTTACTTTAATGTTTCTATTAAGTAGCAGACGATTTCTCTAATGATTTCGTTTGGTGTTTTCCTATAAATCGTTTGCTGCAAGGAAGGAATATGACATGTTTGCTTGATTCTTTTTTACTTAATGCGAGTAAATCACTTTAATTAGATTGCTCTTCGAATTAAACTTTAAAAGAATAGTTTTTACATCTAAGATGGGGAAATATTTTAGTATGAAATAAGAAAAATTCTTTTTACCCTTATTGTAACAAAAATATGCTTTAATGCCGCAGTGATTTGTGACGAAATTATTTTCTTGATTTTTGGATGCCATTAAGATTAACGAAATGTGAAAAGAAATAAATTGACTCAAACTTGGGGAAACATTTGTCGATTTTAATTATGAGTTAATTAAGGGTTTTGAATTTAAAAAAATAATTGTTATTTAAATAAATTGATGTATTTCATTTCTTTCTTTCATTTCTTCAAATACTAATTACAGTCTGTTTCTTTAAAAGATAGTATTTATTCATAATGAATAAAAACACTCATTAAAAATACGCATTTAAAGCGAAGTATTGTATAGTTAAAACAAAATAATTTGATGGTCTTACAAAACGAGACTGATTAAAATTAAATAAAAAATATTTTTTAATTTGAAATAAAGTACATTTTTGTAAAATCGATTAAAGAGTTAACATAATCGTAATTAATACTTTAATAATAATATCAATAGAAAATACAACCAACTGCTTATTATATTTTTTATATTCATTCATGTATTGATATAGACAGTGTATGAATTTATGCATGCCGTTATATGTATTATAAACGTGTATCAAAATGAATAACTATATTTTAAAAGTATTGAATTAAAATCCATTTATCAATGAAAATAACTATATTTTTGTGTAGTTAAATTCATTGTTGAATTATTTATCTTAATGTCTTTGTTATTTTTAATGATAACAACAAACGAATTAATTTAAGTTCCATCAGTAGTATAGGATCCGATTAAAAGATGAAAGTTTCGTTTAGTTAACTTTGTTCTTGTAATAGAACGTCACATTATCTTTTTCAAATTTTATATTATAAAAGCAGTTGTTCAAAAAGCTCATAAAATTCTTTTGTTTTTCAATTCATTTCATTACATTTTCTTTGATCATGTTCTCATTTTGTAAATTCACATGAGGTTTGTTTAAAAACCTTCTGCATTGTAAGTGAAATATCATGTTTCTTAACGAACGAAAACTTAACTTGAGGCCCTGGATAATTTTCTAATGAATAAATTTATGTATATACACAGAAAACATTTCTATTTTCTTTTAATCAAAAAGGTTGATGGCAATTCATTTCACTTTATTTTAAAAGCAAATCAAAATAAAGCCTCCCTTCGAAAAGGAATTTCCAAATACTTCTCCACTTCATTTCACTTCTCTTTTTTTTGTTGGAATTCATTATTGATAATTTACTTTAATGTTTCTATTAAGTAGCAGACGATTTCTCTAATGATTTCGTTTGGTGTTTTCCTATAAATCGTTTGCTGCAAGGAAGGAATATGACATGTTTGCTTGATTCTTTTTTACTTAATGCGAGAAAATCACTTTAATTAGATTGCTTTTTGAATTAAACTTTAAAATAATAGTTTTTACATCTAAGATGTGGAAATATTTTGGTATGAAATAAGAAATTCTTTTATTTTTACTTTATTGGAACAAAAATATGCTTTAATGCCGCAGTGATTTGTGACGAAAATGTTTTCTTGATTTTTGGATGCCATTAAGATTAACGAAAAGTGAAAAGAAATAAATTATTCAAACTTGGGGAACGTTTGTCGATTTTAATTATGTGTTAATTAAGGGTTTTGAATTTTTTTAAAAATTGTTATTCAAATAAATTGATGTATTTCCTTTCTTTCTCCAAATACTAATTACAGTTTGTTTCTTTAAAAGATAATATTCGTAATGAATAAAAACACTCATTAAAAATACACATTTAAGGCGAAGTATTGTATTGTTTAAAATAAATAACTTTGAAGTCTTACAAAACGAGGCTGATTAAAATTAAATAAAAAATATTTTTCAATTTGATTTAAAGTATATTTTTGTCAAATCGATTAAAGCGTTAGCATAATCATAATTAATATTTTTAAAATAATATCAGTATAAAATACAACCAACTGCCTATTCTATTTTTTTATATCCATTCATATATTCATTTAGACAGTGTATGAATTTATGCATGGCTTTATATTAAAAACGTGTTAAATATATTCATGCCGAAATCAAAAAATATATTAAGTTTCTTGAAATTATCTAGATAAATATTTTTTGACTTATTTTAATATTTTTATTTTCCTTTTGAGATAGATTTCGCCTAAATAGGTTTTTTTCTTGCAATTTGTTTTAATTCAAAAAACTAAAGGCAAATGATTATATTACTGAAATTGATGAATTTGAAGTGAAACTTAATTGCATAGATTATTTTTATATGATTTATAAAAATCTAAGCATATATTTCATTATCATTTTCCATTGTGCATGTAAATAAACGATTTTTTTGGATTTAATAATTTTAATTAATGAATGAGTATTAGAAAAAGCATGCATATACATGTATATTTAATAAAATAAAAATTGTTTTCTATTGATGAATTTTAAAAACGAATAACAAATTTTTATAAAAGCAAAAGGTTTATGGTAGTTGCAGGTTTATAGCAGTAACTGCTTTTACAAACGAGGAGATTTGATGGCAGTTGCGACAATACGTGTAAAGCGTCTTCCATCGACAGTCAATGTGACGGCCTGCGTTTTGTGGGTTTCTCCCATATGACACCTAAATGTAGGGCAATTATCCTTAAAAGTCTTTCAGTTATTACCCGTTGTTTGGCTTATTTTGGTACACGTAAATATAAAAGGAGACCCCCGATTTTCAACAGAAAAATCCTTAATCTCGAAATCCGTAAATAAGTCAGAATTTTAATTGTGAAATTTTTTTAGAAATTCAATTTTTTTAAATGGGAGGTTTAGAAAGTTGCAGACGCTATAGGAAATTTATGCATTTATACTTACTCTCTTTACTGGAAATGACCTGACTATCATTAATTCTACTATATGTGGTTGGTTTGCAATGAAAATACCTATCAAGTTGAGAATTGTTTTTTATTTACTCATTTCTTTCTATTTTCCTTCTGATAATTGGAATAATAAAAATGTTTGGTTATAATGAAATTTAAAAGGACATATGGATGATTAAAAAATTTCGCCCTAAATTTATGCTATTCTATTGTGACTATTTGAGCAGTGTAATTGAAAAACATTATAACAGATGATTGAGTTAAGTGTAGCTGTCATTTTTTTGTGTGTATTTTATATTATTTAAAATTATTTAAGGATGTAATTTAATTATTTTTTGTTTTTTTTAAATTTTTATATAATGCATTAGAATACTGAATGTTAAACTTATCTCATCCGTTACACAAATGGACAACTGGGAGTTATGGTCTGAAATATATTTTATTTGATAAGTGGAACCTTTGTTCGCCCTCCGTGACATTCTTAAAACACAGAGGTACGTCCCCAATATTCTACGCAAAATTTAAACAAGATAATTTACGGTCACAAGCGCCAATACCTGCTGTCATTTATCTTCGTGCTTGTTAGTTCTTGCCTGTTAGTTAGATCGACCAGAGTACGGTCTGACAGGCAGACCTCTTAGACCGTCTCAAGTTCGGGTTTCAACAATTGAAAGAGATCGACAAGAAATCCTGAATAACTGATTATTCTAGCTCTGTGAAACCGTATCCTAGTTTGAATTAAGACCAGAAATGAACTAATCCCTTATTGACTGATGACTGAAGAAACGATTCTCCTGAATTTTTACTACACATCTGCCAATTTTCGTTTTTACTATAACACATCTGCCATTTCGCCAATTTTTCACCAATGTAGTTTTCCTTAGAATGTAAGATGGTAAAATAAGTTTTTATTTCATTCTTCTTCTTTTCTTCTTCTTCTTCTTCATTGACGCAACAGCCCTACGTTGAACTGTCTGCCTACTGAAAAATTTCGAGACAGGAGTTGTTCTCTTTTTACGGGGTAGGGTTGTCAGCCCTACGTCCAACGCTCTACAGTCATTGGGACCTACGGTTTAAAGTGGATTCTGAACCATTGCAAACATCCATGACATCACCGGGGCTCGAACCCGAAACCTTGGACACCGAGTGCCAGATATCATACTAGATAAAAATATTGTAACAGAATGTTTTACATATCTTAAAAGTCTTTTCTATGGGGCTTCAAAAGAGGGTCATTTGATAAAAAGGCCCGTAATATCAATGTTAAATAATTGAAATGGAAAGTTTATTTTGATATCAAGATCACACACACACACACAAAATCACGCTTGTCATATCCACAACGTTCTGATATGAGCTATCTGATAGAATCGCGAACATGCAAACTAGTTCTCGCTCAGTGTGTTACGACTACTTCGGGACGCATCCTTAAACCTTCTGACGATATGTTTATGGTGATGTAAGCGAAAGGTTAGAGGATGGATAGCCAATATGCGTTCGACATATCATCCGAATGAAACTGAAGTGAAACAGATAAGAGATTCTGGATATTTCAGTATCATCCCCAATAACCCCATTCAAATAAGACGTGAAAGGCAGTCTGTAAATCGTAATATATTTATTGAGACGACTATCATCGATTGAAATTCATATTAAACGTACCATTTCTTTGAAAGGTGTATGGGGTTTTCAATGATTTTTGCATACAGCATAAAACTTTTCATTATAGTCTATTCCTGCTTCAATTTTGAAATCTCGGAATAACTTTTTCGATGTTCTTGTGCATTTTAGTGAATCATGTTATATAATACCATTCTTTATTTGCATGTTATAATTTTTTTTTTTTATTGTAAAAAAAAAAAAAAAAAAAAAAAAACTTGTATTCTATGCGTGATTTGTCATAATTTTTTTTCCAATGATGCTTGAACAATTAGAGAATTTAAATCATTTCAGAGTTATTTCATGTGTTTGAATAGATTTTTTTAAATTTTATTAAAAATTAAGATTGGGGCCTGTTGGCAGAGTGACTAGCGACAGGTTTCGAGTTTGAGTCCCGGAGATGCCATGGGTGTTTATAGTGGTACGAAATCCCCTTTAAGGTCTTGGTTTAATATGACTGTAGAGCGTTAAGAGTTAGCTAACAAACGGCTAGACCGGCACCTACTGTTTAAAGTGGATACTGAACCACTACAAACATCCATGGCACAGCCACGACTCGAACTCGAAAGCTGTCGTACCGAGGGCCAGAGCACTAGTCCCTCGGTCATTAAGCCCATTATCACTCTAAGACACAAAAAGTAAATTTAATTTGCCCTCTGGCAGCAAATTTATTAATGAAAATAATAATAACTAGGTAAGGAATTACAATTATTCTTACGTGGGAAAAGACATTGCATCAGTATAAATACAAATGTTTAAAGAACAAATGCTGACTTGTAAAAATTCTTATTCTTAAGATAATCTTATTAACACAATATGTCTGTATTAATTCATTGAAATAACATCTCATTTTGATTTGTTTTTTAATATTTTCAGATGGAGTTCTTCTGCCGTTAAACCATCGGCAAAAGGTGAACCACGGCGGAACGCTCACCATACAGGGGGTGCAGAGATCGGCGGACAGAGGCGAATACAGCTGTTCGGTAAAGAACAGCGAAGGGCAGATGGCCTCTGGAGCAACTTATGTGTCAGTTGTAGGTGAGTACTAGTTTATGGTGTTCCCAATATCGTAGAACAAAGCATGTTCGGTTGCCGAACAAAAGAATATCGGGGCCTGATTGCCGAGTAGCTAGCGCTCTGGCTCTCTGTACCATGGGTAACAGGCTCAAATCTTGGCGGTGTCATGGATGTTTGTAGTGGTTCGGAATCAACTTTAAGCAGTAGGTTCCGGTCTCATATGACAGTAGAGCAGCACAGAACCCAATCAGACTTCTTCTCAACCACGTCATTCCCAAACTGTAAAAGGGGCAACTCAGCTATATGCCACAGTGATGTGATGTTGTGTGGTGTAGTAGTAGTACTAGTAGAACAAAGGAATATCGGTGCTCCATCCTATTTTATCTCACCAAGACAATCCGCAAAACTAGAAAATTTCATATGAAATTTCTATTACCTTTCTCGTGAAATGAACGGTAGGATTGAGATATCCAAAAGAACGAGATGTAGAGAGTTAATTCAAATATATTTACAGTACTTTTATTGACACATTACAATGACGATATGACACACATAAACAATAGAAATACAGACACAAAAAACCCTTGTCTACTACGTATGACTATCAACAATGAAGTACTGAAGGGCGGGGAAAAAAAGTTTTTACACCGAAGTACGGTTACAATTAAGTGGAGTGGTAAATAGTTCAAAAAGTTCTAGGTATACAGTATTCTAGTCTAGGTATATAGTATTCTAGTCTAGGTATACAGTATTCTAGTCTAGGTATACAGTATTCTAGTCTAGGTATACAGTTCTAGTATATCAGACGGAAAGTTTTCGAGTCGAAACCGGGGCTGGGCCAGATAGGTATGTAATCCTGAAGGTCTGTCCTTTGATTTCTAGTAGAGAATGGAAGATTTTCAACTTAGCATATACACTTCAAGGGAGTGCTTACCGTAACGGCGCTAGATACCATCATGTTTGAGATAATAGTTTTTTTTTACATTCATTCAGAACACGGCATCCTTATTGTCAGTTTTTCACTTTTAATTAATTAATTAATATTTTATTTGATTCAATAGCATTGTTTTTTTTTATTAATAAGCATTTAATTTATCTAACTGGTGTTTAATTTATTAGTATTATGCATTAGTAATATTTGAATTAATTAATTGATAGCATTCATTTGTTAATTAGCAAGAGTATTTAGTATTTGTTTAAAGAAATGTCTTTGCAAAGAAAATTCACAATAGTTCTGCAGGCCAGGAAGTGCCTCCATGGGGGGGGCAAGGCCATCTTCCTATTGCCAGATTTCGAAACAGGAGATATTTTTTTCTTTTTACGGGATAGGGTTGTCAGTCCTACGCCCAACGCTTTGCAGTCATGGTAGACAGGGACCTACGGTTTAAAGTGGATTCCGAAGCACTACAAAAATCCATGGCACCGCCGGGATTCGAACCTGAAACCTGTGGCACCGAGCACCAGAGTGCTAGTCACTCAACCATCCGACCCCAGGAAAAACTCTTAAGCTATAAATTATTTTATGTATTAATTTTGTTTTATGGAGTACATGTAAAGTATTTTTATCTTAAATTGCATGAGCAACAAGTTTATTTTAAAGAGAAACACTGCCAATATTAACTTCATTAAAATCCATGTCTGCCCCTTATGTGAGTATCTTATATTTATGTTAAAATTTGACCAAAATACTCCACGCTGTTATGGTGAAGGTCTGATAGATCATTTTTTAATGAACTCCACCACAAATCTTAGAAAGAATATAACGAGCTATTAAAATTCTTAGAGGTTCGGAACTTCGTATACACAAAAACCTCCATTAAAAAGTTTCTCAAGGGAGTACGTTATTTCAAATGATAAGCACTTCAAGGTAGAAGGAGACATATTGCATTTAGAAACTCTCTGTCGACTTATATTTGTCTAGAAGAAAATATTTTTATTCTAATGATCTACAAAAATGTAATAAATATGTAGATTCATATTTACTTCTTACCAATTTTAAATAAATTGTTTTTAGTCTGGTAAACTTTTTTGAAAATATTTTAAAATTTATATGACATTATGAGCAATTTTAAATTAATTATTTCTCCTGAATGGTAGAGTGGTTGCCGCTCTGGCGCTCGGTACCACATGTTTCGGGTTCGAGACCCGGTGGTGCCATAGCTGTTTGTAGGGGTTCGGAATCCACTTTAAACCTTAGGTCCTGGTCTAATACGATCGTAGAGTGTTGCGGTGATAATGTTTATCTGCATCCGTAGCTTATCTTCAAGCTACACGCACCGCCTGGGTAGTGCTAACGTCAGTACAGACATGGACATACGTCATAAAGTGAAATCCGAACCACTGCAAACATACATGGCACCACCGAGAATCGAACCCGAAATCTGCGGTACCGCTAGGCCATCAATCCCTCAATCTCAGCTCTAAAGCTTACCAGCTGCACACATTGCCACTGTGCCATGAGTCGGGTTAGTCGCCTTTCAGCTTAGTGACTTATTGTGCCCATCCCTGGCATATACACAGAGACGCTATACTATCCCGCATTTGAGTATCTTATGGAAGAATCCCCGGTAAACTCCCACCTAGTAGTCCGACTCACGGCGCAAGATGGATCGGCATTAAAATATGTAATTAATAAATTACGAATTAATTATTAATTAGTATATTAATCGATAACTATCAACTAAACTATACTTATTTTTTTTAATATGTTTTAGCGATAACTTTTAATTAAACGATAATTATTAATTAAATTATAAAATTGATAAATTATCAATTAAATTAATTTTAACTGATTAATTGTCAATTAAATTATTAAATTAAAAATTAAAAAATAATTTTCGAATTAATAATTAAAACGATTATTTCAAACGATAATATTTAATATTTAAGTATAACATCAACTATTTGCTGATAAAGATTTATGTAAATTATACAATATTTATACAAAATGTTTGTAGGTATGCAAGTTTTATACTTTTTATATTCAAAACAGTACGTGATCAAATGTAGTATATATCAAAACTAATAAGTTTTTAATGAATGAAAAAATTACATTAACTATTCTATTAAACTAAACACACTATTTACATTTTTCCAAAGATTCTTCTTAAAATCCGGAAATAACGAACCTTATACTATAATATTTTAGGCAAATATTTAAAATAAATTGAACTAAAAATAAATGACATTTCAAATATTTAACGAGTCCACATTGCAGAACAGCTTTACTCAAAATATTTTGTAATCTAAATATTCACTTAAGCAATAAAATATCACAGTCCCCATATAGTCCCAACAAATATTTGCTATATTTTATTTGACTAACCTACAAAATGTACTGCCGTTGTGATGTATAAAGCATTTTGTCATTAATGTCCAAATTATGCTATTCTTTTAAAATGTTAGAAAAAAAATTAACTTCTAAAATTTTAAATAATTATCGAAAGTAAAATTATTTTTCTACAATTTTCTATTAAATGCCGTATAAAAGAACTATTTAAACTACCTTATTTAAGAATTAAACATTGTACTCGTTTTTGACAATACATTTTTCCCATGTTTTTTTTTCTAATCCTTAAATTCTAAAAATTCTATAAAGCCTTAAATTTTATGAATCCTAACCGTTATACAAACATAAATTTGTTTTTAATTTAATATTGTAGGCAAATATTTAACTACAAATAAATAACTTTTCAAATATTTAAAGCGTACAAATTGTAAAACACCTTTAGTCAAAATATTTTGTAATCTAAATATTCACTTAAGCAACAAAATATCGCATAACTTCAACTTAAATATCTTAACAATAAACACAAAATAAATAAATATTTAATTTTAAAGGCTTAATTTCTTGCAGAATAAACTAATCTAATAAATTACCTCCAAAGTCACAAAATTTAATTAACTTCACGTAAAGCAAATCAAATACACATTTACAGATTACAAAGATACGCGCCTAATCAATTATAAAGCAACATACCAAAGCGTGTAATACCGGCTTATTTTTTATCTAGAAATTCAAGCATCAATGAGCACGTTACATTACCATTCATTACTATGATAAGTATTATCGAGCAATGATTATAAGTGCATAAAAATAAAGTAAAGTTCATAAATAATTCTTAAACAACAACTGATTTTGTATAAACAATTAAACTATGCAAACAATAGTGGATTGAATTGGATATGAAGGAATTAATTTTTTAAAATTGTTACCTGGGTAAATCTGTAAAATAATTATTCGTTTGTGTTTTAACAGCGTGTAAATAAGGAATTGGAGTTCTGTAGGAATAATAGCGTTTATTGTTATGGAAAAATTAATTATAAATTATGGTTTTTTTATGTACAAGACATATCTAGCGTAATACTGACATCTTTCGCTTAATTAACAGTCGTAAGAAACTATAGTTAATTATTTTTTATTAGTTAGTCTCCTTCAACATCATTTTATATTATTTTTACCCCCCGTTCGTCATTCAATATCCTCCTTACAAACATTTTATTGAAATCCAATTATAAAAAGAAAGTTCTTCTTATAATTTCAATTAAATAATAAAAGTATATATTGATATTTTTATGATTTCATAGAAGAAAGTTGTTTTAAAATCTATTGAAATCACAGAAACATCGTAATCAATCTTTGAGCAATATAAAATACTACTTTATTTTCATGATTTCAAATAAGAAAATCGTTTGAAAAACTATTGAAATCGCAGAAAAATCTTAATCAACCTTTGTGCAACATCAAATCATACTTCAAATTGCATTTAATTTCATATTGTAGGCAAATATTTAAAAAAAACCTAAAAATAAATAACATTTCAAACATTTAACGCGTACACATTATAGTCAAAACATTTTGTAATCTAAATATTCACTCAAGCAATAAAATACCACATAACTTCAAATTAAACCTCTTAACAATAAACACAAAACGAAAATAAAAATTTAATTTTAAAGGCTTATTTCTTACAGTGTAAACTAATCTAATAAATAACCTCCAAAGTCCCAAGTTTAATTAATTTCAAGTGAAACAAATCAAATATACATTCACAGATTACAAAGGAACGCGTCTAATCGATTATAAAGCAACATATACCAAAACGTGTAATACCGGCTTATTGTTTATCTGGAAATCCACGCATTAATGAGCTCATTACAAAGGGCATTCATTACCATTCCCCTCATTGATAAGTATTATCGAGCAATGATTACAAGTGCATAAAAACATGAATAATTATTTCACAACCACTGGTTTTGAATAAACAATTAAAATATGCAAACAATAGTGGAATGAATTTGATACGAAGGAATTAATTTATTTAAATTGTTACCTGGTGAAAAGTACAAAACAATTGTCGGTAACATAATCATTCGTTTGTGTTTCATCAATTCATAAATAAGGAATTGGATTTCTATAGGAATATTAGCGTTTTTTGTTATGGGAAAATTAATTATGAATTATTATTTTTTATGTGCATGACTCATATCCAGTGTAATTTTGAAAAATAACATTTTACGGTTAATTAACTGACGAAAGAAATTATAATTAATTGTTTTTTATTGCTTAGTCTACTTCAACACCATTTTATATTTTTTTACTCCACCTTAGTGTTCAATAAGGGGCCTGATGACCGAGTGGGTAGCGCTCCGGTGCCCGCTATCACAGGTTTCGGGTTCGACTCCCGGCGATGCCATGGATGTGTGTAATGGTTCAGAATCCACTTTAAACCATAGGCCCTGTCTAACGGGATCGTAGAGGCTTAAGGTATCAAAGGCAACTGTCTAAGTATTTGCCAGCTGCGTTAGGAAAAAAAAGGTCTTTCAATAAACTTTTGCAAACATTTTATTGAAATCCAATTATATAAAGAAAGTTCTTGTTATGATTTCAAATAAATAATTAATGATTATAATGATGTTTTCGTGATTTCAAGGGAAAATGTTTGAAAAATTATTAAAATTGCAGAAAAATCGTAATCACCCTTTGATCAATATCATATCATACTTTAATTTCATAATTTCAAGGAAGAAAGTTGTTTGAAAAAATATTGAAATCCCAGAAAATTCGTAATCAACCTTCGTGCAACATCAAATCATACTTAAAATTGCTTTTAATCTGATAATGTAGGCAAATATTAAAAAAAATGCTAACTCAACTAAAAATAAATGATACTTAAAATATTTAACGAGTACACATTGCAGAACAACTTTATTCAAAACATTTTGTATTTTAAATATTCACTTACGCAATAAAATATCACATAACTTGAAATTAAATTTCTTAACAACACAAAAAATAAATAAAAATTTAATTTTAAAGCTTAATTTCTTACAGAATAAACTAATCTAATAAATAACCTCCTAAGACAGAAATTTAATTTAACTTCACGTGAAACAAATCAAATATACATTTACAGGTTACAAAGCAATGCACCTAATCAATTATAAAGCAACATACCAAAGCGTGTAATGCCGACTTATTGTTTATCTGGAAATCCACGCATTAATGAGCGCGTTATACAAAGGGCATTCATTACTATTCTGCTCATTGATAAGTATTATCGAGCAATGATTACAAGTGCATAAAAACCATAAATAATTCTTCCATAACCACTGGTTTTGAATAACCAATTAAAATATGCAAACAATAGTGGATAGAATTTGATATGAAGGAATTAATTTAGTTAAATTGTTACCTGGTGGAAAGTACAAAACAATTCTGGAGAAAATAATCATTCGTTTGTGTTTCATAAATGCATAAATAAGAAATCGGGGTTCTATAGGAATAATAGCGTTTATTGTTATGGAAAAATAAATTATGAATTTTTTTTGTTTAATGTACAAGACATATCCAGCGTAATACTGACATTTTTCTCTTAATTAACAGTCGTAAGAAACTATAGTTAATTATTTTTTATTAGTTAGTCTCCTTCAACATCATTTTATATTATTTTTACCCCACGTTCGTCATTCAATATCCTCCTTACAAACATTTTATTGAAATCCAATTATAAAAAGAAAGTTCTTCTTATAATTTCAATTAAATAATAAAAGTATATAGTGATATTTTTATGATTTCATAGAAGAAAGTTGTTTTAAAATCTATTGAAATCACAGAAACATCGTAATCAATCTTTGAGCAATATAAAATACTACTTTATTTTCATGATTTCAAATAAGAAAATCGTTTGAAAAACTATTGAAATCGCAGAAAAATCTTAATCAACCTTTGTGCAACATCAAATCATACTTCAAATTGCATTTAATTTCATATTGTAGGCAAATATTTAAAAAAAAAACCTAAAAATAAATAACATTTCAAATATTTAACGCGTACACATTGTAGTCAAAACATTTTGTAATCTAAATATTCACTTAAGCAATAAAATACCACATAACTTCAAATTAAACCTCTTAACAATAAACACAAAAGAAAATAAAAATTTAATTTTAAAGGCTTATTTCTTACAGAATGCACTAATCTAATAAATAACCTCCAAAGTCGCAAATTTAATTAACTCTACGTGAAACAAATCAAATATACATTTACAGATAACAAAGGAACGCGCCTAATCAATTATAAAGCAACATATACCAAAACGTGTAATACCGGCTTATTGTTTATCTGGAAATTCAGGCATTAATAAGCGAGTTACTTGGTTACAAAGGGCATTCATTACCACTCTGCTCATTGATAAGTATTATCGAGCAATGATTACGAGTGCATAAAATCCATAAATAATTCTTTCACAACAACTGGTTTTGAATAAACAATTGAAATATGCAATCAATAGTGGATTGAATTTGATATGAAGGAATTAATTTATTTAAATTATTACCTGGTTGAAAGGATAAAACAATTGTCGGTAAAGTAATCATTCGTTTGTGTTTCATCAATGCATAAACAAGGATTTGGGGTTCAATAGGAATAATAGCATTTTTTGCAATGGAAAAATTAATTATGAATTATTGCTATACGACTCATATCCAGTGTAATACTGAGAAATTTCATTTTTCTGTTAATTAACAGTCGAAAGGAATTATAATTAATTGGTTTTTATAACTTAGTCTTCTTCAACATTATTATATGTTTTTACTTCAACTTAGTTCTTTAATACTTTTACGAACATTTTATTGAAGTCCATTTATAAAAAGTAAATTATTGTCATAATTTCAGTTAAAAAATAAATATATATAATGATATTTTCATAATTTCAAGGAAGAAAGTTGTGTGAAAAGGTATTGAAATCACAAAAAAATCATAATCAACCTTTAAACAATATCTAATCTTACTTTATTTTCATGATTTAAAAGAAGAAAGTTGTTTGGAAAACTAATGAAATCACAAAAAAATTGTGATCAACTTTTGAGCAATATCAAATCATATTTTGTGTTTATGACTTCAAGGAAGAAAGTTGTTTGAAAAGTTATTGAAATCATAGAATAATCATAATTAACCTCTGAGAAATATCAAATCATATTCATGAAAACTCATGAACATTATGAAATGAATATATACAAGAAACTATGATAATAATATTCACATAATAAGCAACAAAACGTAAACGAATAGTACCAAGATTATCGAAAAAGAAAAGCAAAGATTAAGATTATTATTATTACACCAATGGAAATTTAACTCGAAATGCAACAAAAAAATTTTTAATTAAAAAACTGATATTCTTTCATAAAATTCGATTTATTATGTGTGAACAACACACTTTGCTGTATAAATAATCATGAGAATATATTAATGTTCAACAACCAAAAACATTTATTTAGCAATGGGTCAGAATATCACAAGAAATGGAATTGGCTACTTTACCTTTCTGTGTGTTTATTTGGCGATTTTCTTACTTGCAGTTTTCACCAAAATAGGGCCACTGCGGTTACAAAATACTGAGATTTTGGCGAATCCCTTTGGCGCGGAAAAGTGGCTTAGCGATATTGGAACCGTAACTGCATAATCACCACAAGAACTATCTAATTCAATAGCGGCAGGAATATACCAAAATTTAATAACTCTATAATTTTATGAAGAAGCAATTGCTGTAATACAACAAGAAGCACTGCCCAATTAGACAGAGAAGCCTGTTAAATGATGATTAAATTAATAAACATAGTTCTAACACATGATAAACATATTAATAGTTAACATAAACTGAACCTTAGACACTGTTTTGGAATTGTTGAAATAATAATTCTGCTTATAGTTTGAAATCCAGACCATTCAAAAAATGAACTGCAGATCACGTGACTTGATAGGGCCAATCGTTATTATTTAGCAACACATATTTCATGGCAGTTTCAAAACACACGTGAATAAAGTCTCTTGAAAATTACTGTTTATTTTAATAACTTGAGAATTATGCCTTTTGGGGTGAGTGAAGTATCACATCCGACAATAATGCTCTTAAAGGTGAAACAAGTTTAGGCTTAAGCTACTGATAAAAAAGAAAAGATGATTTGTTTTGTTTTGGATGAGTTTGTAGTGGATTTTTAAACTGTGCAGTAACAGCGAAATTGATTGGCATTTGGTTTTTTGAATAAAGGAGTTGAGTTTTACACTCTATTTAGACTTTTCCTGTACGATCAGTTGAGAATATTGAACATGAACATTGATCATGATCATAGTTTCTACTGCCGAACGATGAATCAGATGGATACTAACACCGAGGGGAACGGACCTTCTCAGGACCCGCCGCAAGTACTCTCGCCACAGGATATGGATGCTACAACAACAAATTGTAAGGAAAGTGAAAAAATCAGCCCAGAAGGGATGTGTCGACAAATTTCAACGACATTTAAAGAAATGGACGTTATTGACACTATTGTTGCGCATGCGCAACGATCCGATTTGCCTCAAGACTACATTCAAATGAATGAGAACTTGCTAAAGAAACGACAATACCTGGTGGAATGGGTAAGTCGGTTTCATTGTCCTATAAGTGAATGTACATTGCATAATCCTAAAAGTAATAATAGTAATGTTGTAAATAATAGTAAGGTTAATGTAGGTTCTGTAAATAATGGCAAGCTTAATTCTAGTCATGTAAATAAAAGTAGTCTCAAAAGTAAAGTAGATGTACCTGTTAAGAATAAAAGCAAACGTAATGCGAGTCAAATCGCTAGCTATGAGGGAGCCAAGGACTCCGGGGAGTTTCAAACTCCACATAAAAAACTGATTGCGAAGGTAACCTTTACTTATAGTAAAGACAAAGTAAGTGATGCTATTGTCACAAATAATCAGTTTCTTGCCTTGAGTACTGACGCAGCAGCTGAAGATGAAAGCGTCACCGTGATTCGGAAATTACCGCCAATCATGGTTAAGCCAAAAGCCAATTTAAACGACATGTTAAAACTGATTGATACTAAATTTGATGGCGATGTACATATAAAGCTAGCTGGAGAAATGATAAAAATCTTTCCAAATTCCGAGGATCAACATCGAGAGATCACTCGCTTTCTAAATTCTAATGATATAGAGTATTTTGTAATTACTCCTAAATTTCTCCGTCCAATAAAGGCGGTCATCAAGGATTTGCATCGGGACACAGCTCCGAATGAGATTAAAGCCGCTCTGGCTGATAAAGATTTTAATGTCGAGAAAGTAGTACAGCTGACCAGGACTAGGGATAAGCAGCCTCTCCTTATTTTTCAAATCACATTGCCACTATCGAATAAAAATCAAGAAATTTTTAAAGTAAATCGTCTCCTGTATTTAGCTGTTGTAGTTGAGAAATTCAACAAAAAGCCTGTTACACTTCAGTGTTTCAAGTGAAATTTTTTTCATCACAGTTCAAACAACTGTGGCTTTAAAGCCCGGTGTTTGAAGTGTGGTGAAGAACATTCACATAAGGACTGTAAACTATTTGATAAGCTTGAAATTCCAACTTGCATTAACTGCGGACAGTCGGGACACACAGCCGCCTGGAGAGGTTGCGCCAAGTTTCCCAAAATAAAAGTTAACTCCACCAAGTACGCCACATACCCAAAACACGTATCAGCCAGACAGGTGACACCAAACTTTTCCTATGCTTCGGCAACGAAAAATCAACCACCATCTCAACAATCAGCCACTACTGCCACCATCAACAATGACTTCTCCCAAAATCAATTGACTCACTTACGGAGCATCGCGGATCAAGCCCCCTTTATCCAAAATGCTTTGCTACTTATGAAAGAATTTGTATCCATTTTCTCGGAATTAAAAAACTCTGGAGAACTTCTCCAACAAATTAGAAACGCGGATAACAAGGTAGATAAATTGCAGGTCTTCATTAATGGCCTAGCAACTCAAACAACCCAAGTTTCCAAGTTCTAAGTTTTTATTTTTACTTTAAAATTATGCAATGTGTTTTACATTTACTATGGGCCTTGAGCCGACTGACAATATTTTTATGTTGCAACTAGGAGGTTTGGTCGCTTCGCGACCAAGGTACTCCGTTCACCTACACCGATTTCATTTTAATAACTTTTTGAAATGTAAGTGTCTCGTATTGATCGAGGAGATTAATATTGTTTAAATAATAATTTATACTCTTACTTATTTTTTTATTTTAGAGCTTCACTTTTTTGAAGACATAACTGACTTCTAACTAGGATATCATGCTCACACATGATAATATGTCTGCTGAAATACATTCCTAGCCAACTAATCAAAATTATATTATTATTCATAGAGTAATAACAACTTCATATGAAAATCGTTTAAAATGATATTGATATTTGAACATATTAAAAACTATTCATTAGTAATAGTACATGGAAAACTGTATGATGCAATAAAAAAGACGTTTTATTGTAATTTCAAAAGAGTACATGCATGATAATATTAGCAAAAATACTTTTTTTAGTTAAAAATAAATTTATGTAAAATACATTTTACACAATAATTACTTAAAAATAATTACTAATTAAATTTTTTGCTAAGGATTTTCACGTAGAATTTATTTTCGTAAGCCAAATTCTGGAAATGTTGCATTCGCTTATGGATAGTGAATTAACTATTATTATTTATAATCTGATTTTAATTTTTACACACACTTCCATTTACTTCGTAATATTGCTTGATTTTTCTTTTCAATTTATGAATTTATTTTCCTACATATTGCATTTAATTTTCGTAATAGCTCTACTCGTGGCTCAGTGCAACGTGCGCTTCTGGTGAGCATAACGGCGAAGATTCAGTCCGCTGGTGGCTTTCTTGGCGCCAGATAATATTACCGACGGCGAATAATATTGCCTTCACTTTATTTAGATTTTTTTTATTTAAAGTTAAAACAGGCCCGTGGTGAATATTTTTGTGTTGGGTTTTTTTCCTTAATAATTACAGAACAGGGTATTATTTAATATGTGTTACAGATGCACAGTATCTTTAGAATAAAATATTTGTTAAATTGTTACTAACTGTTACTAATCATCACTAAACATTGTCATATCATTACTACATCGTTATTTTTAACATTACACAATGTTAAAATTTTATTTAAAATTGTGATTGCCTGACTCATAACTCAGTATCAATGTGCGCCGCTATTGACCATGAGGGTGGAGATTCAGTCAGCTGACGGCTTTGTTGTCAAAAAAAGAGGAGGCTCGATGGCGCTTGGGATGTTCAGAATCTTGCCTCGCGAGTCGGACTACCTGGTAGGAGTCTTTTCCCATACGATACATAAGTGCTTGATAGTTTCCTTTAAAAAATCTGCCTTGAAGACACGACCTTCCTTTCTTCAGCGACACAATCAAATCAGGCTTATACCTACAGGTGCCCAACACAAGAGAAGCTGCTCCTTCCTTTCCCTCCTTCCATGATACCACAAGGGTTCTTGGACTTTGTCTAGATGTTACTGTCTGCCAAGTGGGAAAAGAAACAAACAATTTTTGTTATTTAAGTTTAATTTTATTTTAGCGCTTTTTTTATGTAATGAAACTTCGGATGATTATCAGATTGAATTTTTTTTCAAATATTATTACGTTAATTTCTGGAAAATATGCAATGACATTATAACACCCTGAAAATTAATATCAAGAAAAATTCTGAATTTCAATTCCGCAATTCCAATTAATATTTTTTTCGAACAACAAAACTTTTATAAGAAAAAAAAATTTACATTTGCTGAAATCAGAAAAGTACAGAACCTTTTTAAATTCCAATAAATTACAAAATTTTGATCGAACTAGTTTCTTTGTACTTGGAATTCTTACTTCCCTTATCAGTACCGAAAGAATTCCTTGCTGAATCTTTCAACGCAATCTGAAAAATTATTTTAATAAATTTTGCATGATGAATGTTCTTTATTTAAATAGAAGGTAGATTCGATAGTATTTCCTTTTAATTTTCGAAAAAAATTTTAATCTCGAATATTCGATTTGAAGAACAGTTCTCGAACTGTTCCACCCCAAATGAGTAATTGCAGGAGAAAGAAAGAGTTGAAGCAGTATTTCATCGTCATTTGGACAAAATCGATTTGCAAATTGAAGGTAAAGAAAGGAGAATTACTCCTTTTTTTTCTTCCTTTTTAACCTTTATTTTTCATCCACTGGCAGCAGTAAATTTTTATCATTTTCTTTCTCTCTCTCTCTCTTCCTTGAGAATACCCAAAACTCAGGAAGGACCTAAAAATCACTTAGTGCAGTTTCTATGCTTAAATGCATCGATTGAGACAAATGAGCTCCATTAACCTTCTACTCTAAACAAAGTAACGTCGCGAAATAAAAAATTACGAGTATGTGAAAAAACTGCGCCATTTAACCAAATGGTACATTTTTTTAGAGGGGAAATTTTTTTATCATGTGTGAACAAACCGAACCTTTATACATTGCAACGGCAATGTATAAAGGTTCGAGATATCTCCAAAAAATG
The DNA here is from genome assembly GCA_021605075.1 of Caerostris darwini. Classification (NCBI taxonomy): domain Eukaryota; kingdom Metazoa; phylum Arthropoda; class Arachnida; order Araneae; family Araneidae; genus Caerostris; species Caerostris darwini. The sequence goes on along the minus strand of BPLQ01013387.1, from coordinate 36,004 downwards.
TGAATCAAGAATAAAAAATAAGTAACAGCATAAATTATTATATAAGTATAAATTACTCTTATAAAATTACATTAAAAATCGTTTTTTTATTGCGTTATATAGCTTTCAATTTATTACTAATGAATAGTTTTATACTATGTTCGAATAGAAATATTATTATAAACAATTTTCATATGAAGTTAATATTATTGTACGAACAATAATATCTTTTTGATTAGTTGGCTAAGAATGTATTTTAACAGACATATTATCATGTGTGAACATGACGTTGTCCTGGCTATAGGTACGTGACGTCTCTTAAAAAGTGGAGATCTAAAATAAAAATAAAAAGTTAAGAGCATGAATTATTATTTGAAAACAGAAGATTACTCTCCCCACGCAATGCGAGAGACTTTCATTTTAAAAAATTTCATTTAAAATAAATGCTGATTTTCACGTGATTTTATTTTAAAACTGACTTGAAACATGTGTTGCTAAATAAAAATGATTGAACCCCTATCAAGTCAAGCTTTCTGTAGCTCATTTTGAATTTGCTGGCTTTCAAAATATGAACAGATTTATTGTTTCAACATCCACAAAATAGTGTCTAAAGATCAGTTTATGTTTATAAAAGTATAATAATAAAAATTTTTATAAAAATGAATTATAAAGTTAACCATCACTTAGCAGACTTCTCTGTCTGAATCGGATAGTGCTTCTAGTAGTATTTGAGCAATTGCTTCTTCTTAAAGTGAATTGGATGCTTCTTGTTGGGATTCTGCAATTTAGCGCTCCGATTTCGCCAAATTTAATTTTCAGCGCCAAAGGGAATGGCCAAAAAAGCAGCATTTTATAACCGCAGCTGCCATTTTATGTGCTTATTAGGAAATTTGGGCGAAAGAGTACCTGTTCCTGTAGTATTCCGACCCATTGCTTCATATGTTTCTAGTGATATTGAACATGGGTCTACTCTTATGTGCGTTCGTCCAGCAAAGTATCTTCTCAAATGATAACTTAAAATTAGTGAATGAATTTCAGTTTTTATTTATAATAAATTTTTATGAAGAAAAACCCAAATTATTCGTTTTAATGTGATAAATATATTATCAGATTATTGTTATAATTTCCTCAAAATAGTGGAAATACTGCACTTTAAGGTTCCGATTTCACCAAATCTCTTTTCTGCTCCAAATGGAATCGCCAAAGAGGTTAACTATTTCATCAGGGTTTTTTCCGGTAACATCATTTTCAATGACTGATATCATGTTTGTTCGTGTATTTTTTAATTTGTTTAGCGTGTTTTTTTACGATTGATATCATATCTGTTCTTGGCCTTGACCAATGCCTTCGTGTGTTTATCTGGTTAAGGTCTTGTTGAAACCTTTACTTTTGGGTTGTCTAACGGATTGTGTCAACGTCATTTGATGACATATCTGAAATTTCTTAAATTTTTGAAAATTAAAATTGCGCTGTTGTCTATGTTTTCATCATTCATTTGATATCTCAATGAAATGATGTTAATGGATGACTGGTGAGTACAATGCTTAGACGTTGTATGGAAAATGAATTATTTAAATTTTATTTAATTACTGTTCCGATTACTTAACGTGTAGTACAGTGAACATGTGCCTCTGAAACAAATACCTGAATATGATGTTAGCCAAAGCTCAGTGCGAAATGCGCCACTTCACGTCAAACGAAGCGGCAAGCCCTAGCGACTTAAGAACGAAGGTCATATTTTAAAACTCATGCCACTCAATCTATGACGATACTAATTTTATAATCTGTTTATAGGCAAAAACCATTTTTAAAAAAATTTAAAAGAATGTCATATTCATTTAATTTCATATTTCTTCTTTACATTTCGCGATTTTAAACTGCATACAAATTGTTTGCATTACTTAAATATAAACTGCAATCGTATCATACATTTTGTTTGCTTAGCAGGGGATTTGGTAAAAAGCGAAAAATTCCAGAACTTCCCAAATATTGTCTAAGGATCAGCTAATGTTAACAGTTAATTTAATTTAATCATCATTGAACACATTTCACTGTAAGAATTTGTAGTGTTTCTTTTAGTATTGAGCAATAGCTTCTTCATCTAGTTTTAGAGTTACCAAACATTGGTATATTCTCTCGGCTATTGAATTTCATTATTCTTGTAGTATTCTGTCCAAATGCTTCGTAACTTTCTTATGCTATTGAACATTGGTATAATATCATATGCATTCGTCCAACAAAATTAGACCACGTGCGGTAAAATTTAATGCTTCATAATGTTTTTAGGCCATTGAATATTGATATAATCTCATATGAATTTGTCCAAAGAGTATGATCATATATGAAAATTTAAATACTGCAGAACTTTCTTGGATTTTGAACATTGGTATAATCTCATATGCATTCGTCTAACAAAGTATGATCCCATACGGTAAATTGTAACGCTTCATAACTTTTTGGGGCTTATTGAACATTGATAAAATCTCATATGCATTCGTTCAACCAAGTATGATCACATATGGTGAATTCAAATTCGTAGGCGAATTTCAGCTTTTTTTTAATTTTTTATTTTTTGCATTTTAACTTTTTTTTATTCTCTAGTTACGTTTGGCATCAATTCTTTTGGCAATTTTTCTTTACCCAAATAAAATTTTCAGAAGAAATTTCAATACACGTTTTGGCAGAGGAGATGTAAGATAAATTACAAACTGTTTTTTTTTTTTAATATTTTTTTCAAAAAAAAATGTATATATATATATATAAATCTTATCGGTTAAAAAAAATCTGAAATGAAGTGAATCGAAAAGAAAAAAATCTACCTCCCATCCCATATGGTGAGGGGGAGGGATGGAATTTTTCCAGATCAATACGCATTTTTTCATTCAGCGATTATGCTTTATTTACATTTTGTTTATTTATTGTTTAAAAAAAATTTGTCAAGCAATATCGTTCAGATAGGAAATCTGTGTTTCATATTTTAAGAAAAAAAAACCGATACAACTGTCAATAAAGGCTACAATTTAACACCGATTATTGGGATGAACCTTTAGAAGAAGAATAAAAAATATTTTCTCTAGATTTGTGTTGACTATATCTTTTTGTACCGTCTGATTTTGTTTTCGTTTTTTTTAATAAAGATGTCAGCTAGTGGAAATCAGCTGTTCACATTTTCAGGAGAGTGGACGTAAAGTAGTGTTTTCGGATAAACCTATGACTCGCTTGTCCGTTTCCCTTCTCAAGATGTCTCTCTTATCTATCGGTCGATCCACCCAGAGACGACAATGTATCGAACCTCTCACAAGGAAACGCTTTTAGGCTCTCTTTTAAGAGCTGAGTAACGGTGCCTGCCTGTTATTTTATGTCAACAAGACAGCAGTTATTTAAAAATGGATGCAAGGAACAGTACGAAACTTTCACGCTTAGAAAAAAAGGCTAGAAAAAACATGTAATACTATGCTAGTACACAATAAAATAAAACTCCACACTTTACAACTGCTCTACGTCTTATAGATTTGCTCCAAATCTCACAATTTTGCTCCATGTCTCATAACCTTTACCTGGCCGATGTGGCGCTCTACCAGTTAGAAAGATGTGGTCAGAACTAATTAATAAAAATATTAAAAAATTACAGAATTGCAGGTATACAATTAATTTTAATTTAGAAAAACAATTATATGCTATTATGTATTTAGCATACAATACAGAAAGAATAGACAATGGCTGCACATATATATCTCACAACTTTGCTCCACACCTCACAACTTTTCCACGGCTGCTGTGGTGCTCTATGTATCAAAGAGATGACGGTGGAACATATAATAAAAAAATTAAATTTAAAAATTACTCTTAATTACAGAATTGCAGGTGTATAATTAATATTAATTTAGAAAAAAATATTTTCTACTATGTATTTTGTATGCAATGCATATTATAATTATATATGTATATATAATACTAATATAGTGTTCTAACCTTTCTTCTAAGTGCGAAAGTTTTGTAAAGAAAGGATAACAATTGTTGTATATATATCTCATAACTTTGCTCCACATATCACGACTGCTTCGTCTTTCACAATTTTTCTACATAACTCCCAATCCTTAATCTCGCCTATGTGGCGCTGTGCCAGTTAAAAAGATGAGGATGGAACATAATAATAAAAAATAAATAAATAAATTGAAAAAAAATATTAATTACAGGAGTACTATTGATCTTAATTTAGAAAAAAAATCTATGCCATTTTGTATTTTGCATACAATACAGAAAGAATAAACAATGGTTGTATATAATCTCAAAATTTTGCTCCACACTTCACTATAGTAATCTAGCAGATATGACAAGTTAAAAAGATGAAGAAGGAGCATAATAATAAAAAAATTAAATTGTCCTTTTGCGAAGTTTAAAAATTAATTGCCCATTTTTTAACTGTTTTATTCATTTTTTTTTTTTTTTTTTTTTTTTTTTAACTCTCGAATAAAAAATTGTAAACAAATCTTCGTTACACACTTGAAGGAAAGAATAATTCTACAAAATGTTTCTTAAAAATCCATTTTAAGTAAAATTAAATGGAAAAAACCAATTTAAAAGGATGTGCGATTGAATCTAATTGAAGAAGTTTATGAAGTTAATTAAATTAAGAAAAGTATTCAAATCTTTGAAAAACCTTCCCAAGTCATTTTTTCAGATCGATAAGCACTTTTTTATTCAGTGATTATGTTTCGGTCATGTTTCCCTTTTCGTCAACATTTTTTAATAGACCATATCGTTCAAATAAAGAATCTATGTTTAAATTTCTTAGAAGGTACGATTTTTAGCGATTGCATGGATGAAACCTTACCAAAATGAAAAAAATATATTTTCCGTAGGTTTTTGTTGACTATACCTTTTGTAGTAGCCATTTAATGTTTTTATTATAAAGCTTCCGCAATTTTGTTTTTCGAATTTTCAATAGAGTAGACGTAAAATGGTGTCGTCGGATAAAAAAATTTATTCGCTTGTCAGTTTTCTATCTCAAAGTGTCCTTCTTATCTATGCAGCAAAGACAATTTAACAAACCCTTTGGAAAGAAAACTCTTTGTATCTCTTTCGTAGGGGCAAAATAACGTAACTGCGATTTTACGACATCAAAACAACAGTTACTTTAACATAAATGTTAAATTGCTTAACAATAAATCTTTTCAAGTTTGATGAAATAGCAGAATATGAATTAAATTCCAGAAGTACGGTATAAAATGCAAACTTTTAAAAATTAAATGTTAAAATGATTTAAATCTATAAAAATTGCTATATTTTTAATGTATTTTAATAACTCAGATTGCGCAGTAATATCTGTGATACATAATAAGGTCTACAAGTTTATGATATATGACTATTTTCGATATGACTTTTGTCATTTTTAAATAGTTTTTCTATGGTGAAATTTGTAATGTATTTTAGATTGAAATTTTTACATAAGAGTGGTTTAATTTACTACAGATATGAAATACTTACAGTTGTCAGGTTAAATATTTTTTTTACCAATTTGATTTCTTGGATATTTCAGAATTTACCTTTCATATATTTTTGAAAAAGAAAGTTGCCAGAATAATAAAAATTCTAATATTTATTTAGCGATTGGCAGAGACGAAAATAATATTTGTCCTTCCGGTTTATAGTAAATTAGAAAATATTTGTTTAATACTTACATGTTCAGTTTTTTTATTCAAAATTATTTTCTTATACAAATTAAATACAAAATTTCTTATACAATTGAATACAAAATTATTTTCTTATACAATTGAATA
>BPLQ01013387.1:0-28530 GCA_021605075.1 Caerostris darwini | reverse complement strand
AAAAAATCAGACATCATGAGGAAAAAAGGTTAGCGGGTCATTCTCTCAGATCAATGCACATTTTTTCAAGCTGTGATTATGCCCTAGTAATTTTTTTTCTTCTACTGTCAACCATTTTTGTGTCAGGTCATGTCGTTCAAATATGAAATCTGTGCTTTTATTTCTTTCAGAATCTGTACAGACGTCAGATTTTAGTTATTGTATATATGTTTTGTTTTTTTTTACGTTTATCTGGATGAAACTTTCCCAAAAGAAAAATTATTTCATGTAAGTTTGTGTTGATTATACTTTCTGTAACCGTTTTTTTTTTTTATTTATTTTTAATTTTATTATTGTAATAAAGCTGTCAGCCAGTCGAAGTGATCGAGCTCTTTTCAGACTTTTAGGGGAGTAGACGGAAAATGGTGTTTCCGGAGAAATAGAAGGAATCGGTTGTCAGCAAAATATCTTTCTCGTCTGTCGGTCGATCAAGCCAGAAGCGGCAATTTAGCAGAGCTTTTAAACCAAAGTACTCTTAAGCCTTATGTGCAGAGTAACATATCTTGTCTGAGATTTTATGTCAACATGACAACAGGAACTACACAGTAAACGCAGAGACTAATGCAAATTTTGAGACTTTTATTAAGTGGCTTAATCTGAATAAGATAGTACTACACCATGAAAAAGCACATAAATATTAGGAAAAAATATTAAATTTTGAAACATATAAAAATAACTTCTTAATAACATATGGATGGATAGTTGTCATCAAATAAATAAATATTCTATTCGAAAGATTTAATTCTTGGCTTTATTATTTATTAGCTCTCGATATGTGTTCAATAGCAAAGTGCGTCGCTGGTGAGCATTAGGTATGAGGTTCAATCCACTGGCAGCTTTGTTGTAGGCACTGTTTCGAAAAACTAAGTTTGATTTGTCACTCTACAGTGATTTTGTGCACACTTTACGCTAATTAGACCGGGACCTACAGTTTAAAGTGAATTCCGAACCCCTTACGAACATCCATGCCACCGCCAGGATTCCAATCTGAAGCCTGTTGTATCAAACGCCAGAGCGCTAGCTAATTGGCCTGATGGCCAATAAAGAAGTATTAAACCTAGGAGAATAATTTTCCCATTTGTCCAAAGCCAAATCAATATTTGCAGAGAACGAATTCAGGTAGCAGATGATAATCAAGTAGATCTATTACTTGATTTCGTTCTTTCTCTGCAATTATTGGTTATGTTTTGGAAAGTTGGAAAAATTACTCTTCTACGTTTAATACTACTGAATATTAAATGTAAAATATTACTAACCTCTATTTAAAAATGAATATTCCAAATTTATTTGAATTATTTTCTTTCCACTTTTCTTTACTTTAATATTTTTCATCCATTATAAGTATTATTTTCTTTTAAAAAAAAATAAATACTTGAAGTTCTACAAGGACTTAAAACATTTTCATACAGATTCTGAACTTACTCGTAAATCTGTCATTTGAGACAGATTAGCACCTATAAATTTTTAATATAAAGCAACTTGGTAGAATGAAAATCTTAAGTCTTCTTAATTTTTACTTAATAAATGAAAACTACAAAACTCTATCTTTCGGTTACTCAAGAACTTTTTCCCCCACTGTGTCCTTCAAGAACTGCTCTGGACAATTTTTTTCTTTTGCATAAGTTCACACAGCCAGTCTCTTCTATCTTTAGAAATAAATTTTTGCTAAAGAAACTTGGATAGAGATTAGAAGGATGTTAATGTATAATAAACTACAGACTACCTTTAAAGAATAATTTTTTTTGTAAAGAGTCCAAGAGTCGAGCCCTAGTATATAATAAAACGATGAAATAAATTTTTCGAATAAAATATTTATTTGGTGACAATTTTTATACCCATATGTTATTTAGACATTATTTTTTATAGACTTTAAAATTTAATATTTTTTTCTAATATTTACGGGCTTTCATTTTTCAATTCCTTCTATTAGCTCACACTCTCCCTATATATATCTTGTTCAAATTTTCAATCGTTTATAAAATACTTTTTATTCATCCGCTCAAGTTCAAATACATTTGTTTTGAAGTTGTAGTGGATGACACTGGATGTTAATACAGTTTTTTCAAATATTAATTCATTCATTAAATTTAATTAAGTAATTTAAATTTTTTTAGAATTAAGATGCATGTATCTAAAAATAGATGGCGCCAGATGTAAGGGGAAAATTTCAGCTTTATTTATAAATGACTTTTCTGCAATATAGTGGGAAAAAAATAGGAATGACTTTAATTATTATTTTTTTTTATATTACTTGTTTCTACTGTCAAAGAATTTCGTGACAGGTCATATCGTTCAGATATGAAATCTGTGCTTTTATTTCTTTCAAAATCTGTACAGACGTCAGCTTTTAGTTAATATATATATGGTTTTTGTTACTATTATCTGAATGAAACTTTCCCGAAAGAAAAATTATTTCATGTAAGTTTGTGTTGGTTATTCTTTCTGTAACCGATTTTTATTTTTAATTTTTAATTTTATTATTGTAATAAAGCCGTCAGCCAGTTGAAGTCATCGAGCTCTTTTCAGACCTTTAGGAGAGTAGACGCAAAATTGGGTTTCCGGAGAAAAAGAATGAATTGGTTGTCAGTTTCTTATCGCAAAATATCTATGGGTCGATCGAGCCAGAAGCGACAGTTTAGCAGAGCTTTCAAACAAAAGTACTCTTAAGCCTTAAGTGCAGAGTAAAATATCTTGTCTTACATTTTATGTCACCACGACAACTGGAACTGCAGCCTTAAACTCAAATACTGATACAAATTTTGAGAATTTTATTAAATGGCTTAATCTGAATAAAATTGTACTACACCATAAAAAAGCACTTAAATAATTTGAAAAATTATTAAGTTCTAAAATTAAAATCTATAAAAAATAATGTCTCAATACCATATCGGTATGAAAATTTTCATCAAATAAATTAATATTTTATTCCAAAGATTCAATTCGTGATTTTATTTTTTATTAGCGTCCGAATCGTGGCTCAGTGGTAACTAACATGCGACACTGGTGAACATTAGGCTGAGGTTCCAACCGCCGGTGACTTTGTTGTAGGCCCTGTTTCAAAAAACGATGTTAGGTTTGGTTTGATGTGTCACTCTATGGTCATTTTGTGCACAATTTAGGATAATTAGACCAGAACATAAGACTTAAAGTGGATTCTGAACCACTCACAAACGTCCATGCCATCGTCAGGAATCGAACCTGAAGCCTGTGGTATCAAAGGCCAGTGCTCCAACGAGGAGATTCGATGGCATATGTGAGGTTCCTCGATAGTCAAACTACGTGGTGGAAATTTTCCGGTTTAAGGGAGTTTCCCTTATAGTCTTCCCTAAAAGTACTGCCCTCCTCTTCCAGAAACTCGGAGCCAAGCCAGACTTCTACCTATGGGTTCTCTATCACAACAGAAGCTGCACCTTTTCCGTTCATCCATGAGTAGACTACTCATGGGATGCCCGTTCCGCATTGCAGGCGTCTATGATTGGCCACAACGAAAAGAATAATTAATTAAAATCAGATGAGCATTGAAACTCGTCTGGAGCTAATCCTTGGTTTGGAGTGGTGGAAACCGAGAATCAGTTATTATCCATTCGAATCTCTCCACCAAACACACAATAGTTTCCAAAAATTAAGAAAAATTCAGAAACAGCGCCATTGTAATATTTCATTCAATAGATTTTAATGAAATTCGGCAAAAAAAAAAACTAATAGTGCTTCACACATGGTACAGATAATAAAAGAGAAGAGTTAGAGGAAGTTATTACGACAACGGGAACTGCACAGTAAACTCAAAGACTAATACAAATTTTGAGACTTTTATTAAGTGGCTTAATCTAAATCAAATTGTACTACACCATAAAAAAACACGTAAATGTTAGAAAAAATATTTAGTTTTAGAGTCTATAAAATGATGTGTGAATAAAATATGGGTAGGATAATAATCACCAAATAAATAAATATTTTATTCGAAAAATTTCATTCATGGTTTTATTATTTATTAGTGCTCTATTCGTGCTCTGTAGCAACTTGCGTCACTGGTGAGCATTAGGTCGGAGGTACAATCCACTGTTAGCTTTGTTTTAGACACTGCTTCGAAAAATGAGGTTTGGTTTGTCACTCTACGTTTATTTTGTGCACGCTTTGTGTTAATTAGGCCGCGACCTACAGTTTAACGGGGATTCCGAACGCCTAACGGACATCCATGCCACCACCATGATTCCAACCTGAGGTTGGTGGTACCAATGACCAGATCGCTAGCTAATTGGCCATCAGGCCAATAAAAAGTATTAAACCTAGAAGAATAATTTTCCAAATTGTCCAAATCCAAATCAATATTTGTAGAAAAAAATTCAACTAGCAGATAACCGTCAAGTAGATCTATTACTTCATTTCGTTATTTGTCTACAATTAATGGTTTGGCTTTTGAGAGTTGGAAAAATTATTCCTGTAGGTTTAATACTACTGCATATTAAATATAAATTACGTCTAACGTCTATTTAAAAATTTTGGGTGTAGGACTGACAAACCTAACTCATAAAAAAAGAAACCATCTCATGTTTCGAACACTGCCAATAAGCAGGCCACTTTGGCCCACCATGGGTTGTTTAGCCAATGAAAAAGAAGTATTAAATCTAGAAGAATAATTTTTCCAATCGTCCGCAGCCAAATCAATATTTGCAGAGAATGAAAAGGCAAAGGCCGTCTCGTCTGCCTACTGGCAGATTTCGAGACAAGAGATGTTTTAATAAGGCTAAATTCTATTTAAAAATTAATATTCAAAATTTATTTACATTATTCACTTTCCTCTTTTCTTTACTTTTAATATTTTTTCATCCCTTGTAAGTGATATTTCCTTTTTCTTTTAAATATATACTTTAAATTCTGCGAGATCTTCAAACAGATTCTGTACTTAAGTCTGTCTTTTCAGACACATTAGCTTCTATAAGCTCTTAATACAAATCAAATTAACGGAATGAATATCACAAATCTTCTTGATTTTTACTTTATAAATGAAAGCTACAAAACTCTATCTTTTGGTTATGTAAAAATATTTTCCTCACTTTGTGCTTCTAAAACTTAGCTGGACATATTTTGTTCTTTTGCATAAGTTCATTCAGCCAGCCTCTTCTGTCTTCAGAAATAAATTTTGCCAAAGAAACTTGGATACAGATTAGAAGGAAGTTAATGCAAACTAAACTACAGACTGTTTTTAAAGAATAGATTTTTTTAGTAAAATAAAGTGCACAGACCAGAACAAAAATGAAATGAAATAAAGAAGAAGAAAAATTTAAAAAATCTCAAACATCATGAGGAAAAAAAGGTTACAGGTCACTCTCTCAGATCAATACACATTTTTTTTTCAATTATGCCCCAGTCATTTTCTTTTCTTTTTTTTTCTACTGTCAACCATTTTTGTGACTGGTCATATCGCTCAAATATGAAATCTATCCTCTTATTTCTTTCATAATCTCATCTTTTAGGGTATATATATATATTTTTTGTTACTATTATGTGTATGAAACTTTCCCAAAAGAAAAATTATTTCATGCAAGTTTGTGTTGACTATACTTTCTGTAGCCATTTTTATTTGTAGTTTTAATTTTATTATTCTAATAAAGCTGTCAGCCAGTTGAAGTCATGGAGCTCTGTTCAGACTTTTAGGGGAGTAGACGCAAAATGATGTTTCCGGAGAAAAAGAATGAATTCGTTGTCAGTTTCCTATATCAAAATATCTTTCTTATCTATGGGTCTATCAAGCCAGAAGCGACACTTTAGCAGAGCTTTTAAACCAAAGTACTCTTAAGCCTTAAGTGCAGAGTAACATATCTTGTCTGAGATTTTATGTCAACACGACAACGGGAACGCAAAGACTAATACAAATTTTGTGACTTTTATTAAGTGGTTTATTGTGTATAAAATTGTATTACAACGTAAAAAAAACGCTTAAATATTAGAAAAAAATATAAAATTTTAAAATCTGTAAAAATGATGTCTAAATAACCTATGGATATGGTAATTGTCCCCAAACAAATAAATGTTTTATTCGAAAAATTTAATTCATGTTTTTATTATTTATTAGCGCCCGAATTAATGCTGATTACCAAAGTGCGCCGCTGGTAAGCCTTAGGGCTGTGGTTCAATCCGCTGACAGCTTTGTTGTAGACACTGTTTCAAAAAACGAGAACCCTCCATGGTGTTTGTATTAGCTTCTTGCCTCGTGAGTCCGACTACCTGATGGTAGTTTTCAACAAGGTTTTCTCCCATATGATACGCAAATGCGAGATAGTTCCCGCTATAATCTTCCGCGATTTTTAATTAGGTTATATAAAAATTCAGATGTCTCTTTTTCAGCTTTAAAACGATAATTGAGATGTTGCATCTGAATTTTAAATAAATATTTGTTATTTAAAAAAAGTGCTACTCGTGACTCAGTGGAAAAGTGCGCCACTAATGAGTGTTAGGGTTGAAGTACAATCCGCTGGCGGCTTTGTTGTAGACGCTTTAAAAAGCGATGAGACTCGATGGTGTTTGGGATGTTCAGCATATTGCCTGATGAGTCGAACTACTTGGTGAGAGTTTTCCGGGTTTTCTCCTATACGATGCTGAAATGGTGGGAGGAGGGTGGTTACAACTAAAAGTTCTCCTGTAAGGTACTACCTACATTCTTTAGCAACACGAAGCCAAGTCAATATTTCTACCTGGGGGTGCTCCATCACAGCAGAAGCTTTCCGTTCATCCATGAGTAGATTATTCATGGGATGTCCGTCTTGTACTGTAAGACACTTGGAATTAGTCAGGACAACACAACATCAATTATTTACTAGCAGATAAGCATTGAAACAAGTTTGTATCTAATCATTTATTTGGAATGGTGGAAACCGAGAAGTCGCTATTATTCATTTGGATCTCTCCACCAAACACACAATTGTATCCAAAAATTAAGAAAAATTCAGAAATATTGCTATTGTGAAATTTGATTCAATAGATTTCAATGAAATTCGGCAAAAACAATAATCCATTAGTGCTTCACAAATGACACAGATGATAAAAGAGAAAATTATGTGTTGCATTGAAACTATGTAAATGTAACTTGCAAAAGACTCACAGGATACCAGCTATACAGTATACCACAGACTCACAGTATACCAGCTATACAGTATACCACAGACTCACAGTATACCAGCTGTACAGTATACCACAGACTCACAGTGAAGATTATACCAGCAGTTCAGCTTTTAGGCAATATATATATATATATTTTTTACTATTATCTGAATAAAACTTTCCCAAAAGAAAAATTATTTAATTTAAGTTTGTGTTGACTATACTTTCTGTAACCGTTTTGTATTTTTACTTTTATTATTGTAATAAAGCTGTCAGTCGGTCGGAAACATTTAGATCTTTTCAGATCTATAGGAGAGTAGTCGCAAAATGGTGTTTCCGAAAAAAAAGAATGAATCGGTTGTCAGTTTCCTATCTCAAAATATCTATCGGTCTATCAAGCCAGAAGCGACAATTTACCAGAGCTTTTAAGCCAAAGTACTCTTAAGCTATAAATGCAAAGTAATATATCTTGCCTGAGATTTTATTTCAACATGACAACATGAACTACAGAGTAAACGCAAAGACTAATACAAATTTTGTGACTTTTATTAAGTGGCTTAATCTGAATAAAATTGGACTACACCATAAACAAGTAATAAAAAAAATTAAAATCAATTCCTACTTTTTTTTCATTATGTTGCAGAAAGTCCTTTATAAATAATTTTCATTCATTTTTTAAAGTTTATCTGGCGCCATCTATTGATAGATACATGCAACTTAAATAAAAAAAAATATAATTAATTAATTAAATTTAATTACTGAATTAATATTTGAAAAAACTGTATTAGCATCCAGTGCCATCCACTACAAGTTCAAAAAAATGTATTTGAACTTCAGTGGATGAATAAAAAGTATTTTATGAACGATTGAAATTTTGAACAAGATATATATAGGGAGAGTGTGTACTAATAGAAGGAATTGAAAAATGAAAGCCCGTAAATATTAGAAAAAAATATTAAATTTTAAAGTCTATAAAAAATAATGTCTAAATAACATATGGGTATAAAAATTGTCACCAAATAAATATTTTATTCGAAAAATTTATTTCATCGTTTTATTATATACTAGGGCTCGACTCTTGGCTCAGTGGCAACGTGTGCCACTGGTGAGCATGAGATCTGAGGTTCCATCAGCTGGCGGTATTGTTGTGTACACTGTTTCAAAAACACGAGGAAGCTCGATGGTGTTTATGATATTCAGCATCTTGCCTTACGAAATTATTCTGAGGCATTTTCTACAGAAGGCTGATGCCAGCCTTCCACTGGCTGCTGAATGAAAAGATCTGAGATGGATTGATGCAAGGGTTCTACGTCTCCTTTCAGTCAGTTAAAAATAGGATCTTCACCATTTTGTATTATTCGTCTGTACATTTTAAATTTGGTTCTGTTCAGAGAAATGCAGTCCGCTGTCTGTAAATTACAGAGGACTACATGGGGATTGTATCCGATCTTCTTCCATTAGCCTAATGGTTCGCCATCATAATTCTTGAAGTAAATGATATGGAGTATCTTCAGTATGGACATAAAATAGTATAAATGACATAAATGATGTATTGGTTCGGTACCTCAGGATTCGGATTCGAATATCAGTCGTGCCTTGGATGTTTATAGTGGTTTGAAATCCACATTAAACCATAAATCTTGGTTTCATAGGATCGTAGAGCATCACAGAGCCCAGTCAGACTTCTTCTCACCCACGTCATCCTCAAACTGTATAGGGACAACTGAGCTCTAGGCACAGTTATGTAGTGTAGTAGTAGTAGTTGTAGTAGTTGTATCTATATGGTATGAATGATGTGGAGAACTTCTATATGCATAAACTCCAGACAATTTTAAAACAGGTCTGGCCATGTGTCCAGTGACTTTAACGATAACAACTCTATTAACTTGTATATCATATTTCGATATAGAATTGGCTTTTACGTACATTGCGTAATTTTTATTTTCATATTTTCATAAAAATTACTTAGTGTAATTAAGTAATTTTTATGGCTACTTTTTTATTCTATCGTAAATTATTATTTGATTTTTTTTCTTTAAATTTATTTTTGATTTGATTTTTCCGTAATTTTAGAAAACCAGTCTAATTATAATTTTGGTAAATTTAATTAGCAAAAAAACATACAAAAAAAAATTCAGCAATTTTTTACGACAAATAAATTATTTTAGAAGAACATCTGGTACAAACAAAATGCAATTTAAAATCGAACTCAAACAAAAGTTTTAATCATTTTTAATTTCAAGAATTTTCCTGTAAACAAATAAAAAGTTAATTTTTTATCTCGTGTAATTAAATATTTAAATAAAATGATTTACTACATTAATTCAAATATAAATGGATAATTTTTTTAACAATTGTAACTTTAGAATGTTAATTTTTATTTTAAAGTTACAATGATTCTAAAAATAATACTTTTCTTTAATTTTAAAAAGGCAATCATTAGAATTTTTTGTAATTTTAAGTAATGTAGCCATTAAAAAATTACTCCTAAGAAAATGAAATTAATCTCTTAATTTTTGTGGTTTTTATCTTTTATATAGCATTTAAATTACTTGTATTTTCTTATTATTTTATATCAATATTATCAACATATTTATAAAAACAGACATTGTAGAAAAGAATTTTTAAAGATGTTTTTAAGATTTACAAAAAAAGTACAGGTTTATTTTTAAATTTAAAAGTAATTAAAAAATTTTTTTTCTCTCTTTTCGACTCTGCTTTAAATAAAAGACAATTGTTATAAATTCATAAAAAAATTAATTTCTAATTACTATAGTTTGTGTTTTATAAATACATTCACAGAGAAAAATCTCTTGCTTTATATGCCTTAAAGTTTTTATATGGAACTTCTTTTTGGAATGGCAAACTTCGGAAAATTTATAACGAACGTTTGGAACGTCACATTTACTGATATTTGGATTGATACTTTTTATTCATGTTATATTGTTTCGAGGTGTTTTATTATTTATTTTATTTTATTTATATATTTATTAATATTTTATAATTGATGTCTATTTATTTTTTGTGATTAGACTTTAAATAAATATTAAGTGGAATTTTTTAGATATGATTTACCGATGACATAAAATATAAAATGATCGATTGCTTTGAGGTACTGAAATATAAAATGATAGATTGCTTTCGGGTGTTGAAATATAAAATTATCGATTGATTTGAGGTATCAAAATGCGTTGAACAGTTTTACTTTCTTTTACTTCGTTAATTGTTAATTGTAATTTGTTAATTCTTCAATTTTCCTTGATATATTTTTAGCAATAGATACTAATACCATAAAAAAAATATTTTCTGGACTCATTTAACATGAATATTAATCACTTTGAAGTTAAACTATAGATAGATTATAATAAATAAATTACCCATTTTATTGTTTAATCATCGTACATTTCATCATGTATCAGTTTGAAATCTTTCAATGACCAATGTATGATAAATGTTATTAAATAGAAGATAAGCAAGTATTATTAATAGAAGACATCCTTTTAGTTTCTAATCTTGAAAATTCTACTGAAGACCAGTTAAAGAATAGTTGTGATTAAAAAACAATTAAAGAACATTTTTAATTGCAGAACTGTTAAAACAAACTGAAGAACAGTTTTTCTAATGGTCCTAACACAACCGAATAATTGCATAGAGTGAATAAATTTAGGTAACAACCGTTTAATTGAAGAAAAATTTAAAAACTGTTTTGATTGAGGAACAGTTGAAGAACACTTTTAATTGAATAATAGTAGAAACTTTTGATTGAAAAACAATTAAAAAACCATTTTAATTGAGTAACAATTGACGAACAATTTTAATTAAATAATAGTTGAAACTTTTGATTGAAGAGCAATTGAAACTAATTAAAAATCGCTTTTTCTAATTGTCCTAACACAAACGAATAATTACAGATAGAGAATAAATTTAAGTAGCAATTGTTTAATTAAAGAGTTTTGATTAAGGAACAGTTTTCATTAAGAAATTATTGAAGAAGAGTTTTTCTAACTGTCCTAACACAAGCGAATAATTGTAGAAAGAGAATAAATAGGTAATTATTGTTTAATTGAAGAACAGTTTTAATTGAGGAACAATCGAAAAACAGTTTTGATTGAGGAATTGAGGAACAGTTGATGAATTTTTTTAATTGACAAACAAGTGAAACTAAAGAAAGCACAGTTTTTCTAATTGTCCTAACGCAATCAAATAATTACAGAGAGAGAAAAAAATTAAGTAACAATTGTTTAATTGAAGAACAGTTTTCATTGGGGAACAGTTGAAGAACAATTTTAATTATGTAGTAGCTGAAGAACACTTTTAATTGTAAAACAGTTTTTCTAATTGTCCTATCTTAAATTAATAATTGCAGAGAGCGAATAAATTTAAATAACGATTGTTTAATTCAAGAACAGTGGAACCTGGTCTAACAGAGATGAGTAATTTTAAAAAATAGAATACATTTAATTAACAATTAATCGTCATTGGGCCAAAATCGATTTGCAAAATTGATGGTAAAGAAATAAAAAGAGTTGAAAATAATTGTCTTTTTTTCATCTCTTGTTTCCTTTTCTTTTAATCCGTTTTTTCATACACTGGAAGCAATACATTTTTTTTATTTTTTTTTATTTCTTCATTCCTCGTGAATATCTAAAACTCTGCAAGGACCTAAAAACCACTTTAGTGCAGTTGCTGTACTTAAATCTGTCAGATGAGACAAATTAGCTCCATTAACCTCCCACTGCAAACAATGGCAACGTGGCGAAATAAAAATTCAATGTTCTGGATTTGTACTTGATGAAAGTGAATTTAAAAAAAACTCCGTCATTTCGTTACATACGAAAAAAAAAAAGAATTTTTTTTCTTTTCTGTCTCTTTCTTCCAACTTTTCAGCAGGCAATTTTTGCATAAACTCCTTCGCCCTTCTTCGGAAATATTTTTAAAGAATTTTTTTTTTTCCTTTTCTTTTCTTTTTTTTTTTTTTTTTAAAATAAAGGGTGCAGACAAAAAACATTTTAAAAAAAAAAAATAAACATAAACGAAACCAAGGAAGGGGGGACCCCTTTTTGGTGGAAAAAAAATTTTTAAAGTCATTCTTCCAAATCAATACACATTTTACCACGCAGTGATTATGCTCCAGTTTTATTTCTTTTTTCTCGTTTTCTTTTTTTTTTTACCGTCAACATTTTTCTGACAGGACATATCGTTCAAATATGGAATCTAGGCTTTCATTTCTTTGGAACCCGATTAAAACCTCGGTAAAAGCTGTAATTTTTTACCGATTATATGAACGAAACTTTACCAGGAAAAAATATTTTGTGTTGACTATACTTCTGATGTTTTTTTAGTAATAAAGCTGTCAGCCAGTAGAAGTGAGCTCTTTTCAGATTTTCAGGAGAGTAGGCATAAAATGATGTTTTCGAATAAACCTATGACGCGCTTGTCAGTTTTCTGTCGCAAAGTGTCTTTCTTATCTATCGGTCGATCAACCCAGAAATGACAATTTACGGAAACTTTTCGACCAGAACCTTTTTAAGTTCCCTAAGTGCAAAACGTCATATCTTGCCCGTTTATTTTATATCCACAAGTCAACGGCAAATTTATTGTTAATGAAAATATTTATAAATATACGTTTTCAGATGTTTGAAAATGCAAAACGTAGAACAATAAAGAAAATAAGCGTGCAAATATATATTTGAAAAGCTATTTCGATTGCTATTTGTTTGTTTATAACAAATTAACAAATGTAACCTGGTTATAGCCTGACTAAATTAAATGTTTTACTAAGGTACTTTTGATTGTAGTACAGTTTTTATAACTGTCCTATCACAAATGAATAATTTCAGAGAACGAATAAATTTAAATAATGATTGTTTAATTCAAGAACAGTTGAACTTAATAAAAGAACAGTTTTTCTAAATGGCCTAACATGGATGAGTAATTTTTAAGAATTGAATAAATTTAAATAACAATTAATCGCCATTTGGTGTAATTTGGAAATCGTCGATTTGCAAATTGATGGTAAAGAAACGAAAAGAGAGGAAAATTGTAGTCTTTCTTTTATCTCTTGTTTTCTTTTCTTTTAATTCTTCTTTTCATACACTGGAAGCAATAAATTTGTATCATTTTTTTATTTCCTTCATTCCTCGTGAATATCTAAAACTCTGCAAGGACCTAAAACGTCTTTGGTGCAGTTGCCGTACCTAAATCTGTCAAATGAGACAAATTGGCCCCATTGCCCTCCCACTGCAAACAAAGGGAACGTGGCGAAATAAAAATTACAATGTTCTGGATTTGTAGTTGATGAAAGTGAATTAAAAAAACTCCGTCATTTGGTTACATGCAAAAAAAAATTTTTTTTTTTTTTTTTTTCTTCTTTTCTGTCTTGTTTTCTTCCAACTTTTCAGCAGGCAATTTTCGCATAAACTCCTTCGTCCTTCTTTGGAAACATATTTTGCTGGAGAAACTTCAATACACATTTGGCAGGAGGTGATGTAAAATCTTTTTCAAGAATATTTTTCTTTCTTTTCTTTTTTTTTTAATAAAATGAAGGGTGCAGACAAAAAGAATTAAAAAAAAAACATAAATGAAACCAAGGAAGGAAAAAAAAATTGCCTTGGTGAAAAAAAAAATTTCAAAGTCATTTTTTCCAGATCAATACACATTTTAAAAAGCAGTGATTATGCTCTAGTTTTATTTCTTTTTTCTTTTCTTTCTTCTTTTTTCACCGTCAACATTTTTCTGACAGGCCATATCGTTCAAATATGGAACCTAGGCTTTCATTTCTTTGGAACTCGATACAACCCTCGGTAAAAGCTATAATTTTTTTGCCGATTATCTGAACGAAACTTTACCAGAAAAAAAAACATTCTGCTTTGACTATACTTGTAGTAACCCTTCTGATGTTGTTTTTTTAGTAAAAAAGCTGTCAGCCAGTAGAAGTGAGTTCTTTTCAGATTTTCAGGAGAGTAGGCATAAAATGATGTTTTCGAATAAACCTATGACTCGCTTGTCAGTTTTCTGTCGCAAAGTGTCTTTCTTATCTATCGGTCGATCAACCCAGAAATGACAATTTATGGAAACTTTTCGACAAAGCCTTTTTAAGTTCTCTAAGTGCAAAGCGTCATAACTTGCCCGTTTATTTTATATCCACAAGACAACGGTAAATTTTATATAAATGAAAATGTTTATAAATAAACGTTTTCAGATGTTTGGAAATGCAAAACGTAGAACAATAAAGAAAATAAGCTTAAAATATATATTCTAAAAGCTATTTCGATTGCTATTTGTTTGTTTATAACAAATTAACAAATGTAACCTGGTTATTGCCTGACTAAATTAAATGTTTTACTAAGGGACTTTTGATTGTAGTACAGTTTTTATAACTGTCCTATCACAAATGAATAATTTCAGACAGCGAATAAATTTAAATAACGATTGTTTAATTGAAGAACAGTTGAACTTAACTAAAGAACAGTTTTTCTAAATGGGCTAACACCGATGAGTAATTTTTAAAAATGGAATAAATTTAAATAACAATTAATCGTCATTAGGACAAAATCGATTTGCAAATTGATGGTAAAGAAATGAAAAAAGAGGAAAATGGTTGTCTTTTTTATATCTTATTTCCTTTTCTTTTAATTATTTTTTTCATTCAGTAGAAACAATACATTTTTATCATTTTTTTTTCTTTTTTTCTTGTGAGTATCTAAAACTCTGCAAGGACCTAAAACCACTTTAGTGCAGTTGCCGTACTTAAATCTGTCAGATGAGACAAATTAGCTCCATTAACCTCCCACTGCAAACAAAGGGAACGTGGCGAAATAAAAATTACAATGTTCTGGATTTGTTCTTGAAGAAAGTGAATTGAAAAAAACTTCGTCATTTGGTTACATACAAAAAAAAAAGATTTTTTTCCTCCTTTTCTGTCTTCTTTTCTTCCAACTTTTTAGCAGGCAATTTTCGCATAAACTCCTTCACCCTTCTTTGGAAATATATTTTGCTGGAGGAACTTCAATACACATTTGGCAGGAGGTGATGTAAAATCTTTTTAAAGAATTTTTTTTTCGTTTCCTTTTCTTTTTTTTTTTTTTTTTAAAATAAGGGGGGCGAACAAAAAAAAAATTAAAAAAAAACATAAACGAAACCAAAGGGAAAAAAAATCCCCCATTTTTGGTGGAAAAAAAATTTTCAAAGTCAATCTTCCAGATCAATACACATTTTACCACGCTGTGATTAAGCTCTAGTTTTATGTCTTTTATCTTTTTTTTACCGTCAACATTTTTCTGACAGGCCATATAGTTCAAATATGGAATCTAGGCTTTCATTTCTTTGGAACCCGATACAACCCTCGGTAAAAGCTATAATTTTTTACCGATTATCTGAACGAAACTTTACCAGGAAAAAAACATTTTGTGTTGACTATACTTCTGATATTTTTTTAATAATAAAGCTGTCAGCCAGTAGAAGTCGGCTCTTTTCAGATTTTCAGGAGAGTAGGCATAAAATGATGTTTTCGAATAAACCTATGACTCGCTTGTCAGTTTTCTGTCGCAAAGTGTCTTTCTTATCTATCGGTCGATCAACCCAGAAATGACAATTTATGGAAACATTTCTACCAAAACCTTTTTAAGTTCTCAAAGTGCAAAGCGTCATAACTTGCCCGTCTATTTTATATGCACAAGACAACGGCAGATTTATTATAAATGAAAATAAACTCTTTCAGACGTTTGAAAATGCAAAACGTAAAATATCATCGAACTTTTTTACAATAAATGAAATAAGCTTACAAATATATATTAGAAAAGCTATTTCGATTGCTATTTGTTAGTTTATAACAAATTAGTAAATGTAACCTGGTATTGCCTGAATTAAATAAATGTTTTACTAAGGTAAGATTTATTTAAAATAATGAATAATGTAAAATTTGTTTCAAATAATATCCCATATTTCCTTATTTACATATCTTAATTCCATAATGTACTATTTCAATTCCATATTACATTATACCCATATCAGAAAGCCCATATTTCCTTATTTTCCATATCAGTAAACCCATATTACATTATTCTCATTTCATATTGCATTATTTCCATGTCAAAAATGTTTTTTAATTATTTTTCATATCAGTAATCTCATATTATTATGTCAGAAATTCCATATGAGTAATCCCATATCGCTTTATTCTCCTCATATTACGTTATTCCCATGTCAGAAATTCAATATCAGTAATCCCATATTGCATTATTCCCATGTCAAAAATTCCATATCAGTAATCTCATATTACATTATTCCAATTTTATTTAGAAATCCTACACGATTATAAAAAAAATTTTATATGGTTTTACTTAACAAATGTATTAATATGTATATATTAAATAATCTCATGTCGATTGATCATTGCATATCTTTAAACAAATGGGACAATCCTATTTACAAAATAATGCAAACTAATATACTGAATGTCTAAAATTTCACGATTCAAAAATATAATTAATAGCAAAAAAAACAATTTCTTATTGGAAAATTAGATGTTTCTAATAAGTCTTATCTACTAAAAACATTGTAATAGCTTGAACATTGTAATTGCTACTAATTGCTATTACTACTTGTAATTGCTTGAACATTGCTACTACGAACATTGTAATTGCTTGAACATTGCTACTACAAACATTGTAATTGTTTACATTCTCTTCATCTTTTTTCTCCCACCTCAGTTCCGCCAGTGATCGACGCCCATTACTTCCGAGAGAGCATCACGGTGGACGAAGAGGCCCGGACCAAGCTGATGTGCGTCGTCATCAAGGGCGATCCGCCCATGCGGTTCCACTGGCTGAAGAACGGGCAGACGTTTCTGGCCCACGGCGACACGACGGTGCAGACGTTCGAAGACACCTCCATCGTGACCTTCAAGCAGGTCGTGTCCAGTGACAGGGGACAGTACACTTGTGTTGCGACCAATGTCGCTTCGTCGACTAACAGAACGATGCAACTCATAGTGAATGGTAAGTTTGCATACATTTTCGAAACAATTTTTAAAGAATCGTATATATTTTTCTACTTTATTATCACAAAACAGGAAACAATACGAAAACACCACAAGTGGAAAAAGCAAACTTAGACATGCTGAAAAAAACAGCAGAAATTGGAATATTGTTTGAATTGTGTCCATTAATAAAAGGGTACTTTTCTTCTATAGTTGCCTTGGCGATTTGATTTGGCGCAATTCAGGTGTGCAATGCATTTTCTAATGTAAACAAACGTAGAAACGATACTGAAACGGTTTTCCTTTTTTGAGGCAGTTATTCGTCGCTGCTGAACTACAGATGTATCACTTATAAAATTTAAAAAAAATTAATATTAATTATGTATTACTTTCGTATTTTCTTAAAGAACTAAAAATTGTTTCTTCTTTTCATTTTCCCAAGCATTAATTTAAAACTTTTAAGGATTACTTTCATTTTAAAATGGAAAGTAAATGAACAAGTGATTTTCTACTGTTATTAAATACAAGAATACTACGATTAGAAGGCATATGAATGTGGGTTACCGATTGTTAATTAGTGTTCAATAATGAACATGTGTATCTGTAGTTTATACTTTACTCAGGAGATGTTAGCCAAAAAACAAGCGTGGAGCGCTCCACTTTAGGTGAGTAGAAGCAAATGTCCATATCGTAAAGACCAAAGCAGACAGATTGGCGAAGAAGCCAGAGTGACCAAATTAGAATAACACCGATTATATATAATAATAAGTGTCTGCGAGTAACAGATTACCTCTCTAATCCGACATTCATCGATGTGACTAATCTAACCATAGAGCCACTAATCTAACCATAGAGTAGTAGTAAAATCGAGTGCGTTTTCCTATTCTAAAAAAACAGGGGCCTTAATGGCCGAGCGGCCAGCGCTCTGGCGTTCGGTACCATAGATTTCGGGTTCGAGTTCCGGCGGTGCCGTGGATGTTTGTAGTGGTTCGAAATCCACTTTAAACCGTAGGTCCCGGTCTTTAAGGATCGTAGAGAGTTGAGGGGGCATTGTTCGAAAGGTGCCCAATCCCATAGATAGATTAGATAAACTTCGCTTATTTAACAGAAACAAAATTTGCTAAATCTTTTTAAATTGTTAAGCTTTTATTTGTGTTCCAGTTTACAGAACCCTACTGTTTTAGCTACTAGGCCATGGTTAATCACCCAAACTAAGCATTACTCTATCGGAAAGTTGACTAAACCGAGAAAAAAAAAGAGTTACGTTAAGTAGGACATACAAAGTAGGACCGCCATTTGTTGGAAATGATAGAGTGCTCCTGATTGAATTTCCTGTTTACTACCTACAAAAAAAGTGGCAAGGAACACCAAGGCTGCTATATAATCGTTGTATTTTCACTTCGAGCCGTGTGTATGCAGTGTACAGTGTGTATTTTTCTATTAACCCTTTGTAGTCCGGATGTACTTTATAGTACGAAAGGTGTCCGGTGCCGTAGGTCTCGGTTAGCTTGTTTATCAGAAACAGAATTTGCTAAATCTTTTTTAAAATGTGAAGCTTTTGTTTGTTAAAGTGTGTGTTAAATTTTATAGAACCCTACCATTGTAGCTACAAGGCCATTGCTAATTACCCATAACTAAACTTAACCCCTTATAGTAAAGTCGACTAAATCGAGAAAAGGGAGTTACGTTAAATAGGGCATACAAAGTAGGACAGTTAAGTCGGACATGCAAAGTAGGACCAACATTTGTTAGAAATAGTAGAGTGCCCCAGATTGAATTTCATATTTATTACCTACAAAAAAAGCAGCAAGAAATACCAAAGCTGCTATAAAAGTACCAAATAAATGGGCATTCAAATATAAAAAAAAATTAATTTATCTAGTATTTTTTTAACTGGAGTTAAAGTGGCCTCGTGATTAGGGTTAGTTTTTTTTTAACTAAGGAATCTAAGCTCGAAAAGATACAAAAAAAGAGCCTAAGCTTAGTTCTCATGCTTGCACAGTAATGAGCATGGTAAATACTAAGGAACAATCATCTGTGGGGTTTGAGGGGCAGGATGCAAATTGAAATGCCGTTCAATCTAAGTGGCGACAAAAAGTAAAGTCCCCCCATTGAAGTTGTGGTCCTATGTAAAGCGAAAAACAAGCTTTCCAAGTTCATACATCGATGCTTGAAACACAAATGCTCCTACATTTATTATTCTTTTATAAAAGTGTGTTATTTAATTTTCAAACAAAATTTGTTACATTTTTGAAAAATTATTCAAAAATGAACGGGGCATCTTGTAAAAATTTGGTTTTATACCAAATGCCATTATAGGAATTTATTTATGTCAATAAAAATAGTTCATATTGTTCCCAATAGGTGGTGATATACATCCGGAAGCATATGCACGTAAATTATTGAACGCAACCTTTATAAGAAGCTTGTTCTCTACTCAGTTGAATATGGTACCAATCTTCTATGGTTCTCTTGTAGTCTTGTAGGTTGAATATGGTACCAATCTGTAGGCTGATATCCACATATTGCATCTCTATATGAAAGAGACTGATTAGTCGCTCTCTCTATATATCATTTATAGATCTTTGATTACAGGAATATTTGAATCGCCGTCATCCCTTGTACAATTAAATGATGCTAGTCTTTTCATTACGTCCTTAAATGCTCAACGGACGGTGATATGTAGTTAAATGATTCAAAAATAAGATTCTTTGAGATGGTGAACTCAATTGGGGAACATTTGGTAATGTTATAAAAATGACTTTTATAGCTCATCAAAACCTCTCCATACCACAATTACAACTTTTTTCTCTTATTTTATCCGCACATTTTATCCTTATATTAGTATGTCATATTTTCCACCAATATCAAATCTCATCTTCAGAATACAATGTCGTATTTTTTCATACAGCGTCCTCAGAATAGGATGTCCTTATGTCCATTAACTTCAAATGCCCATCTTCATTCACTAAATGATACGCGCCCTGATGGCCAACTGGCTAGCGATCTGGCCTTTGGTACCATAATCTTCAGATGAATCCTGGCTGTGGCATGGATGTTTGAAATCCATGTTAAACTGTAGCTCCCGGTCTAATCAGCCTAAAGTGTGCGCAAAATGATCGTAGAGCGACATACCAGGCAAACTTCAGAATATCTTTTTTCCCATCAAGGTCAAATTTCATCCACAAAATAGGATGGCATTTCCAATGTCAAATGTCATCCTTAAGATAGGAATTCATTTTTTCCATCAACGTCAAACTTCATATTTCTTTCATTAAATGTCATATCAATAGTAGAGTTAGAATTTAATGATACATTACAATAGAATTTTGAAAAAAAAAAAATTTAATTACATTCCAGGATAATGATTTTTGTGCTAAATTCTTCCTCGCACCATAACTGGTTAATAGTTTATGAGTTTTTAAAACCGGGCAATTAAAATTAACTACCGACTTTTAATAATATTTCTCAAAAAAACTTTTAAGGAAAATATCAATAAAGAGATTTCGAAACTAGAATTCAAGAAGAAAAACACATTATGTAATATTCAGTGGTTAAACACAAAATGCGACAATTAATAATATCGACTACTATTAATACACCACACCGCATCACTGTGCCTAGAACTGAGTTGCCCCTTTACAGTTTGGGAATAATGTAGGTTAGAGAATTCTGACTAGGCTCCGTGACGTTCTTACTGTCATATGAGACCACCACTACTATTACTACACCACACCACATCACACCATATCACTGTGCCGAAACCTATACACTCGGCCACTCAGGACCCAATACATGACAGACAGCATATGATATGTATATACAACGCAGCGATGATTATACAGTTAAAATATAATAGCCAACTCAATTTAAACAAAAACAACCGAGATAAATCAAGTTCTTAAAGCACATAAAAGGAAAATTCCAATAAATCAAAATACGAAGGGAAATAATCAAACAGTTAATTAAAATTAAATAAATGAATAAACACTTTAATTTTAAAGTAGGAAAAAAAAACATCAAAAAATAAATAAATACTAGGCTTCAATGAGCACGTGTTAAAAATAATGATCTACGGCTATTTTCGGATTATTTTTGCCAAACTCATTTCCATGCTAGCACTATTAAATAGGCTCCAACATTATAATCCAAATAAATTCATTAACATCAGCGATAATGTGCATTAATGTGCCAAATCTTTATCATCCCAAACATCATTAACCTTTAACTTCACACCCACTTCACCGAAATCCATTTTCGAAAGCCTCTTCAAATACTGAGATTAATGGTTCTTTAAACGCAGAATTTTAATCTTTTAAAAATGATTGAAGGCTGTTCTCCGCCACATTAAACGCCGGCACACGGTTAACAAAGCATGTAAATGAGTTTTCGTCTTCATGTACGAATTCCAATCACAAACTCGAATGATGCGGGAGTTGTTCCCAGAAGCCCCTGCGCCATTCGGACGAGTCCTACCCGTTAATGGATTTCTGAAGTTCAGGGAGGCATCCCAACGGCTTTTGAATCGTTGATTCAGAATAATAACCATTAAAAACCACTTACATCGATTCGTAGGAGGCGTGACTTGTAGAGCTTTGGAGTGCAGAAGTTTCCGTAGAAGAGGTGAATTCTTTAGAGATTTTGGTAGTGTTAGTCATTCCATAATGCCTTACTAAAAGTCATTAAGCTTTATATGGTGATAGATCAGGCAATGTTAATTATTTCCTCTACCGAATTCAGCGCAAATGTGCTTAAAGTTTTGAATGCAAGGACAATTTGAGGGATAAACTGAATTATCTATGGTGTTCTGAACAGAATGACCTTGACTAGAATCCCAGTGAGTGTTACTCAATCGCAAATAAAACTGATAGTCAAATATACAATATGTATCGTCCAATAGGCTTAAACTGCCTGATGGCCAATTGATTAGAGCTCTGGCCTTTGGTACCAGATCCAGATTTGGTACTCCAGTTCCGCCAGGATTCCTCAGGTTGGAATCCTTGCGGAGTCATGGATGTTTGTGAGGGGTTTGGAATCCATGCTAAACTGTCGTTCCTGGTCCAATTAGCCCAAAGTGTGCACAAAATGACATAGAGGGACAAACCAAACCAAAACCTATACACAGAGAGGAGCACATTAACTATATACAATGTCGTGCTAAATATATTAGGCAACTCAATTTTTATTCGACATAAAACAGCAAATTCGTAAAGCAAATAGGAGGAAAATCCCAATAAATCCAAAATATGAATGGAAAATAACCATAACAGTTAATTAACATTAAATAAATGAATAAACACTTTAATTTTAAAATAGGAAAAAAAACATCAATCAATAAATGAATACCAGCCTTCTATGAACACTTGCTAAAAATAATTATCTACGGCTAATTTTGTATTATTTTTACCAAACTCATTCCCACGCTAACACTATTAAATAGGCCCTAACATTATAATCGAAATTAGCATCAGCGATAACATGCATTCATCTGCGAAATCTTCATCATTCTCAAACATCATTAACCTTTAACTGCACTCCCGACGCGCAACCTACTGAACCAAAATCCATTTTCAAAAGTCTCTTCAAATACAGAGATTAATTATTCTTTAAACACAGAATTTTAATCTTTTAAAAACGATTGGAGGCTGTTTTCCGTCACATTAGACGCTGGCAGAAGGTCAACAAAGCATGTAAATCTGTTTTCAGTCTTCATGTACGAATTCCAATCACAGATTGGAATGATGCGGTGTTCCCAGGCGTCCTTGGGCCATATGGACCAGCCCTACCCGTTAATGGATTTCTGGAGTTCAAGAAGGCATCCCGACGGCTTTTGAATCGCTGATTCCGAATACTGACCATTAAAAACCGCTTAAATCGATTCGTAGGAGGCGTGACTTTTAGAGCTTGAGGGTTCCGCACAAGAGGTGAATGCATTGGCGATTTCGGTGGTGTTAGTCATTCGATAATGCCACACTAAAAGTCATTAAGCTTTATATAGTGATAGATCAGTAATGTTAATTATTTTGTCTACCGAATTTAGATTAAATATACGCTAAAAGTTTTGAATGTAATGACAATTTGAAGTTAAACTGAATTACCTATGGTGTTCTGAACTGAAATATCTTGACTAGAATTCCAAAAAGTCTTATTGAATCAAATTTACAACTAATAGTCAAATACTTATCCTGATGGCCAATTGACTACCGCTCTGGAATTAGATACCAGATCCAGATTTGGTACTCCAGAACCGCCAGGATTCCCCAGGTTCGAATCTTGGCGGTGTCATAGATGTTTGTAAGTGGCTCAGAATCCACGTTAAGGATAAGGTCCAGGTCTAATTAGCCCAAAGTGTGCACAAAATGTTCGTAGAGCAACAAACCAAACCAAACCAAAACCTATACACAGAGATGAGCACAGTAACTATATGCAATGTCGTGTTAAGTATATTAGCCAACTCAATTTTCATTCAACATAAAACAATCAAAGTCATAAAGCAAATAGGAGGAAAATCTCAATAAATCAAAATATGAAGGAAAAAGAGCCAAACAGTTAATTACCATTAAATAAATGAATAAACACTTTAATTTTAAAATATGAAAAAAAAACATTAAACAATAAATAAATACCAGCCTTCAATGAACACTTGCTAAAAATAATTATCTACGGCTAATTTTGTATTATTTTTACCAAACTCATTCCCACGCTAACACTATTAAATAGGCCCTAACATTATAATCGAAATTAATTCATTAGCATCAGCGATAACATGCATTCATCTGCGAAATCTTCATCATTCCCACACAGCATTAACCTCTAACTCCACACCCGACGCGCAAGCCCCTTAGACGAAATCCATTTTCAAAAGCCTCTTCCAAATACAGAGATGAATGATTCTTTAAACACAGAATTTCAATCTTTTAAAAATGATAGACGGCTGTTTTCCGTCACATTAGACGCCGGCACACGATCAACAGCTCATGCAAATGAGTTTGGCCGTCTCCATGTACGAATTCCAATCACAAACTCGAGTGATGCGGGGGTTGTTCCCAGGGGCCCTTGCGCCATTAGGACACGAGCTCTACCACGTTAATGGATTTCTGGAGTTCAAGGAGGCATCCCGACGGCTTTTGAATCGTTGATTCCGAATACCGACCATTAGAAACCACTTACATCGAATCGTAGTAGGCGTGACTTGTAGAGCTTGAGGTTTCCGCACAAGAGGTGAATGCTTTAACGATTTCGGTGGTGTTAGTCATTCCATAATGCCACACTAAAAGTCATTAAGTTTTATATGATCAGTAATGATAATTATTTCGTCTGCCGAATTTAGCGCAAATGTGCTCGAAGAGTTTTGAATGTAAGGACAATTTGAAGGTTAAACAGAAAGACTAAACTACTACACCACACCACATCACTGTGCCTAGAACTGAGTTGCCCCTTTACAGTTTGGGAATGATGTGGGTGAGATGTCTGACTGGGCTCTGTGATGATCTACTGTCATATGAGACCAAGACCTACAGCTTAAAGTGGATTCCGAACAATTATAAACATCCATGGCACCGTCGGTGTTCGAACCCGATACCTGTCGAACCGAGAGCCAGAGCGCTAGATACTCGGCCATCATTACCCAGTCATATGAGACCGGAACCTACAACTTAAATTGGATTCCGGACCACTAAATACATCCTAACACCGCCAGTACTAGAACTCGCACCCTAGACACTCGGCTAATGAGGCGCCAATACATGATCGCCTGCATATGATATTTTTATATCCAATGCAACGACAATTGTATAAACAATGCAGCGTTAAATATAACAGCCAATTCACTTTAGACAAAAACAAACCAGATAAAAATCAAGTTCTAGTAAAACAAATCAAAGGAAAATCCCAATAAATCCAAAATATGAAGAGAAAATAATCAAACAGTTAATTAACATTAAATAAATGAATAAACACTTTAATTTTAAAATATGAAAAAAAATCATCAAACAATAAATAAATACTTGCCTTCAAGGAACACTTGTTAAAAATAATTATCTACGGCTATTTTTGGATTATTTTTACCAAACTGATTCCCATGCTAACACTATTAAATAGGCACCAACATTATAATCGAAATTAATTCATTAGCGTCAGCGATAATGTGCATTCATCTGCGAAATTTTCATCATCCCAAACATCTTTATCCTCTAACTCCACGCCCGACGCGCAAACCACTTAAGCGAAATTCATTTTCAAGAGCCTCTTCAAACACAGAGATGAATGATTCTTTAAACACAGAATTTTAATCTTTTAAAAATGATTGAAGGCTGTTTTCCGCCACATTAGACGCCGGCACACGGTCAACAAAGCACGCAAATGAGTTTCCCGTCTTCATGTACGAATTCCAATCACAAACTCGAATGATGCGGGTGTTGTTCCCAGAAGCCCCTGCGCCATTTGGACACGAGCCCTACCCGTTAATGGATTTCTGGAGTTCAAGGAGGCATCCCGACGGCTTTTGAATCGCTGATTCCGAATACCGACCACTAAAAACCACTTACATCGATTCGTAGGAGGCGTGACTTGTAGAGCTGAAGGGTTCCCCACAAGAGGCGAATGCTTTAGCGATTTCGGTGGTGTTGGTCATTCCATAATGCCACACTAAAAGTCATTAAGTTTTATATGGTGATGGATCAGTAATGTTAATTGTTTCGTCTACCGAATTTAGTGCAAATGTACGCTAAAAGTTTTAAATGTAAGGACAGTTTGAGGGTTAAACTGAAAGACCTATGGGATTGTGAGCAAGAAGAGAACTAGAATTCCAATGAGTGATATTGAATCAATTCTACAACTGATAGTCAAATATTTCTTACAATAGGTTTAGATGCCTCATGGCCAATTGACTAGCGCTGTGGCCTTTGATGCATCAGATTCGAAAGCTGACGGTGGGATGGATGTTTATTAGCGGTTCGATATCAACGTCAAACTGTAGGCACCATTACTACTACTACACCCCACCACATCACATCACTGTGCCTACATCTGAGTTGCCCCTTTACAGTTTTTGAGGGATGTGGGTGAGAAGTCTGATTGTTCTTTGTGGCCCGTCATATGAGACCGGGACCTACGGCTTAAAGTGGATTCCGAACCACTACAAACATCCATAGCAACTGCCAGGACTCGAATCCTAAACATTCCTCCATTCAGGCACCAATACATGATCGACTACATATGATATGTATATACAATGCAACGATGATTGTATATACAACACATTGTTAAATATAATAGCTAACTCAATTTAGTCAAAAACAGCCAATATAAATCACGTTCTTAATGCAAATAAAAGAATAACACCAATAAATCCAAAATAGGAAGGGAAAATAACCACACAGTTAATTAACATTAAATAAATGACTAAATACTTTAATTTTAAAATACGGAAAAAACATCAAGAAATGAATCAATAAATAAATACCATCCTTCAATGAAGTGTTAAAAATAAATATTTAAGGGTAATTTTGGATTATTTTTACCAAACTTATTTCTGTATTAACAACATTAAATGAGCTCCAACATTATAATGGAAATGAATTCATTAGCTTATAGAGATTATTATGCATTTAATGCATTAGATTATATGCATTAATGTGCGAAATCTTCAGCATCCCAAACATCATTAACCTCTAACTTCACACCCGACGAGCAACCCACTTCACCGAAATCCATTTTCAAAATCCTCTTCGAATACAGAGATTAATTATTCTTTAAACACAGAATTTTAATCTTTTAAAAATGATGGAAGGCTATTTTCCGTCGCATTAGACGTCGGCACACGGTTAACAAAGCATGGAAATGAGTTTTCCGTCTTCATGTACGAATTCCAATCACAGACTGGAATGATGCGGTGTTCCCAGGAGCCCTTGCGCCATGTGGACCAACTCTACCCGTTAATGGATTTCTGGAGTTCAAGGAGGCATCCCGACGGCTTTTGAATCGCTGATTCCGAATTCTAACCATTAAAAACCACTTACATCGATTCGTAGGAGGCGTGACTTGTAGAGGTTTGGAGTGCAGAAGTTTCTGTACAAGAGGTGAATGCTTCAGCGATTTCGGTGGTGTTAGTCATTCCATAATGCCACACTAAAAGTCATTAAGCTTTATATGGTGATAGATCAGTAATGTTAATTATTTCGTCTACCGAATTTAGCGCAAATATGCTTAAAGTTTTGAATGCAAGGACAAGTTGAGGGATAAACTGAATGACCTAT
This sequence comes from Caerostris darwini, assembly GCA_021605075.1. Classification (NCBI taxonomy): domain Eukaryota; kingdom Metazoa; phylum Arthropoda; class Arachnida; order Araneae; family Araneidae; genus Caerostris; species Caerostris darwini. Next base: position 1,158 of record BPLQ01013387.1, on the reverse strand, counting down.
GATGTTCTGAACTGAATAACCTTGTCTAGAATCCCGATGAGTGTTACTCAATCGCAAATACAACTGATAGTAAAATATAGAATATGTATCTTCCAGTAGGCTTAAATTACCTCATGGCCAATTGATTAGCGCTCTGACCTTTGGTACGAGATCCAGATTTGGTACTCCAGTACCGCCAGGATTCCCCAGGTTGGAATCCTGACGGAGTCATGGATGTTTGTGAGTGGTTTGGAATCCACGTTATACTGTCGGTCCTGGTCTAATTAGCCCAAAGTGTGCACAAAATAAAATAGAGGAATAAACCAAATCAAAACCAGTATGATGTAAGTGTAAAACACCAGTGTTAATATACCGACATAGAAATGGGGCCGTTGGTCTACGTATACTTGTAGGACGGCCAAATGAATTAACATTAATAAAAAGCAATTAAAATAAATACTAGGACAAACAACTAATTTACTTTTACCCTTTAATGAATACGAATAAATAAATACTTTACAATAAAATTTAGGATTTTTAATATTTGGCAGAATAAATAAAATAAAAAAAGTTTTATAGAGAATGTTTATAGAGAAATGTTTACAGAGAAATGTTTACAGAGAAGTATTTACAGAGAAGTATTCATATTATTTCGCACGCATACCTCAATCGAAAATATTCCTTTGAATGTGTGGGCAGTGGGGTACCAGTAGCCTCTTATCCTTTTTACCCAAAAAAAATGCTCACCGACAATTCCAAAGATGGACATAACTCTCCATTACAAATTATACCTGGAGCCATTGTCGCAGCAAAAATTGTGCACCAGGCTCACGCACTATCGTAGATCGTTCGCTCTGCTTTCAACGGGTCTTCCTTTCTGCCCGCAAAAACTCCAAAAAGGGATGGATCCCACCAAACCGACCGGTTCTTTTCTTTTTTGGACCTGACCGTGTGACCGGGATGGGTTATCTACCATTCCTGGATTCATACAAAAAAAAAAAGGAAATACCTCTTACCCCTCACACAACAGGATAATTACCAGTTACAACATCCTCCCACCTTTAATTTAGGCGGAGCCAAAAATTAAACTCTAAATTTTCTTACACCTATTTTGCTATGGGTATACACATCCATAAAATTACACACAAAAAAAAAATAAAAATTAAATTGAACACTGCT
>BPLQ01013385.1:0-351648 GCA_021605075.1 Caerostris darwini | reverse complement strand
AACTGAGTTGTTAGGGCCTAAATGGCCGAGTGTCTAGCGCTCCTTGCCACAGGTTCGAGTCCCGGCAGTGCCATGGATGTTTGTAGTGGTTCGGAATCCATTTTTAAACCGTAGTTGGTCTAATACGATAGTAGAGCTTTGTCCTGAGGTTTGGTGCTCTCGTGGTTCCTCTCTAAAGTGAAGCTACATATTGTCCTTAGCACTCGGGGTCTCTTGGACCTGGTGTAGGCTTTCCTGCACCGGTATGTTTCGATGTTAAATCAGGGGTCTCCAAACTACGGCCCGCGGGCCAAATCCGGCCCGCCAGTGTCATCCATCCGGCCCGCGACAGCGAATAGCTTATTGTTGCTGTAATGTTGTTGTTTCTTATCCCACTTGGCTGGCCAAGCCCATACGTGCTCATGATTGAAGGGGAAGGAAGCAGCTTCTGTTGTGATGGAGCACCCGTAGGTAGAAGCCTGACTTTTGCTCCGTGACGCTCTTACAGTCATAGGAGACCGGGACCTACGGCTTAAAGTGGATTCCGAACCATTACAAACATCCATGGCACCGCCGGGATTCGAACCCGAAACCTGTGGCACCGAGTGTCAGAGCGCTAGACACTCGGCCATTCAGGTCCCAAATTTGCCAACGGCACGCGGTGTTCCCAGGTGGTCACCCACCCAAGTACTGACCGCGCCCAATGATGCTTGACTTCGGTGATCTAACGAGAACCGGTATATTCAGCATGGTACGGCCGTTGGCGTGTTGCTGGAATAAATTGGATAAAAAAACACAGAATGTTAATAACTCGGTTTTATTTCCTTGCTAGGTAAAGCTTAATGACAAGCATAATACGCAGAAAATTTAACTTAAACATAACTACTAACTAGAAATTATAGAAAATAGCAAAAAAATTAAAACGATTTTGGCCCGTGGTACTTACTGGAGTAAACAGTTTGGCTGGAAAGTTTGGAGACCCCTGTGTTAAATGAAAGGAATTTGATTTGTAAATATATATCATATTTTTTGATAAAATGCAATTTTCTGCTTATTGTTCATTGTTAAAAACGTAAACTTTATTCATTTTAATAATAGGTCGCACAAAATCAGGGCCGGATTTAAATGAAAAGAGGCCCTAGGCTGTTCAACTTAGAGGCCCTTTCACCTCCCATTTTTATGTTTGTAAATTACATGAGAGATAATAAAATGCATCATTACTGTGATATATATTAAAATGTTGAATGAAACATGTTGTGATTGGTATTAATCTTTATAAAAAATGTGGCACAGATAATGGATAATAAATAAATAAAAAGTCGAGAACACTTATTTGGACATTTATTCTCAGCACGCTTTGATCTTAACCAATACATTTTTATGTTTGTTTATGAATCATATGTGTAGAATTTCTCCTTATTTTCGATTCAGTGTTTACTGGTTTTAGAATAGTGTCATTCTAATTTTGCAAACAATTTGAATGTACGCCCCTCTTGATCTTGAGGCTCTAGTCTGAAGCCTAGCTAGCCTATAGGAAAATCCAGCCCTGAGTGTTTGAGTTACGCTTAGCCTTGTGAGACGCTAAAACTGATTTCGGCGAATTTTGAAATGTATCAATTAAATGAGCAGAAAATTTGCATTAAATTTTGTTTACTTAAACGTATGGAATGTTGCAGAAGGCATTCGGTGGGCATTCCTCTATCGGAAAGAAATGTTTACAAGTGGTATAAACAGTTCAAAGAAGGCAGAGAACGCTTTGAAGACAAAGAAGCCCTCTGGTCGATCCTCCACATCAACCGACGAAGCTCACGCCCGAAATAATGAAAGATTTGGAGCTTTCAAACCGTCGATTTACAGAGACCTTGCTGATGATGTTAGAATTTCAAAAGGATCAGTTCATTCCATTTTGGACCTCAAACGCGTCAAATCTCGATTGGTACCGAAAACACTGAATGCGCCAGCTCACACTGCATTGATTCTTCGTGATATTTTCTCCAAAAATGAAACCCATATCATTCCATAACCACCGTATTCACATCGTGCGACTTCTGGCTGTTCCCTAAACTCAAAAACTCACTCCGGTGACACCGTTTTGAGTCGATTGAAGAGATTCAACATGAATCGGCGGGCGCTTCGAAAGCCATCCCTGCCGATAACTTTTTAGCGTGCACTGAGGATTGGAACAAAAGTTGGTATAAGTGCATTGTGTCCGGAGGGGATTACTTTGAAGGCGAGGAAATAAATTTGGAAGAATAAATAAAGATTTTTTGAGTTGCTGACACTGTCCTTGACATCTGTGTGAAATTTCACGTCAAAATATTTATTAGTGTTTGTGAGACGATAACACTGATTCCGGCGATTTTTGAAATGTCTGAATTCATTGAGCAAAGAACTCGTATTCAATTTTGTTTGCGGAAACGTACAGAATGTTGCAGAAGGCATTCGGTGAGCATTCCTATATCGGAAAGAAATGTTTACAAGTGATACAAACAGTTCAAACAAGGCAGAGAATGAAACTCATATCGTTCCACAACCACTGTATTTACACCGTGCCACCCTAAACTCAAAAGACCACGCCGGGAACACCTTTTTGAGTCGATTGAAGAGATTCAACGCGCACTTTGAAGGCCATCCTTGCCGATGACTTTTCAGCATGCATTGAGGATTGGAAAAAAAGTTCGCATAAGTGCATTGTGTCCGGAGGGGATTACTTTGAAGGCGAGGAAATAAATTTGGAAGAATAAATAAAGGGTTTTTGAAAAAAATAATAATTGGTCGTACTTTTTGTTAGTATGTTAGGTGTGTCTGCTGGTATAGGTGTGGAGTAAAGGTTACAAGCTAGTTGTAAAGGTATGTGGTTAGGAATTTAGAATTTTATTAACTATAAAAAAGAATGTGATATGCGAATGTGTTGGCTGAGCTTCCGGACGAATACGCGAGTGATGTAACATGGCGACGATGGAGAATTCATTTCTTCCCCAATGTTTGCTGTAATGATATCATTATAACCCACTCAAAATATTTCATTTATATTAAATATTTGTTACTGATAAAGTTCACACAAAAATAATGCATTTTGTCACTTATTCAATTCCTTCTATTAGCTCACGCGCTCCCTATATATATCTTGTTCAAATTTCCAATCGTTCATAAAATACTTTTCATTCATCCACTCGAGTTCAAGTACATTTTTCTTTTTGAACTTGTAGTGGATGATGATGTTAATGCAGATTTTTCAAATATTAATTCAGTAATTAAATTTAATTATTTAATTATAGTTTTTTTTAGATTTAAGTTGCATGTAACTAATAATAGATGGCGCCAGATAAACTTAAAAAAATGAATGAAAATTATCTATAAAGGACTTTCTGCAATATAGTGAAAAAAAAAGTAGGAATTGAATTAAAAATTTTTTTTTATATTACTTGTTCGTATGTTAGACGAAAGATATCGAGTGTTTACTACTTTCCATATGTAAATTGTTTCCATATTGATCACTTAAATGAACAGTCCAACATTGATTTTCTGTCCAATTTACATGACTACGTTCCCAATGTAGGAGATGGGACGTACAATGCCAATCGCCAACTATACACACCCCCAGGGCCGGATTTAGATGAAAAGAGGCCCTAGGTTATTCCACTTATGAGGCCCTCCCTATTTTTAAGTTTGTAAATTGCAGGAGAGATAATAAAATACATCATTACTAATATATATATCAATATGTTAAATGAAACATGCTGTGACAGGTACTAATCTTTATAAGAAATGTGGCACGGATAATAAGTCGGGAACACTTATTTGGACATTTATTCACAGCACCCTATAGAGTACTTGCAACACTAACTCATCAAACATAACACACAACATTTACAAAGAAACAAAATTCAAATAATAAAAATCTTTGCCCACGAAAATAAAATATGCAATAAAAAATTATCCTGTTTTCTATCAAGTTAATTGAAATATATTCATTGAAGATTAAAACACATTCAATTCAGATAAATTTATTTCATAATTTCTCCTTATTTTCGATTCAGTGTTTACTGTTTTTAGAATAGTGTAATTCTAATTTTGCCAAGAATTTGAATGTAGGCCCCTCTTGATCTTGAGGCCCTAGGCTGAAGCCTAGTTAGCCTATAGGAGAAACCGGCCCTGCCGACTCCCTTCTGTCGACTATCGTGGTCGATACCTTTCTTTTTATAGCAGAAATAAGCTCGGATCTAAGGTGAGAGGGAGTTGCAGTCTTGATGTGGCATCTTAAGTACAGGTCATTTGAAAAATCGATAGTTCCATATGTTGCACCAGTAGCTATATACCGGTTCCACAACCGGCTCACCACGGTACAGTTCACATTTAGCAATCTTGCAAGTGCCAGATGGTCGTTGAACTACACTGGTGGACAAAATTAAGAGATGGAAAGCATTTTCGCACATTTCTCTAAAAATACCGCACGAAACCTGGACAGTTGATTGCCATATATGGTCACTGTAGCGCTATTGGCCCTGAGATAATTTTACGTATTCTTGTGGGCGTTGCTTAGCCAGCAGGAGGTATAAAAGTCCGCATCGAGCTGTTGCGTCTTTTCAGGGGCGCTGTTGGCCCCGAGTTCATTTTTATGGCGACAATGCGCGACCACATAGGGCTCTCATGGTTGATGAGTATCTGGAAAGCGAGGATATTCAACGAATGGATTGGCCAGCCAAATCCCCTGACCTGAATCCTATTGAACATGCTTGGGATGCTCTTGGGAGAGCTATTGCGATGCACCAACCTCTCCCCAGAACCATTCTGGAGTTAAAAATTGCTCTGGTGAAAGAATGGGAGGGTCTTCCACAAGCCCTCCTTAACTCTCTTATTAACAGCATGCATACTCGTTGTGCATGCTGTCTATCTGTCAGGGATGACCATACACCATACTAGAGGCAACACACACTGTACAAGCCTCACTTTTATTGTCATCTTTTATCCTTAAGTTCAGACGGCATTGGATTTATTGGCAATAAGTCATGCCAGTGAATGACACTTTCATTTTAGTTTTGTATACTTTATTATCATGGAATAAGCTATATCCATACCAAATTTCATTTATTTATATTCAGTATTTTTTGAGACATTTGGGAAAATGTCTTCCATCTCTTAATTTTGTCCACCAGTGTATTTTTAATCAACTTATGGCTTTATAACGTAATTCTGCTGGTGAATTTCCATTCGAACCATAGGGAGATAATATAATAGAGCGCGCATTAAGATTGCCAGTTTGGGCAAACATACTTCTCATGTGACTTTTACTTTGTAGTTTAACCTATGCCGGGGTCTCCAAACTTCCAGCTTTAGGGCCATACTGTTTACTCCAGTAAGTACCGAGGGCTAAAACCGTTTTAATTTTTCTGCCATTATCTACAATTTCTACACTAGTCGCCGAGTACGCGCTCACAGCTAGCATACGCTTGCTAACTACAAACTATTGTCACTGAAAAATTAAAATTACATAAATCTCATTAGTATTTTTTTTGTAAGTGGTTTCATTCGCGTTCATTTAGCTTTTCCGTTCCTGAGGGATTTTCAGGATAAAAATCATCATATGTTTGATTGAGGATATATGCATTCCAAATATCGACATACATACATATGTGATACTGTTTACCCCAACATAACTACCGAGGGTAACCGCGGGATGTTCACAGTTTATATTGTTAGTGGGATTCATTTCAATTATTTGCTAGTTGTTATGCTTCTGCGTAATATGCTTTACCTAGCAAGTAGATAAAACCGAGTTAGTATCATTCTGTGTTTTTTCATCCAACTTATTACAGCAACAATAGCGGGCCGGATCGATGACACTGGCGGGCCGGCAGGCCGTAGTTTGGAGACCCCTGACCTATGCGATGACAGCAGGGCAATTTTTTGGCTGCAGTCGTCACTGTCTGCCATTACTAATCTTTGTTATTTACGCAAAGGGGGAAAAAGGTTTACTATCATACAACGATTTTCAAAAGGGATGGTTCATTTTTTTTAAGCTGTTCAATATATGTGAATTTAATTTTTTTTTTTTTTTAAATATTGGTCATTCATGTTTTATTTATAAATTCCCCACCTCCCAAGATGATTAAAAAAGTAAAATATTCATTTATATGAACTTTTTGCTATGTTTATTACATTTCATGCACAAAGATTCGAGTTATAAGCAAAATAACACTTCCTGTATCTCTTTATCTTTAGTAAGCACATAGTTTAATAAATGTATGACTTCAGAAAAGAAATTTCAGGCATTTTGCGGAACGTTCAAAATCGCTTCGTAACATGTTTATAATTTATAAATAAATGCGCGCAGGGAAAAGGTGCCAAGGGGCGAAATAGCGCCAATTCTAGTACGAAAAGGACGGGAAATGTTTGCCTCAACTTTTTGTTCCTAGGGACCTGAATGGCCGAGTGGTAGCGCTCTGGCGCTCGGTACCACAGGTTTCGGGTTCGAGTCCCGGCGGTGCCATGGTTGTTTGTAGTGGTTCGAAATCCACTTTAAAAAGTAGGTCCTGGTCGTAGAGCGTTGCGGGGGCATTGTTACTCCGCGTCCGTAGCTTGTCTTCAAGTTACACGCGCCCCCTGGGTAATGCAAAGTGAGTACGTCTGTGCAGCACTTGCCTTAAGGCATCCAAGACGTTAGAAAGCCAGCTGGATTAGAAAGAAAAAAACTTTTTGTTCCTTTAGAACAGGGGAATGCGCTATATTTAGGGCCGGATTTAGATGAAAAGAGGCCCTAGGCTATTCCACTTATGACGTCCTTTCACCTCCCTTTTTTAAGTTTGTAAATTACACGACAGATAATAAAATACACCATTACCGAGATATATATCAATATGTTAAATGAAACATGTTGTGATTGGTACTAATCTTTATAAAAAATGTGGTACGGATACCATTACTAATTTGGACGTTTATTCTCAGCACACATATAGTACTTGTAATAATAGCTAATCAAATATAACACACAACATTTACAAAGAAACAAAGTTCAAATAATGAAATCTTTGACTACGAACATAAAATGTGCCATAAAAATGATCATATTTTCTATCAAATTAAATTAAATATATTCACTACATCGAAGATTAAAGCAAATTCATTTCAGATAAATTTATTTCATAATAATTCGCATTTAAAGTTTAAGTATGAATTATTATGAATTTTATGTTACTAAACCAAAAATGGAACTTTTTTCAAACAAAATCCAGATCACAAAAAAGAACTCAACAAAAAGAATCAAAGAAAAAAAAGAAACAAATGAACTCAATGATCGTGTATGCAATCCTAAAATAAGAATCTTTTCTAATAACATTAACACTTATTTCATATTATCGAAGTAATACGAATATATCCGAACGTCGGGATATCAATAGGTCTGTTCCAATTCCAATCTGCACTTTATTTATGCAAGAACAAACTAGAGCTTAGTAGCATAACGCCCGTCCATGTTTGCCATAGCAATCAGTGAACGTATGAACTCTACTTTGGTGCAATCTAGTCTATACAAACGAACAAACCCAATGAGCCGAACGCGTTGATCTCAACCCATACATTTTTATGTTTGTTTATGAATCATGTGGGTAGAATTCTCCTTTTTTTCTATTCAGTGTTCACTGTTTTTAGACTAGCGTCATTCTAATTTTGCTAACAATGTGAATGTAGGCCCTCTTGATCTTGAGGCCCTAGGCTGAAGCCTAGTTAACCTATAGGAAAAACCGACTCTGGCTGTATTATATTACTAGTTTAAGCCTCAAATTTATTTTTACGCTTTGGTTATGAAATTGTTTAACATATCGCTGTTCGTTGAATAGCTGTTCCGTCCTAAACAGCTGGTTTTAAGCTGTATCGTATCTACATAAAACGATGGTAGCGCCACTCTTTTGCATACTGCTACTCGAAGCAGCTTGCTTTTATACGCCAATATTGGGAGAAGGTTCATATCGTATTGGAATTTTTATGCTTTAGTTCGAGTCACGCAGCGTCACGAAGTTTTATAAAAATCGCTTGGAACCGATTCAGAATTGCGCTGTTGCCATGGAAACAGGCTGTTGATTGCTGTGGAGACGGGCTGTTGCCGTGGAGACCAGCTGTTGCTGTGGAAACGAGTTATTTTATTCTAAAAAGAACATTTTTCTTCCAGTTTAGCTTTTGCCTTTGAATTGCTACCATCATCCCTGTATATCTTTGTAAATATTGTTTGTAAATAAATGAAGATTCCATAATGTTTGAATGGATTGATCAATATTTCTCAGACCATCTGAAAGCTGCGGCTAACAAGAACAAGTAATATAAAAAAACATTTTTTTAAAGTCGATTCCTACTTTTTTTTCACTCGATTGCAGAAAAGTCCTTTAGAAATCATTTTCATTCATTTTTTTAAATTTTCATTCAACTGGCGCCATCTATTGGTAGACATATGCAACTGAAATCTAAAAAAAAACTAAAATTAATTCATTAAATTTAATTACAGAATTAATATTTAAAAAAACTGTATTCACATCCAGTGTCCTCCACTACAAGTTTAAAAGAAAAATGTATTTGAACTGGAATGGATGAATGAAAAGTATTTTATGAACGATTGAAAATTTGAACACGATATATAGAGGGAGAGTGTGAGCTAATAGAAGGAATTGAAGAAAAATAGAGCCACCGAACGAATAAAACAAGATAGTCTTAGAGACAAAATATCACAAGGGGTTGCTCCATTTCCTTGAATGTGAAGCCAACAGGGCCTTGCCACTGAAACACATGACCTGCATGACCTTCGGCGAACTATTTTGAGCGGAATAGTTACGTAACCCCGACTGATTGATTCATTCATTTGAACAGCGGAGTTGGACGAGTGCTCAGCGATAAACTCATTATTTGAGAGGCAACGCCAATTTGCTTAACAGGGAAGATAATGAAACACGCCCGTGGGCAGGGCCGGATTTTCCTATAGGCTAACTAGGCTTCAGCCTAGGCCATCAAGAACAAGAGGGGCCTAGATTCAAATTGTTTGCAAAATTAGAATTACACTATTCTAAAAACAGTAAACACTGAATAGAAAATAAGGAGAAATTCTACACGTATGATTAAGATGACTCCTAATTCATACTTAAACTTTAAATGCGAATTATTATGAAATAAATTTATCTGAATTGAATTTGCTTTAATCTTCAATGCTTTAATCTTCATTGAATATATTTAATTTAATTTGATAGGAAATAGGATATTTTTAATTGTATATTTTATTTTCGTAATCAAAAATTTTTATTATTTGAATTTTGTTTCTTTGTCAATGTTGCGTTTTATGTTTGATGAGTTATTGTTACAAGTACTCTATAGGGTGCTGAGAATAAATGTCCAAACAAGTGTTCTTGACTTTTTTTTTATTTATTATCCGTGCCACATTTTTTTTATAAAGATTAGTACCAATACCAACATGTTTCATTTAACATATTGATATTATCATCATTGGCGCAACAGCCCACTGTGGGCCAAGGCCGTCTACCTACTGGTAGATTTTGAGACGAGAGATGTTTTTCTTTTTACGGGGTAGGGTTGTCAGCTCTACTCCCAACGCTCAACAGTCATATGAGACCGGGACCTACGGCTTAAAGTGGATTCCGAACCACTACACATATCCATGGCACCGCCGGTACTCGAACCCGAAACCTGTAGTACCGAGCGCCAGAGCGCTAGCCACTCGGCCATTCAGGCCTCAACATATTGATATACACTCAAGAGCCAAAACATTATGACCACCTGCCAATAACGAGTTGGCCCCCCTTTGGCGCGAAACACAGCTTCAACCCGCCTTGGCATGGATTAATACCACCACTCAATACCAGTTAAATACCACTTCCACCTGATCACGGGCCTTCCACGTCATCCAGGCGAGTTCATTGCAAAATATAGGGGTGGTCATAATGTTTTGGCTCTTGAGTGTATATCACAGTAATGATGTATTTCATTATCTCTCGTGTCATTTGCAGACTTAATAAGCGGAGGTGAAAGGGCCTCATAACTGGAATAGCCTAGGGCCTCTTTTCATCTAAATCCGGTCCTGCCTGTGGGATAAAGCTTTTGTGATATGGTGAACGTGGATCCGTCTCAGTTTACCATGATTCTTTGATAGCAGTTGTTCCGTTTTCGAATACAACGGTACAAGTACTTTTTTTTTTAATATCCAATCCATTCTTGGTCATTAGGGCCTGAATGGCCGAGTGGCTAGCGCTCTGGCGCTCGGTAGCACAGGTTTCGGGTTCGAGTCCCGGCGGTGCCATGGATGTGTGTAGTGGTTCGGTATCCACTTTAAACCGTAGGTCCCGGTCCTAATAGGATCGTAGAGCGTTGCGGGGGCATTGTTACTCCGCGTCCGTGGCTTATCTTCAAGTTACACGCGCCCCCTGGGTCATGCAAAGTGAGTACGTCTGTGCAGCGCTTGCCTTAAGGCATCCAAGACGTCCATGTCTAAGTGTTTGCCAGCTGCATTAGAACAAACAAAAAAAAAATGTTTGTTTATTATGCATATGTGTAGAATTTCTCCTTATTTTCGTTTTAGTGTTTATTATTTTTAGAATAGTGTCATTCTAATTTAGCTAACAATTTGAATGCAGGCCCCTCTTGATCTTGAGGCCCTAGGCTGAAGCCTAGTTAGCCTATAGGAAAATCCGGCCCTGGAAAACAGTCTCACCCATGCTGATCTAATGCACTAACTAAATTGAAAATACACTCATGTCCATAAATTAAGGATAATGAAGTTCAGGCAAAGAAAGAGACAGAAGCAAAACAAATTTGACTTATTTGTAAAGTCTATGTATTAAACAAAAGGTAAAGAGCAAAAAAGATGCTATATGTTTGACATAATTAATAAAAATTGCGATTTTTACTCCCTGGAGCAAATTTCAAAAAAGAACCTATTTACAAAAAACAGTATAACATGGTTAGTATGATGGTTAATATGGAGTATGTCTCCCGGACGATGCAATACAGGCCTTACAACGCCTAGGCATGCTGAGTATCAAATTATCAATTTGATCTTGGGGAATATTACACCACTCATCAAGCAATGCCCTCCGAAGATCCGGTTGACAGGTGGGAGGGGGTTGACGGGCTGCAATTCGTCGGCCAAGCATATCCCACACATGCTCTATTGGATTCAAGTCCGATGAGTATGCTGGCCAATCCATACGGTTGATGTCCTCCAATTGAAGACATTCGTCTACAATGTTTGCACGGTGTGGACGGGCGTTGTCATCCATAAACAGAAATTCAGCACCCATGGCGCCCCGAAACAAACGTACATGTTGTTCCAGAATGACATCCCGATAGATGTGGCCTGTCATTGTTACACTCTGAACATGCAGGTCAGTTCTGGAACTAAGAATAATTTCTCCCCTAACGAGCCATCCTGCACCACCGTAACGGTGTCGTTCAATGGTGTTCTCTTGGTGGTAACGGGTACCTGGCGCTCTCTATATGAAAGTCCGGCGAGAATCAGACTGCAAACTAAACCTGGACTCGTCGGAAAACATCACACCAGACCACTGTTTCGGTGTCCACAATGCATGCTCTGTACTCCGGGTTAATCGCAGGCGACAGTGAGTTGCGGTAAGTGGAACACATCTGACAGGCCTACGAGCATATAGACCAATGTGCCCTAAGCGTCTGTACACGGTCTGCCTTGAAACTGTCGTACCGGTAGCTGAAGAGAGCTGACGAGACAGGTCTGATGCTGTGCTCCGTCTGTTTCTTTTGCTAAATACCGGTCCTCATTCGGCGTTGTAACTCGGGGGTGACCTGTGCTGTAACATCTACTCACATTACCATCATCTTGGAATCGTTGCCAAAGCCTGGAGATGACACTCTGGGCGATTCCAAGTTCCTCGGATACTTCCAGCTGGGTACGTCCCCATTCCAGTCGTCCGATAATTCTACCATGTAAAAAATCATCCAAATGCTTCCTTTGCGCCATAACTATACGGTTATTGTACTGAAAGGCTTTTAAAGCGCTTGTGAGTAATTTTACTTCTTTGCCACCATTCCTTATATACCGCTCTCTTACACTCGCGTCATTGTGACGTACTATTCGTGCCATCTGGTGGTTTCTTGTAATTTGCATATTCTTCTTCAAGATGTGTGTGATAATTCTACAGGTGAAATTTTTATTTTAGAGTTCAATTTCTGTGTGATTCTGAATTATCCTTAATTTATGGACATGAGTGTATTAAGAAGAATTAACTAACTAGTTAATTTAATTATTTTTAGTTTTTAATGTTTTGTTCCCTAAAACTGTGATTTCGTCGGGACATTTTTTATTGGTAAAATCGGAATGCAATTTTAAAAAAAATGGATGTAATTCATCTGTTAATATGTTTTATTTATCTGTTTATTTTACGTCTGAGTGTCTGTGAACAGTATAACAGCATAAAAAATAACGCCAAACAACAAAAGTCGCCAAATTGAGTCCAATTTCGAAAAAAAAAAATCTTTTTTTCAATTGCCTTAGGATTTCTACTAGAAGTATCACTGCCAATTGGTGAAATTTGAATGTAAATTGAAGCCGTGCATAGATGGAAAATATACTAATTTGAGAAGCATATTTTTTAGGTACATTATAAATTGCAGTCATTCCATTCTTATAATTTTCATTTATTTTCAGAAAAATAGTTCAGTTTTTTTTTTCAATTCCTTCTATTAGCTCACACTTTCCTTCTATATATCTTGTTCACATTTTCAATCGTTCATAAAATACCTTTTATTCATCCACTCAAGTTGAAATACATTTTTTTTTTTTGAACTTGTAGTGGATGACACTGGATGTACAGTTTTTTCAAATATTAATTCAGTAATTAAATTTAATTAATTAATTATATATTTTTTAGATATATCTACCAATAGATGCCGCCAGATAAACTTCAAAAAATGAATGAAAATTATTTATAAAGGAATTTCTGCAATAGAGTGAAAAAAAGGAGGAATTGACTTTAAAAATTTTTTTTAATATCACTTGCTTTTTTATTAACTAAAATTTTAAAACCATATTTTTAAAAGAAAAAGTTGAAAAATATTACACTATAATTATGAAACTATTTTCTTCCAAAACTGCTTTGCTCCGCCTCTGTTGGACTAGCATTCTTAACCTGTAATCGATTTGTCCATTTCCGCCTTTAAACCGGATGTTTACCTTTCCATGCAATCGGTGGTCTAACTATAATTTGGTTTAAAAATCGAAACAATGGCAGCGAATAGAAAGTTTATATCGCTGCAAATATGTATGTATATACAAGTAGGGGCCAAGTGGACAGCGCTCTGCCGCTCGGTACCATAGGTTTCGGCGGTGCCATAGATGTTTGTAGTGGTCCCGTCTAACGTGAACGTAGAGCGTTGCCGGAATAGTGTTACTTCGTCCGTAGCTTATCTTCAAGCTGCATGCACCTCCTGGGTAGTGCTAAGCGAGTCACGTCGGTGCAGCGCTTGCCTTAAGGCATCAAAGACAGCTATCTAAGTGTTTTCTAGCTGAATTAGAAAAAAAATATATACAAGTATAGAGAATGCAAGTATATGTCTATATTTATGTAAATATAGACAAAAAATAAATGTCTATGTCTATCCAAGTACAGACAATACAAATATATATCTATATAATGTCAATGCAAGTATATGTCTATGTCTATCCAAGTATAGACAATAGAAGTATATATCTATGTGATGTCAATGCAAGTATATGTTGTTGTTGTCGTATTCCTCATGGAAGGAGAGAAGAGGGGTGCAGCTTCTGTTCTGATGGAGCACCCGTAGGTAGAAGTCTGACTTCTGCTCTGTGACGCTCTTACAGTCATACAGACCGGGACCTACGGCTTAAAGTGGATTCAGAACCACTACAAACATCCATGGCACCGCCGAGACTCGAACCTGAAACCTGTATCACCGAGTGCTAGACACTCAGCCAGTCAGGCCCCAATGCAAGTATATGTCTTCTATGTATGCATAATGAATTAAAGATATATCTATGTTATGTCAATCGAAGCGTATATATATATCTATATGGGATGCTACGAGATGGGTACGATTAAATCTCTTAACTGAAAAGTCTTTGCATTTTTTAAGCCAAATGATTATCGAAATATTTCAATTAAGATGAATTATATCATTAGATGAATTTATACCACTTTCGAATAAGAACATTAAAATTATTCATTAAGAAGAATATTTCTAACTTCAAAAAAATTATTTATTTATGTTTTTAAAAGAATGGCAAAAATAAATTCCAAAATGTAAGCGATACTAGTCAAGACGCCATTTTTTTTTCTTTTTTTTTTTCCCCTATCTTGAATTGAATTCATTCTTCTCGAATTTACGACCGCAAAAACAATAGCCTCTTTTTTTAATTTTAAAACCCTCGGTCAGAGAATAAATAAATTTCCGAATCAGAATACGCCACAATTCTTTTTCTTATCTGTCGCTTTCCATACGCCGTGGCTCTGATGACCATCTTCAGAACTGCTGCCATTTGCATAAAGATTTACCGCTTTGCCATCCATTCTAATTTCCTAACGTTCGCGAGAGAGAGCTATCCGCGAGCCTCCGGTCACGAATTTCCAGCACGTGGAAAATCGAGAAGAAGAAGAAGAAAAACAGAGGCAGCAGCAGAAAAAAAACTGGCACCGACCAGACTGCATTCGAAGTTGAAGGGCATTGGTACTAGGGATTGCAATATCGGACCAAAAGTTCAATACCGGTATTCGGTATTTTTTAGATCTCAATACCGGGATACCGGTTTTAATACCGGTAGTAGAAATTTTAGAAAAAGAAAGAAAACACGGGTGGTTTTTTGTTTTATTTGCCAGCTTTATTGAAGAATGTAAATATCACATTAAAGACTCGAAATGGCAAACCACCTAATGCTGTCATTTTACTTATAATTTCCTCCAAATTATCTTTTTTGACCGGTATGAATGTACCGGTACATTCATACTGGAATGTACCGGTTGTGAATACCGGTATTACAAAATTGTACAAATGGCTCAAAATACCGGTATTCGGTATCCTGGTATACCGATATTGCAATCCCTACATGGAACTGTTCTGGAAGTCACGATTAGGGATTGCAATACCGGGATACCGAATACCTGTATTTTGAGCCATTTGTACAATTTTGTAATACCGGTATTCACAAGTTTAAATACCGTTTTTTCGGTATTTACTAGAAATTTGGAATTCTTATCCGTGAAATTCTTATTCTTATCTGAAAACTAGAAAATCTTATCTAAAAAAACAACGTTGCAGTTGTGAAGAAAGTGTGTAATATTTCGATATTTTTTTTAAATTGGTGAGTTTGTCATTAACATTGTATTTGCATATCATACTTTACACTTCAAAATATTTTTCAGATTTATTATATATATACTCATAAATAATACTCCATAATAATGAATACGAATAACTTTAAAGAACATAAAAAATCAGTTGATACTACTTCGGTTTGTTTCATTATTTATAAAATGAAAAGAATAGGGTGGCACAATGTAAAAAAAAGTTATTAAAGTGAACGGAGGAAGTACAAGCGGACTCCATACACATTTAAAAACGAAACATGATACTAATTTATTAAAGAGGAATGCACCTAATGCTGTCATTTTACTTATAATTTAATCCAAATTATCTTTTTTTTTTTTTTTCAGAATAATCTAAAATCCCTGATGGCTTGGGCTTAGAAACTGCTCATAAATTTGTGTCTTCATCGCAATTAGATTATTTCCTCTTTAACAAATTAGTATCATGTTTCGTTTTTAAATGTGTATGGAGTCCGCTTGTACTTCCTCCGTTCACTTTAATAACTTTTTTTTACATTGTGCCACCCTATTCTTTTCATTTTATAAATAATGAAACAAACCGAAGTAGTATCAACTGATTTTTTATGTTCTTTAAAGTTATTCGTATTCATTATTATGGGGTATTATTTATGATATATATATATAATAAATCTGAAAAATATTTGGAACTCTAAAGTATGATATGCAAATACAATGTGAATAACTAACTCATCAATTAAAAAAAATATCGAAATATTACACACTTTCTTCACAACTACAAACTTTTTTTCACAGATAAGAATTTCTAGTTTTCAAATAAGAATTTCACAGATAAGAGTAAGAATTTCACAGATAAGAATTCTAAATTTCTAGTAAATACCGAAGAAACGGTATTTAAACTTGTGAATACCGGCATTACGAAATTGTACAAATGGCTCAAAATACCGGTATTCGGTATACCGGTATTGCAATCCCTACATGGAACTGTTCTGGAAGTCACGATTGAATGGCTGATTTAGATATCTGGAGATGTAGGTTCCGGATATTTTTTTTCATGGCGGACAGAGCCCTGCAATAAATGATTCCTTCTGAAAAATAAATAAATTGCCCAATAAATCGTCGTCCGTTTTATCTCCGTAGAGGATTTAATTGCCCAAGACCGAACGCCAGGGACAGATTTAGATTGGGGAATGGGATTTGATAGCGGGAGATTTAATTAGATTTTTCCATTATGGTATGGGTTTTTTCTTTTTTTGTGGTGGTAACTTACGCTGGTGTGATTTTTCTGGAGATGAGATTTGATATGAAGTTGTAATGAGTGTGTAGTGTTTTTTGTTCCATGTTATAATGGATTTGAAGTTTTTTTTTTGTCTTATGTAATTGTGTTGTGATGTAATGTTATGCTTTTAATTAGAGAAAAATTTCTTTTTGTATTGTCATATTCAGTTTCTTTTTCGGGTTGGTATGTAGCTTTTAGGAGGGATGGGATTCGAATCCTCTGGTGGCGTATGAAGCAGCCACTGCATTCAAAAACGAGGAGAATCGATGGTGGTTGGGAAAATCTGTGAGGATTTTTTGAGATCTTTATTTTACTACAATATTGTAAATTGAATATAAAAAATTATTAGTTCAGTATTGAAATTTCTTAGGTGGTTAGTATTGGCTTACTGAAGTACATTTCTAGTTTTCTTTAATGAAGAATTTTGTAGACAATAATTTTTTTCAATTTGAGCAAGGTTAGTTAAAAAAAATAATACAGGTTTTTATTAATTAATATTTCTGAAGAAATCAATAAGTTGAAATCAATCGAACACATATTTTACGCTGATTAAACACAGTGGTTCAAAATAAAGTTTAAGGGCAAAGGGGATGTACCGTAACGATAAATTTCGTATAAATTTATGAGGGCAAAAAGGCCTTCTGATGCCATAGACGACTTTTAAGATAAGGGAGAGCTAGAATCAATATAAAAAAAAATTGCATTTACACTTTATTTCAGCATTCATTGCTCAATAACATTACCAAGGTGTTCCTCCCGACTCGAGGCTTAGTGGTAACTTGAACAGCTGGCGAACAGGAGGGCCGAGGCTCAATTCTCTGGCGGCATGTAGATGTTTCAAAAAACGAAGAGCCCCGATGGCGTTTATTATGTTCAGCATCTTGTCTTGATAGTCAAACTGCCTGATGGGAGTTTTCCGGGTTTTCTTCCATACAGTAGTCAAATGTGAGATAATGCTTCCCTAAAAGTCTTCCCGGAAAGCACTCATCCCTCCTTCTTCGGTGATTCGGAGCCAAGTCAGATTTCTACCAACGGGTGCTCCATCACAACTGAGTCCCTCCTTCCATGAATTGAGTACTCATGGGATGTCCGTCCCGCGCTGCAGGAACTGCGGATGAGTCACAACATCTAAGAAATTTAAATTTTTTTCAGTGAGCAAAATGGAAAATATTGATGTATAGGTATGCTGAATTTTATATTTGGATATATTTTATGATATATTCGAACTGGGGAATTGCACTTAGCCACATCCTACATAAGATGCACATCAGCGAGATCGTGGTACGTGAAACGTTCATTCTGTTCTCGAAGAATCCAAGGCTCGATTGAATTGGATTCTAGCACCTTTAAATAGAATATGTGTTCCTATGTTCAATGGTTGTTTTTTGCATCACCAATTATACACAGTCCATTCACATTGATGTGACCCCCACCTACTTTCGACGTCAACGTGAAATCACAAAAGGCAGGTGGCAGTGGAGTGTACATAAAGAATTCCACTTGATACCACTTAAATACCACACTCCACTTACAGCCAGAATACACAAGAGTGTATATTCTGGCTTTTGACAGGGGGTCCCATTAAGGTGACTGGACTGTGTATATTACCCTAAATATGCGAAGATGTACTCGTACACTGTGGTACTGCAAATAAAATGGTCCTTACCTCCGTTAATTTAAATATATTCACTATTTATTATATCACGTGATCCACGAACTCCATTTTTTATTAAATTTTTTCTGTTTTTATTAACAAAAACTTTAAATCTATAATTAAATGTAATATTTATATGTATTTTTAATATTGTTATTCCATTTTTGTTTAAAATTGTATTTATTTATTATTATTATTATTATTGTGTTTAAAATCTGTAAAATAAAAAATTTGGATTTGTGTTAGATAAGCTATTTATTTATGTACGACGACCTAAAAATCACATTAGTCATTTTATTTTCATGAAAGTTCTAATTACTCATTTAGCCTAATTAGACTTGTCCAAATGACTGTAACTATTTTTCATGCTCTGCTTTTCGCACTAATAATCCTCTGCAATTTCGTCCGACTTAAAAGCAAAATAAATATAAATAATTAGTCACTGCTCTGTAATTGAGATAAATTTGTCTGATTCTCAAACGTTTGTTGACCATGGGATAGCTCAGACTTGGAGAACAAGTATTTTTGTGGTAAAAAATCTTAAGGGAACACAAGTAAAGGTCTGTTCAGGTTATTTTTTTATCTATAGAAGGAGGTAGAAGTGCAGTTGTTAGTAAAAAGATGAGTCCATTGCAAAATAAAATTAAACATTTTCATTGACTAGTACTCTGGTCGTTGGTACCACAGGCTTCCGGTTCGAATCTTGGCAGTGGCAGTGGATGTTTTTTGAGATATTCGGAATCCACGTTAAACTGTAGGTCCGAGTCTAATGAGCCGAAAGTGTTCAAAAAATGACAGTAGAGCGACAAAATAAATCTTCAAAGATGCTCGACTCCCCACGTCTGATATTAAGGATCAACTTCTAAATGAGAGAACCTGAATGGCCGAGTGGCTAGCGCTCTGGTGCTCAATACCACAGGTTTCGGGTTCGAGTCCCGGTGGTGCCATGGATGTTTGTAGGGGTTCGGAATCCACTTTAAATCCACGCAGGTCCCGGTCTAATAGGATGGTACAGCGTTGCAGGGGCATTGTTACTCCGCGTCCGTGGCTTGTCTTCAAGTGACACGCGCCCCTGGTTAATGCAAAGTGAGTAACGTCTGTGCAGCGCTTGCCTTAAGGCATCCAAGACAAGTGTCTAAGTGTTTGCCAGCTGCATAAAAAAAAACTGAAATTGAAGCAGATCCATTTGCTGAAAAGGCGAATAGTGGTCTTGAAAGGCAGATGACACTAATTACTTCGCATTTTGAATTAAATTTATTTCTACAGCATGACAACACCTGTATGAACTTTATATTTTATAGTAAAATACTAATAATAGATTGCGCAAAAAACCTCTTAGAAAATTTTATTTTCTTTAAAAGTCTTCTTATGCTGTTTATTTGCTATTGTTCTGAATTTTATTGATGAAACTTTTTTTTTTTTTTTGCGTTTGAATAGTTATTTTAAAAAAATGCTGACTTAATAAATCTATAAATCCGTGTATTTATTATGAAATACATGTATTTATTAGCCTTTTAAATTCTTTTGAAAGCATTCTGTAAAATTAAATTTCATAAATAGGATGGAAATTTAATCCAAAAATTTTTCCAATACTATTATATGAAACATAATTATCTCTTACATGATGTGTAATCATGAGAATTTTGAATAAGTCAGTATAAATTTTCAACAATAAAATCTGAAAAAGCGTGGTCACCTTTATCATGGATTTACACATAATGGATTTATCATCGATAAAATACAAATAATTTAAGGATACAAGAAAACTAACAAATCGATTTTTTAATTTATTATTGAATTGAGCAGTGCAGTCTTTTTTGGTGGTATATTGCATTTGTTAATCGATTCGAACACCGATTGTTTGGAAAGGTTTTAAAATTGTCACTTTTAAAATTGAAAACGGAAGAATCGATTATTTTTTAGGGGTTCTTGCCAAATAGACACGGCGCGAACTAGATTTGAATGCAGAAAATGTAAATATTTATGAGTTTTTTTTCCCCCCTACAGTTTTTTTGACATCAAATAATTTAAAATTGTAATTATTAGAAAAAAATGGCTATTCCCATCCGAAATTATCTTTTTCTCCTATTATGCCGCTGTGTTTGAACTCGTTCTGACTTGGACACTTGCTGGTGCCATCGATTTGAGATACAATATAATAAGCTATCGGATGGAAAATTGGCAAGCAGCCAAGTCAGACGTATTCAAACACAGAGGTGTAAAAAGAGGAGAAAGGTAATTTTGGAAGATCTAATTACAATAAATATAATTTTAACATGCAATAACTAAGGTTTCACTTTATGCGATATAAGAAAGTAGATAAGAAATTTTACTGTAGCTATGAATTTTTTCTTTCAAAATTACTTTGTACAGCGCATAACTGACTAGATCCCTTAAGTTTTTTTTTTCGTACTATACATCAGTGTGGTTTAGTATTGAAATTTTTTATAACACGAACTGCCTGAAGACCCTTTAGAGGGAACTATTCCCCATTTGCATACAATATGAGAAAACTCGTTAAGTTCCAAGCATTTTAGCAGCTTGATTTTCAATACGAGAAGCTTATACACATTGTCCTATCGCTAACGCTTCTTCTCGTTTCTAGAAGCAGTGACCGCAACAGATGTAAAAAAAAAAAAAAAAAAATAGTTGTAAAATGAGAATTAGAAAACTAGGTTACATTTTTTGACGGGTGCTCGAATAAATCATTCTTCACCGTTGTGGTAGATAGGTAGCAGATTCAGCTTTATCTAGGATGCATATATACAATTACAAGAAGAAAAAAGAGGTAGAGGTTTTTGATTAACCAGAATATAGATTCTTGCTGTTGTAATAAATAAATTTAGTTCGATCACAGATTGCGTGGTAAATTGGCAAGCTGCCAACTCGGAAGGATTCAAACAAAGAGGTGTAATAGGGTAGGAAAAGTAATTTTGGAGGAATTTTAAATTCAATAAGAATAATTTTAATTTTTAAAAATTAAAATTCTAAATTACATAGCTTCAAAAGGAAAGCTTAGATGAAAAACTATTACCCTTAAACTATTACACACTAACTATTAAATAAATAAAACAGCTCGATTGTCTGTTAGTACCCCTAAAAGACAATCGATTCATCCATTTTTGGTATAACACAGATGTTTACCTTTCTCTATAATAGGTAATTGAACTATATATATATATATATATATATATATATAAAGAAAACTGTGATCTTCGATGCTATATTATATTACTACCTTAATTTTCAAAAATTATCTATTCCTACTTCTAATAAAATTAACCCACTTTATTAACTAAGATTTTAAATATATTAATTAATATATTATCTTTTCATCACTTTAAAATTAAACAAGATTTAAGTTAACAAGCGTGTTAGCGAATTTATTTATCTATCATTCAAGATTATCTGTCCTTTTATCCTACAATGTTATAATTTTAAATTTCCAGTCAAAAAGGCTCCAACATTTTGAATATATAAACTAATAAGTGTCTATTTAACTTGATAACGTCGTAATATTATGTAGTTTTTCAATATTTTAAGTCTACATATTTGTCTACAATCTAATAAGTTTTATTTACCAGTAAATTTTTTGATAATGGTGTATTTTTTTAAAATTTTTATAATACGTATTTTCCTACATAATGAACAATTGTTATAATAAATTTTAATACCTTGTTTATGCAATTAATTTTTTTAGTAATGCATATTTTTAAAAAGTTTTTTCATTACATATTGTTTTATATTTTAAATATTTGTTCTAATAAGCTGTGGTAATTGTGATTTATTCACTAAATTTTTAATAGCGTTATGTATTGTTTGTTTCCCCTTCAAATTTTTATATTACATATTTTTTACGTAATAAATAATTGCTTTAATAAATTTTGATGCCTTATTTATTCAGTTAATTTTTTAACAATGTATATATATTTTATTGCAAAATCTTCTACATGCTAAATATTTGTTCTAATTAGTTTTGATAGCATTTTTTATTCCCTTAATTTTTCTGATAGTGTTGTATATTGTTTTTTTCTCTTCAAATTTTTATACTGTGTATTATTTTACATTCTAAATACTTGTTCTAATAAATGTTAATAACTTTCCATATTCTATTAGTTTTTTAATTGTATTGTGTACTGTTTTTTTTAATTGTTACATTGCTTACATTGTTACATTATTTTATTACATATTCCTCTTCTTAATATTTGTTTTAATAAATTTAAATAAAATTGTCTATTAACTATCTTTATATAGCATATTGCATTTTATTCAGCATTATATTCATATTTCAGCATTTATATAGCATTTTATTCATTAAATCTTTTGATAGTGTGGTACATTGATTTCTTTAAAACAAATTTTTATACTACGCATTCTTCTACACACTAAATATTTGTTATAATAAGATTTGACAACTTTTTGTTCAATTTTAGATAGTGTTGTATACTTTTTATTGTCAAATTTTTATGATGCATATTTTTCCACATTCTAAAGGGTGTTGATAACGTTGTATATTCACTTACTTTTTTTATCGTATATTGTTTCTATTAAATATATTATTATATGTTTTTTGTTATTGTATATTGTTTTTTGGTTTAAATTTTTATTTTACATATTCTTTTAAGTGCTAAATATTTGTTGTAATAAGTTTTGATAATGTTTATTCACATATTTTTTTTACAGTGTTGTATATTGTTTTTTTCATCTTTTATTATTTTCAACTTATTTGTTTCTACATTCCAATCATGTGCTCTAATTTTTGTTTACCAGAATCTGTAAGCCTTGTGTTGCATTTTACTATGAACTGACATATGGATTAATGCCTACTTACTGATTACTATTTTGCTCAGCTATTATCCTAGTCGTTATCTGCTTGTAATATAAATCTCCTTCAAACTGATGACGAACAATTAGTTGTTTCTCCTTGTAAAACGTTCTGAAGATATTTTTCAAAGGTTCAGTATTTCTATGAATGTAACCTGCTTTTGATACAAATAATAAATGGCGTTCATTTTGTCTTTCTGTCGGTAAAGGATTAGCTGTAACAGAAGAAGTGCTCATAAAAGTTTCCATAGATAGCGTTTTGAAATAATTGAACACTTATTCCAGACTTTTGAGATCAGTTTCAGCCAGATTTTCTGAAATTACCCCAGTAATTTTTTACCCTTTTCCAACTTCGTACACATAAGCTGTACATACACACCAAAAAATTATATACAAACCCCTCTTAATAAATTGTTTAGAAAATTTGGGAAAAAACTATAGACTGGAAGCAGCCACGGATAAGTTCGATTTTTCGTAGCAAGGATGCTTGATTCGTAATTCATTGAGTGATGTCGAATTAAAAACTTCTTTGTCTAGGGAAAGGATATGCAGGATATATGTCCTTCCGTTGGGCTAAAGGACGAGGTTCCCCTGCTTGAGAGGTGTTCGTTCCTAATTGTGGCGGCACAAGGCGTTAACAGTGCAACATATTCCTGTTTTGCATCCTGGGTAACGTTGAATTTAGTATATTTTTACTATTTTGATGGCGAATGATTTAAGTCAAAGTACTCTGCATTCAAAAAACATAATAAAAAAATCTCTAACAACGATTGTGTATAAAGGTAAAAATCCGGTTTAAATATGAAAATGGACGAATCGATTACTTGTTAGGGGTGCTAGTCAGGCAGAGGTGGCATAAAGTAATTTTGAAAAGAAAAAAATTAATATTTGTTTTGGTAATTTTTCATTTGATTTTCTTCTTGATGTTATGTAATTTAAAATGTTTATGATTAAAAACTTAAATTATTTTTTATTTCTTTAAAAGCCCTATGAAAATATCTTTCTTGGCTGTTTGACAATTTTCCATATAATCGGTGTTCTTCCAAATCTTTTGCGTGAAATGCAACATGCATTAAAATTGTGCATTAAATTTTTAATGATAAATTATCTATTTATTTAAAATCAGTATTGTGTAATACTTTTTCATTGAGTATTGTTGCTTTTTATCATGGAAATATATTAGTTAGATATTCTGAAAAACTGTAAAATTAGTTAATATAATTTATCTGAATTTATGAGCCCTAATTATATCAACTTAAACTATATCAATACTGCCCTACTATATCAACTTATTATGTGGACATTGACTTGTCCGCGAAAAGATAAATAATGTATTCAAATATTTATGTAAAGATAAATTAATCAGGGATTAAAAATAATTATGTCGACTCATTTGCATTACCAAGAATACTTTCAGGTTTATTTTGGTAAAATCGCAGAACAGGCGCCGTTGGGATTTTACGTCAAAAATTCTTTTCACGAAAGTCCGCCAAGTGAAGTGAATTGCAAACAATACAATTTACCACATTTGGTGACTTATCACTTAGTCGGCGCCAAAAAAAAAAATTAAATCTTAATTAAAATCTCAAATCCCAACTGCCCCTATTTTGCGATTTGGGCTTGATATTCTACATATAACATTATAAACTTTTAAATCTAATGCTTGAAAATGTGAAACATTTTGTTAAAGTAAAGATACAGAATTTAAATATTTTTTTTCCAAATTCCTCAATGAAAAAGAAAGACACAGCAAAACGAGTGAAATATTTTATTTTAAATGAGTCACAACTGCAATCAGAAATTAAGGTACATACAAAGCGATTTCCAGAAGCAATAAGTCGTGGTTTTCGTTCGCCATCAGAAATTGGACTTGGATAAATTGAAAAAAAAAAAAAGTATTAATGCAATAAGTATTCCTGTAAACAAGCTTATACAGGAATACTTATTGCATTTGAAGCACATTTTAACAAAACTTATTACTGCGAAAAACAGCTTTCAAAAATTTACTTGTGAAATGGTTTTAGGAAAACAAAACACATACAACCTCCAAACATAGAAATTTCCATAAATAACCTGTATACAGACACACTAAACACAAAAATTTAATTTTTTAAAAAAATAAATCAAAGGTGTTGGAAAAAAAACCAATACAATATTTTTATTCTAAATTTCAAATATTTTTTTTTAAATATACAACCTATTCTAGTCAGGATTTTTTTTTATTACACCAGTCAGGGGAAATATATATTTTTTTTATATAAACAACGAAAATTAAACTTTAAAAGAAATGTTCCTGAAAGTTAAAAAAAATCTTTGTGAAATATTATTTATTTTCTTATAAACTTTCATTAATGTAATTAAGAAAAAGTAATTTAACACATTAAAAATAGAAATTGTACGAAGAAATAATTTTGTACTCATTTAAAAAGAAAAATTTGTATATTTCATTTAAAAATTTCTTTTTTTTTTTCAAAAATATTTGTTGAACACATTTTATTTTAATTGTAATTATAATTTTTTATAAGAATCCTAATTTTCGAATTAAGGAAAAGAAAAAACTTAATAAATGCAAAGCTATAAAATTTTGGTATTAATTAATGTTTAGATTCAAAAGGCACATTGCGGTTCAAACAGGCATGTGATTCTAAATCAGCCAATAACATTTTTAAACATAAATTTCACAAAACAAAAATAATAATAATTTTCCAATTCACAATTTAACAGGTAATGTGCACTTTTAAACCTCATCTCAACAAAATATTCTCCAACAACAGCAAATTCTTGAGATCACTGAAAAAACTAAAAAAAACATGTATTATTCTAAAAAGTCAAGTATATTTTCAAATATATATATATATATATATATATATATGTGTGTGTGTGTGTGTGTGTGTGTACTAACAATGATTTATTCTTTTTTTCGACTTTATTTACACATAATACGTTTACTATAGAATTCTTTTTTTCAATCGTATCTATTCGAAAATACATTCTAAAATATTTATATTAAGTTTATTTAATAGATTAATTGGTGTAACGATCAATTTTGGTAAATGATAATTGCCACCTAAATCTCTTTTTAACTAGAAGCTAGGTTGGTTGCCAGCTCGGAGTATAAATCCTCTTCCGAGGGAGGGTCCAGACAATGCACGGCGGCTGCAACTGTTGGGCAGTTAAAGACATGATGAGGGGTAAGCTCCGCATGAGGGCAGTTGTCACAGTTATTGGTATTTTTAACGCACTCGGCAGAAATGTTCATATTTTTGTGGGCTTCATCCTTAATCATGTGAGAGTAGTAGCTACTTTGTCGATATTCAGTTCTGTAATTTGGTATTTAGTTTTGATCTTAAAAAGAATTATAAGTTTAGGTTTAGCTAAGGAATTTGCATCTACAAGGAAAGTAGGAGTGACAGTCTGATCCAGACTTCTGCCATTCTTCGTCAAAGAATCTGCAATTTCATTAAATTCGAAATCCACATGAGCAGGAATCCATTACAGAATACACATTTTGTGCAAGCAGTGGATTTGTTCTAAAAGAGATATATTTTCTAGATCATACTGGAGAAACCTTTATTAAGAGCCTGTAAGGCAGACTTTGAGTCAGTGAAGATAGTAATTCCATTCATTTTTTGTGATGTGGTTGACTCAGATAGGCATCAAGTGCCTTTTGAATGGCCAGCAGTTTCTCCTGTGAAGTTTTATGTAATTTTTCCAGTACCAGCAGTAATTCCAATTACAACGGCAGATATATTTCATAGATTTAAAAAAGTTGTTTCCGGTCATCTCATGAGAATGGAAAGTGATAGAACTGCTTTGAAGGTTTTCAATGTAACCCCTTTTGGACGACGACCGAGGGGAAGACCGAAAAAGAGATGGGTCGACTGTTTAGACACTGATTTTAACGTTATTAAGATAAAAAAAAAACTGGAGGTCCACGGCCAAGAGGAGAACAGCCTGCCTGGATGTTTTAAAGAAGGCCCACAACGGGCTGTCGAGCCAGTTATGATGAAGAAAAAAATTGTTTTACACGAGCATTTATTTTTGAGCTACTTGCTGTATAATTAATTATCCAACATTGAAATGAAATATTTATTTTTTATTGTCAATATCTTCAGAATCATTATAAGCTGCACGGTTTAGTTAAATTAAAAATTGTGACAGTCGTTTTTCTTACGGCCATAATATTTAAGCTTTCTTTTTTATTACACGGGCACTAAAAACAATAAGAGACAAACAATAAGACAAGCAATAAGAAAATAATAAACAAGCAATAAGAAATAATAAACAAGCAATAAGAAACAAACCAAAGAGTACTACGCACATTGTGCGTTCCACGACCTTGAAACCAAAGAAATGAAATCCTGGTTTTGAGACCTTTTTTGTCGCCTTCTGTATTTTATGATACAATAGAGTTATGTTAATCTCGAACGGTTGTGGTTCATAAAGTCCGCTTTCGTGCAATCATCTCCCCAGAAGGGAAAAAAAATATGTTCTCTTTGTTTCCTTCTTTATGGAACAATCCGTCTGCGAATGTAGCTGTTTTCTTCTGTTTGTTTATACCATTACTTTTGTTTTTCGGCGATGGCAGTTAAATGCAAGTATGAGCAAGTCCGCTGTTTTGAATGGGATGACGGGTAATTTTCC
Source organism: Caerostris darwini (assembly GCA_021605075.1). Taxonomy (NCBI): domain Eukaryota; kingdom Metazoa; phylum Arthropoda; class Arachnida; order Araneae; family Araneidae; genus Caerostris; species Caerostris darwini. The sequence goes on along the minus strand of BPLQ01013385.1, from coordinate 323,945 downwards.
ACAAAATTGCGAGAATGTTCCATCTCAGTCCAAGATGAAATACCAATTTACACCAGCGAATGGAACATCTTCGGTCCATATATTATATTTTACGCCATAGAATAGAGATTTCTCATCTTGCACAAGTTTCCATTGAGCAAAAGCCTTTGGAGATCAAGGATGTACATAATTTCTGCATGTGACAAGAATCTACCCATTAATTGTGATATAGTGTTTATTTATTACAAATAAAATTGCTTTTGCATCTTTTTTGAAAGCTTGAAAGAAACAGTGTCATGGATGAAATGCAAGAAAAATAGAAAGATTTCGGCAACAATTTATGTTCTATTTCTTTAATGATTACGTATAAAAACAACCATGTGGATTGTTTTGATTTGCAATTTTACTCTGGTAAATTAAAAAAATTTTTTTTTTTTTAATTAAATTTTGAAGAGAAAAATTCTAAAAATTGTATCATATAGAAAAAATAAAATATAAAACATTTGAATAAATGCTAAGATTAATAATTAAACACAAATTATGTATTCACTTTTTATCAAATAACATATATTATTTTGTCAAATACATATATTATATTATATTTTATAATATAAACAATATAATAAATAATTTTTAATAATATAAATAAACATATCATTTCCACAAAATCAAGTATACGATAGTTGTACTTTATAAAAATAAGTGAAATTTTAAGATTTAAAGTAATTAAATGAGTGAAATAAACTTGTTTAGTAATAAAAATTAAGGATATTTTGAGTATAGCTTTGTTCAGGCTTTAGTTAAACTTATTGTTGTTTCTCTTAGGATTTATTTATATGTAGGACTATGTACAATCTTTTTAGAAGATCGACCCTGAACAACTTTTTTTGTTGGATGATTCTTGAGGCAACGATATTCTTATCTATGAAAGTAAGAATTATTCTTATTTTACGAAGACTGATCGTAGAATAACTAGAACAAAGTCTATAGAATTATTCTTCATAAAGAAGATTGATTCTAAAACATCTTTCTTTAAAAATGATTCTAAAGACAACGATATTCTTATTTACAGTAATTAAGCTTCATATTTTACAAAGTTTTACCATAACCTGTATGGTAAAACTTTGTAAAATATGAAGCCTAATTATATTTTACAAAGTTTGTATTCGATGTATTCGTATTTGTATGTAAGATATATTTTACAAAGATTGATATTAGAAAAAGAAGTATTTTTATATTGCAAGAAGATTGACTCAATATCTAGAGTAATTTCTATAGAAATATTGTTTACATTTTTCGAATATTGATCCAAGAATTTCTTCAACAACGTCTATAGAAGAAGTATTGCTCATATGTTAAGAAAAATAATCCAAGAATATCTTGAACAATGTTTATCAAAAAAATATTGTTCATGTTTTATAAAGATTGATCCCAGAATATCTAGAACAACGTCTATAGAAGAGGAAATATTCTTCAAATTTTAAGAAGAATGATTCTAGATAATTTTTCTCTCAGATAAGGATATTCTTATTTGCCGGATAAAGAATTCTCATATTTGATGAGTATTATTAATTGATTATAACGTTAATGTTGATGTTAATTAATTGATTATAGCGCTAATCTAATGTCACAAATTCGAACGCCATAAATTCCTTTTGATTCTTAGTCGACAGTACTGTTTCTAAACTATAAAATAATTTAAATGCCACTTTCTTTCTGTTTTATACATTTAATACATCTATTTTTTGAAGATGCACAGATTAAAAACAACGATTTATTTTTTAACAGATTTGTCCTTACACAAATTGACGCCTCAAATGAAAAGCTTTTTAAATGTATCTATTTCAAACTAGCTGCAAACCCTTATGAGTTATTTTTAATTTTACTATTATTACTACTGGACATTGATGGATACTTTTTAAGGTTCCATCGGATCCCTTGGCCAAACTTTGGTCTTTTTGGGCTGCATTTAGGAATCTTTTTTCGAAACATAAAACTTATAATAGACCTTACGAAGACGCCTAGCAACCAGACGCGTAAACAGGTGTGGCCATATTTTTAACGCCACTTTGAATCTGATATTTACGGCTGGCCATTAGCGGGTTCCACATTGCGCATTTTGCGCGAAAGCTGTAATCAAGGGATGATAAATTCCCGCCGCCGACTACCTGTGGGATCCCAAACGAAGCATGACCTTTACAAATTTCAATCGGTTTTCCCCGCCAAATGGGATTTTCGTGATGGGAATTTCAGCTTCCGTTTGGCTTTGTTTAAGTATGTGTTTACGATTCAATTAATGGCTCCGTTTTAGGGCGATGTGTGTGCCGAAAAAAGGAATGGGGTTATTTTTATGTATATTTCGCCAACTTGGTGGTTAAAAGCGACAATAAATCCAGTGATAAAAATACTGTAATGATAATAGAGGCATTTTAGTGTTGAATGTTTTTTCCTTCCTTTTTAATTTTTTTTTCTTTTTTTTCTGTATGTGTAGGGAGTTAGTGATCAACAATTAATATTTTTGTGTTCATTTGGTGAAATTATTCATTTTTTTTTCTAAAATTCATGTTTTCAGACACAAAAATATAAAACTTTGTCAATGGAAATAACGTTGTAGCATTTTATATGTGGTGCTTTGATTTTTGATTTTTTTTTTTTTTTAATTTAATTTATTTATTATAGTTTTTTTTCTTCAGTTAAATGACTAATTAAAAAAAATTTAAAATCGAGTTACAAAAATAGCTTTATTGTCATATTTTTTTGTGAACGATCAAATATAATCATTTTAATTTTGTACTCTTTATATAAATTAAAATATCCTTTATTTTATTTTTTAATTGATTTAACTATTCTTAACATTTATTTAATTATTACTATTTTGTATTCCACATTCAATTTACTCATTTCATTTTAGAAAATTTTATTTAAATAAAAATTTCTAAATAACTGCATTTTTTTTCTTTATTCGTATTTTTTTAGAAGTTAAATTTTACTTCATTGACTTACATTTGCTTTAAACACAGAGAACTTTGCTATCAGTTTGAAGAAAACATTTAGAAAACTCCTTACTTGATACGTTTGTTAGTTGATTTTATTAGTTAAAGCTCATTTGCTAGTTTATTTATCAGTTGTACATTTGATAGTTAAATCAAGTAAAATTCTAACATGAAAAGATATGGAGAAACACATTTTGCAAAATTTTTTTGTGTTTAAAATCAATTTGTTACTGCTATGTAAGAAGAATTGTATTGATATTTTCGTATCGGAAAAAAATTATTAAAATTATTAAAAAAATAACTAAAATATATTTTAACTTATTATAATTATCATTGAGATACTGTGATACATGCATGGTTTATTGACAATATATCAAATTCCATACACCAGTCAAAAGAGCACGATAGAAAAATAATCGAAAACCACGCAAATATAAATAAATGATTTACATGTTAAAAAAATCTTCCTGGATGCACTTTAAATGTAATTTAACTATTTTCTAATTTATTACTAAAATGATTGATCGCAGAAATCTTTCGATAGTTTACAAACTAATCACTTGATATGCGCGATCCATCAAAGCAATTTAAAAAAAACTGCCAGGTGTTATTATAATGAAAAAAGACTTACCAAAAGCTGTCACTGTAAAGAAAACAACAGACTGGCTATCACTAGGGATAAGGCTGTAGAAAAGCCGTTGTTGGTTATAAAAGATGTAGCCTGTAAAATAAAAAAATAATAAAATATATTACTTTATTAAAAATGAGGCAAATGAAATTTATTGATTTTTTATACCATTAAAAAATACATTCAAATTAGGATTACAATAACCAGTTATATTATCACAGATATTATGCTTTGTGGGAACACAATTGAAAATATAACTTTTTCTAAGAGATTAGAATTTTTTTTCTGAAAGAATAGAACTTATGTTAATGCTGTAGCTTGGTTGCAGTGTCCCTAACTGCGAACGTTATTTATTTCTTTAAAACGGCAGTTTAAGTTATCAGAAGCATCGACCGACCATTTGCAAACCAATTGTTTCTAGAATTTTAAGGGATTGATTGACAAAATCGTAATTCATTTTAAAATTCCGCTCAATAGTAGTTGTTGCTCTTGAATATTAGAGTTGGAATAATATTCTTGTTAATCATATATCGATTTATTTTAAATTTTTGATATTGATAAACATAGGGTGATATTATTGATAAATATAGCTATATGCCATTGATAAATAGGCTTTAAGGGCTGATAAAACTTACTAAGACATACATTTTTTTCTTTTCTATAAGGAATGTAAAAAATACAATTCAAGGATCGAAGAAAGAAACAATAAGGAATGTAAGAAACACAAAAAATAAGAATATTGTTTATTGACAATATCATTGAAAAGTGATTCTTTTATTCAATGATTACACCAAATGCTTAAAATTTGCTACCACCCAGGCATGGTAGCGTCGAAGGAGTGATTGGCGAAAGAGTCCAGCAACGAATTCCTCAAGATGCAGTTCTAAACACAGAATGAGAACAAAATGGAGTGCTCATCGAGGGTTTGCGAGCCAGAGGACTTGAAACTCGTCACGTGATGGGTATCAGTTAGGGCGTCACATGTTGAGAGAAATTCGTTCGTTAGTGTGTTCGTTCCTAAACGGTCACTTCCGGCCATGCATTACTATACAAAAAATGTATGTTTTAGTAAACTGTACCAACCCTCAAAGTTTGTCCCATGACCGTTGAATCGCCCTACGTATTATACTATATATTATACTATACTGTACTATACGTATTATTAGTAACGTTATATACAACAAAAGCGTAAACACATACCAAGAAGATTAATTGAAATTAAGCACAATTGCCTATTATTTAATATTTAAAAAAAATTCTTGAAATATAAATAAAAATTCAAGTATAGGATTGTTCTTCGAATATTAAATTGGTTATCGTGTTTATAGAAGCCCTCCTGAAAAAGTATTGAAGACATTTTTTTAGCAAATTTGTAAAATTTGTTTTGTTTTATGTTGCGATCAGAGTTTCTGTAAGGTTTTGTTAAGTTCCTGGTTTCTTTTTTTTTTTGAATTTCTTATCAATATTTGTGGCATAAAATCGGATTGAAAATCGGAGAAAAATCTAAACCGATTAAGTATTTTCATTTGAAATGTAGCAAACTATTCTTTGACTTTTTTTAGTTTGCAAGGAGATGTTTTCCTAATTTCTTAATTTATTTTATTTATATTTTATTAACACTCTTTAAATTTAAGCAACTACCTTTTGTGCAAATCTTTTAACTATCTTTAAGATGTGGAGGTATTGTGGTTTAACAACCACCTTGGAACTCCGTAACAGGTACGCCCGTTTTTTTGTCTTACTGAAATAAAAAAATATTTCTTTTGATGAAGAAAACATTCTAGTTTTAAGTGGTGCTATGTTGCAATATATATTGCAATGTTCAGAATTCCCCGCCCTGGTGACAATGTGGATATGTGCTACAATAGTAATTTAAATGCAATTATAGTATATCATTTAATTGGATGATTTTGATAGATTTAATCGGAGCTCGTCTTTAAAACGTCGAACAGAATGTTTTGATTGATTTCAGAAAAGACTAAATTGACTATCATTACTGAATCTCAATTTACACTACTTTGCAAAAAAAAAAACTTCCAATATTGATGCTCTTTATTCATCTCTGTCTTTGAATAGATGGACGTTATAGATATATTCCGAGTTTTAGTTTCTGCTCAAATGAATGATTCCCTGTAAAAAGGCTCATTTTGGCAAAACCACAGGAACAGAGAGGAATAGGACAACACAAGATGCGATGCAGTGGGAAAAGATTTTGCGATACTAAAAGCTAAGAATTGGAGGACCCTTGCCACCCAGAGGAAATCTCTTCAAAAGAAAGCTTTGGTCCACCCTGGGCAGTCGTGATATTAATGATGAGGAGGATATTGTACAAAAACAAATAACGATATAATTAATATCATTGATAAGACAATAGAAAACTCATCCAAGACATCGTTAGAACCTTTAATGTGACTGTACTGAAGACACCAAGCTGAGAATAAAAAAACTCTTCCCTTGCTATATTAAAGCATAATTATGAGGGTGATTTGAAAAGTTTGCGCCTGAGATTAAAGGGTGGTGCAAACAATTTTGGAATTTTAATAATTACAGTTAATGATAGTAATAGCAATGGTTTCTTATGATAAAGTTTCAGAATGCAGGATTAAACGCGGAAGCCATTTTGAGAAAATGTGTCCGAGTATTTCTAGAATTCTAATTTTAGAAATGAATTCTTCAAACGATATTTAAATTCTGAAACCACCTTTTAAGAAATCCACTTTTTAATAAAGTATCACAATCTGCTTATCACCAAGTGGCATAAAATTATTAAATTTAAAAATTTTAATTTATTATTATTATTTTTATTTTATTATTATTTTCTTTTTAAATGTAAATTTTTTAAAATTATTTTACACTATTGCAATGGAGATGTATTTATGAATTTTTATAGAATCTATTGATAGTTTACAAGATTAATCCAGAAAAGTTAAGATAACATGCTAAAAAAAAATTAATACAGAGCGTTATCTAATTTCCTAAAAGGCCAATCAAACAGAACAGTCAGACTCCCTATAGCTTTCTAGTAAATCCCATTAATAATTCCCACAAAAGCTAGACACTTGTTAAATTGTGGCCACATCAACTTTATGTGCAATGCAGTAAAATATAGAAAGCACACTAAATCCAAATAAATATTTTGCCATGCAGTCACGCCCAGTCTCCAGCAGAAATTTAGAATAGTATTAAGATAATTTCCCCAATACATAACCTTAATTCGCAACGTTTATTTATTTTACATTCCCTATCTGTCATATTCTCATGCATATTAATAGATAAGTAGTATTAAGAGGGAATAACATATGTTCCTTTTTTTCTACCAACAAATCTTGTTGTCATTTAGCATCTTGTTGCTTAACAAAAATATTGAAAAATAACCCACAATCAATATAATAATTTGGTCTCCAGATTATATTACAAAAACTAGTTAAGACCGATAAATTTGCATAGAAAAAAAATCACACTAGCATTCAATCAAATTATATTTTTATATTTGTTTATATAATATTACAATAATTTATTAATTTTTAAAAATTTTAATTAGAAATAAAATTTTTTTAAGTTTCATACAATAATAATACAAATGATCGATAAAATAAAAGATCGTTGAAATGATTAAATGATAGAGGAAAAATAAATCGATAAATAATGAATAATTAAATGCTTGATAAAATAAAAATATAAATAGTTAAATATTCGTAGATAAATGCAATGATCGATCAGCAAAATGGCAAATGAATAGTTTACAGGCATTTTGTTAATATTATTGGAAACCACTTGTATCAGTGATTATTAATTGCTAAATGTGAACCCCCTCCCCTAAAAAAGGACAAATTGGAAACAAAAAATGGCTTTTACTTATTTTTTTCTTCCAAAATCAAATTTTTAAACATGAAAATCAGAAAATTCCTAAATGATTCGTTGTGAGTTGTTTTCAGATTATTTATGTACAGTAAAATATCTTTTCAATGTAAAAATCAAAATCAAAAGAGCATTCAAAGATTTGTTTATTGCATAAAAAATAAATTACATTTTTTGGAAAAATTCAGAACTTTATATTAAATATAACAATAATGACTGCAATAATTTGGGACATAATAAAATATTATTCTTATGCAATTATTAGCAATATAATTAAAAAACAATAGTTAAAAACTGAATAAAAAAGCAATGAGTTATATTTAAATTATTTTATTGCAAATAAGGTTCTCATATTTCCCTATGGATGCAGCATAGGTTTATAAGTTTTCAATTTAAAATTATTGTTATCTATCAATGATATGAATTTAGTGATTTAGAGATTGTTAATATCTATATATAGATAAAAATTGCAAATTTCATTATATACTCGTAATCCAATGCAAATAAAAAAAGATTTTCTCAAATCCATTGAATAACAGTAAAAATGGTGCCAATATAAAAATTAAACTGAACTAATAATAATTTATAATATAAATAAAAATAACACTATGATGCATTTTTTTAATCTTCTTAATCCCGAAATTATAGAACAATTTACTTAATTTACAATGTATATACCATATACATTTATATACTTTTTTTTCAATTGAATTTATTTTTTAATATTAAATCTAAAAGAGAAATTTCGAAATCTATCTAAAGAATTCGAGCGATTTTAAAATGGTATCTTTAAGAAACATGCTCTTCTTACTGTTAAATCAACCCTAAATATTAAATGAGCCGTTTAACTAACAGTTGTAAGCGTTATGGTCTATTTAATGTTGCGCTTCCTCAGTCAAGATAGTTACTAACATCCGTGATTAAGAGCAAAACCAGATCATAAAGAATTCGCATTCTCAGTTTGCAATGCTTGTGGGAAATTTCTTTTTTTAGTAATGAGCTGCAGCAATTGGTAAATTTCGCTTTGCGCACTACCAAGCCTATAATCAGTTCTGCAGTTGCATATTTTCCAATTGTTAAATGATATATGGTTCATTGGTTAACCAGATAATCGATGGTACATTCCGTGACTTTTAAGATCATTAGCATGGAAAATTTGTAACAATCTATAATTTTTAGAAAGCTTAAAAATTGGGTTATCCTGATTTTAATGTATATCCTGAATAATGTATTGTATGAAATATGTATTTTAATGTATATCCTGAATAATTTAATGAATCCTTTTCGGACAACTTAACTTTTATTGATTTATACCAAAGAGCCTCGAATTTCATTAATGTATATAACGAATTGTCTGCAGTTTTCAGAAAGCTGAAATATTTTGTTGTTGTATATCAGTGGGTCTCTTGCACCATTAATGCATATCACGAATAGCTTACAATTTTCACGAAGCTTAAAATCAGTGGCTGTTGCATATTACATAACGAATTATCCATCGACGGTTAATGAAGACAGAGGGCTGCCTTTTCGGGAAGACTTTTAAAGATAGATGTCCCGCAATTGCATAGGAGAAAGAGCGAAAATAGAAATGTGAGATATTTTACATAACAGGTGGACTGAAAAATTCACATGCTGACACATAGGTGGCTCTGCTAATATTAAATCCATATAATTTTTAGTTAGCCCTAACCTTCAAAAGACACGTGTATAAATTTGACAGCTGTTGCACTATTAGTATGCGAGTTAAAGCATTTTTAGTGAAGTTATAGCATTTTTATTGTTCATCACGTGCAGTCCACTCGGCTGACTGTCGATTGGATTCCGGTGTGAAATGATGGAGCCATGTTTCATCCATTGTCACATATCGACGCAAAAATTCTTGTTTATTACGATCGAACAGCTCCAAACACTGCTTAGAATCATCCATTCGTTGTTGTTTTTGTCGATTGTGAGCTCGCGCGGCACCCACTTTGAACAGAGCTTTCGCATATTCAAATATTCATTCATGTTCCTTTGATATCTTTAGAGTCTCAATTATCTCAATCAACTTCACTTTACGGTTATCAGAAATTATTTTGTGGACTTTTTTGATGTGTTCGTCGGTAACAGCCTCTTTGCGTCGTCCACTGCGTGCATCGTCCCCGGTGCTCATTTCGCCTCGTTTAAATTTAGCAAACCACTTCTCTACGGTTGATTTTCCTGGTGCAAAGTCCGAATAATGTTTATCAAGCCAAGCCTGTGCTTCAATAATATTTTTTTTCGCCAAAAAGCAATGCACGAAATTCCTTTTTATCCATTTTTTCAAACTAACAAAACTTGCTTCACTAAAAATGCTATAACTCACATACTAATGGTGCAACAGCTGTCGAATTTATACGTGTCTTTTGAAGGTTAGGGCTAATTAAAAATCATATGGTTTTAATACTAGTAGCGCCATCTATGTGTAGCCTACGAACATGTCAGCCCAACTGTTATGACTTCCCGATCATCACCAAGCATCCTCGTTTCTTAAAGCAGTACTTTCTTGACTGAATTCCAGCATTCGTCTTCTTACATGCTAAGCTATGCACACTTGTCAATAGGCCATGAATTGGTTTTAAAAATTTGGTGAAAGACAAAGTTAATTGAAATTGAAAATTATGGCTATAAGCTAGATTCAATATACCCTATATTAACTTTTTATTAAATATTTTTTTAAGCTATAAAATGCGAATTTTGTATTCTAAAAAAATATTTTTGCAATATATCTTGTAAAAATGTAAATAATTGTTTTAATTTTAAATAATCACTCAGTTTTTATAATCCTTTGTACTTTCTTTCTATATTTTTTATTTGATTTATTATGAGAAATATGCTGAGTATTCTGAAGACCAAAAATTTACTGTATTAGAGAAATTTTTGCTATTGAGTTGGAAATTTTGGCGAAACTTCTTGAAAACAAATATTGGTTTGATATCGGACAATTATGAAAAATAGAAACATTTTTTGTTAAGTTCTCGGCGACTTTTCTTTTCTTTTTTTTTATGTTAATCAAAGAATACAAGGCATCTTAGTAGTTGAGTTTATGTTTTTTTTTTCAATCAGTATAGTAATCATTATTTCTGTAATCATATTTAGCAATTAATCTGGATCTATTTTGCTTGCTTCATTAAATAAAACAAGTAATATAAAAACAAATTTTTTAAAGTCAATTCCTTCTTTTTTTCCCACTATATTGCAGCAAATCCTTTATAAATAATTTTCATTCATTTTTTTACGTTTTTCTGGGGCCCTCTATTGGTAGATATATGCAACTTAAATCTAAAAAAAACTAAAATTAATTAATTAAATTTAATTACTGAATTAATATTCGAAAAAACTGTATTCACATCTAGTGTCATCCACTACAAGTTCAAAAAAAATGTATTTTAACTTGAGTGGATGAATAAAAAGTATTTCATTAACGATTGAAAATTTGAACAAGATATATACAAGGAGAGTGTGAGCTAATAGAAGGAATTGAATAAAAAAATACATTAAAAGACTATACTTTTCATTTCTTCCAAAAAAAAAAAAAAAAAAAAGGTAAAAGCCAGTTTGCAACAAAATGGTTTGCTTAATCCAAATATTATTTGTAAGCAACTTAGATAAGCTCCCAATTCGTTGCTGATTTCATGTTCATTAAATTGTTATTCCGGGAAAATGGCATTGTAAATTCGTTTCCTGAAACTACAGAGAAACATAGCATTGCACAAAACCGAAGCAGAAGTCATAACTCGTGTTTGATCACATTTCGTTCAGCTATCTGAAATCTATAACTGTCGATTTCGTGGAATCAGGAAGTCGCATAACCACCGTCTCATCACGAAATCGGAATCTATTAATCCTGGAAAATGCAGAAATGTCCACCTGGCACAACAAAACGATTCGTGATCAGAAATCTCAAACGCAACTGTTTTGTTTACAAAACATATTTTTAAACAAAGTCACAGATTATTTTGATGTTTCGAAAAACACTTGTGTACACGCACTCATCGTGGAACAGAATTCGACAAACTTGAAATTATTGTCGAATTTTTCAACGCTTTCCTCTGACTGCTTTCGCTTTTTTTTTTTCCACATTTCGTTTCTTTGCTAAATCTGAGCTGCTTTATTATCTTCATTATCAATTTATTTTATAATTATCTCTTAATCCACTACTTGACTTCGGTGTAATGCCTTTAGAATTTAATGTAAAGTAATGTTGAAAGTAATTTGCATTTGTATTTATAATGCAAAGTGAGTCGAAAGAAATGGGCATTTGAATTTATAATGTAAAGTAATTCTAAGATTAAATTTAATGAATAAAATTAAATTAAAACAATCATTATCTTGAAAAGAGATTTTTCAAATCCTTCCGTATATTGTAAATTATAGACGCATCAGGGGAAAAGATTATAAATTCTTAATTTGATACTTTTTAATTAGAATAATTTTAAAATACAAATTGTCATAATTTACAGAAATGGCGGGGCAACTGTCTGAAATGACTCACAATTTCTTTTTCTTTGCTTGTAAGACACAAATAAAAAGTTAGTTTTTCGAATTTCTCTAAGAAAATTTTTTTTTCTCAGAGAAAACGATCCTTTTTCTTTCTTTTCCAAGAGAAAGGAAGCTTTTTTTCCCCTTCACTTTTCTTTCGCAGAAAATTGCTTTTTTCTCTCTCTCTGTCTCTCTTCCCTCCACTTTTTTATCTTTTCCAAACTGCATTCTTCAAACTTCTTTTTATCTTTTGATTTTTCTTTTCTGTTCTCCCGTCAAAGAAAGTAAAGTTTTCAATGTTTTTGCAGATTACTAAACCATTAAAAGTGGATGAACCATTTGAAAAACATATTTATATTGAAACAAAAGATTCAACTAAGTCTTGTTCGACTTTCACTTCATATAAGATAAAATATAACTCCATTAACTTGTAAGTACACTTATGGAGTGAATTTTCCTCCATAATTCTTTTGAAAATTCTAAAGAATTTCTGAAAACTTCACTTTCAATACTTCTCAGGAAGGTTTAGCAATAAATGTGAAATTTAAATGATACGCAAATGTTTATCATTTCAACGTACGCTCACAAGAGAAGAGTAATCCCACCAACAGACTGTATAAGAAGTAAAATGGCAAAGTGATGTTCTCGTATGGGAATAGCATTTATATTAGTTTTTTTGTCTTGATTTGCCTTGTGTAAAAGGCAAGGAAAGCCTACCAGGATAGGTAAGAATTGAATCATGGACTAAAGAGACTTTGACGCTATCATTTGTGCTGATTGTTATACTTTTCATGCGGGTGTGCTAAAGATGACTTCAGGAGGGACTTCATGGGATTTCAGCAACCTAATGTCACTAACGTCCAAAAAAATATTACAGGGTCGTACGTCCATAACAGGCATTCTGAATCAGGATCTTTGGCCGTCAAACAAGTGTCAGCTTGGACAATACGACAACTTCTACAACACCAGTAATTGCTATCATGGCGTCCATTGATGCGACCTCTCTTAATTCTGCACCGAAGGCACCATCTTTGGCAACAGCAATGCGTTTTTACGTGTGGCGACTTGTTATCGTTTCAGACGAACATCACCTTCATCATAATCACCTACAATGTAGCATCATCTTTTCAAGCGAATCCTCACGTGGAGGAACCGGGACACGAAACAAGCAGTCGTAATTGTCACATCGAAGCCGTAATCTTCAGTGTTTTGTCCTTTAGACATATATTGCTCAAGTGCCCATACAAACTCAATCTTTTTGGCACAAATCATCCCATATTTCCTGATTTACTGAGACACACTCCCTACAAAAGAATCAGGAGTCGTATTTTTTAGATCTCCACCTCTGTTGCAAACTATTCGATTTGATGCTGAGTTGGATTCATTTCAGTCCATCTTTTACAAGGAACACCTACTGGGAGCAGCAGGCTTCATAAAGATTTTGTCTGCATGCGAGAGAATCAGCCAATTGCTTTCTCACCTCGCTTTATAGGAAGGGTCGATTCTCTGCGAAATTAAGTTCAAATGCAAGCTTACTAAAATGCATTCAGATGCTATCAAAATATAGCTAAAAAATGTACTAAATAGATATTTAAATGGGTTCTTAATATTTGGATATAATATTCGATGTACATTCATGTGAGAAGTGATTCAAATTATTTTTACTGACGGATATTATTTTGGCCAAATTGCAAAATAGGGGCCATTGGGATATGGCGACTTCTTGTGATGCCAAATGAACGATAAGTCGCCAAATGTGGTAACCATGATTCTTGTACTCTTTGCAATTCACTTCACTTATAATTGTAATCCTTTTTTCTGGCGCACTTTGACGAAACAATTTTTGATGCCAAATCTCAGCCTATTCTGCGATTTTACTGTCATTTTTTTTGCCAAGGGAACAAATTTGAACTTTAATGAACAAAAAGCTAATCTAAATTTGTGTTTGATAACTTGCTTAAGTTAATATAATTCTGCTATAATTCTTTTTTAGATATACATATTTTTTTTTTCTTTTGCAACTGATAGCATTGATATAAATCATTTTTCCAATAAAAATATATTTAAATTATACTATCTATCTTCATCCATAAATATACAGCAACAAATCGTCTTCTTTCATTGGCGTTTTTCTTTATATTTACAAGGACTTTTGTATTTTTGTGAAGATTAATAAATTATAATTTAATTTATTAATATTAATGATTAAAAACTAAATATAAAAAGATCTTTTCTAATAATTTATAATAAATATATTTGTAGCATAACTAAAAATTACAAAATTTTCTTACTAATATTTTTTTAATTAAATAAAGCTATTACGTGATGAACATAAAATTGATACTCATTTCATATTTTTCTCTGATAATTACATCTATGAATTAAGGAGACAGAATGTTAAGCCTGAAAAATCACATGATATATCAACACTGATTAAAAGACTAATCACGATTACGCACTGTTCAGAAATTTAAATTCGTGAAATTCCACTTTACAAGAATGTTAATGTCTGAAAATATTTTTCAGTTGTTTTGACCATGGAGTAATAATATAATAGAGCGCTCATCGGGATGGCCAGTTTGAGACAAACATACACCTCACCTCATAACATACACGATAATAGCTTGGCGATTTTTGGCAACACTTTTTACTGTTGGCTATTACTGTGCTTTATGCTGTTGATGTGAAGAATGACAAAGATCTACTATCCATACAACGATTTTCAAATAGAATAGCTTATTTTTTTAGCTGTAAATAAAATTTAAATTTAATTTTTCTAAATATCTGGCATTTATATTCTATTAACAAATTTTTTTGTGTCAAAGTTTCCCTCCAAAATGATCAAAAAATAAAATATTTATTTATAGGGACTTTTTGTAATGTTTTATTCTATTTCATATAAAAAGATCCGAGTTATAAACAAAATAATATTTCTTGTATTTATTTAAAGCACATAGTTCAAATAATCACGTTCGCAGTAAGCACGTAGTTCATTAAGCATATGGCTTGAGAAGAAGAATTTCTCAGAATGTTCAGAACCGCTCTAAACAAATGCGTGTAGAGAAAAGAAGCCAAAACGGCGATTCTACGCCAATTCTAGTACTAAAAGGACTGGAAATGTTTGTTTCAACTTTCTGTTTCTTTAGAATATTCTATTTTATTACTACTCTATGGTTTTTGACGCATTGTTGAGGCAATCGTAATTCCAATTTTATTAATGAATATAAAAATGAAGTAGGCCTTAAAACCTTTCAAAATACTGAAATGTGTAGAAGACTTTGAGAGGTGAAGTAAAATTTCTTTTCAAGGCTTATTCTTACATGTTTCGATCTTGATTTTTATAGACTTGGTCTTAAAGAGTACATGCAAGCTTCATAACCCCGAGGAAAAAGTAAAAACAAAAACAAAACGTGATGAAGCAAGAAATTTTAATGTATTTTCTTGTATAAAGCTTTATTATTCCATTGACTTAAAATAAAAAATAAAAACAAATAAAATTTCTTTTATTTAGGCTTTTTATCTATGATACAAGGATTGTACGAAATTCGAATAGATAAAAAAATTATTGCGAAATGAGTCTGTAATTTTTAAACTTGTGTATACAGAACAATATCTTGACATTTATTTCTAAATGACAACATAATTATCTCTCTCTCCCTTTATTTTTTATTACCACATGTAAAAATTGTTTACGTGAAATGAAAAATTTTCTAAATTTTCAGTACATTATGTAACAAGAAAATTTAGACATTAAATTATTATCACAAAAGAAAGTTTAATACAATTCAATTTGCTACATAATGAAATAGATGTAATTTATTTCTTTAGTACGAGGTTTAGAAAGATGAAAATTGTGTTTAGATTGTCATTTAAGTTTTTAATAAAATGTTATTATATATATTAACTTCTAAAAATGTATAAATTAAAAAAATATACAATTCAAAAAATAAAATACGTTCAATTCAAAAAATAAAATGGGTTCAATTCGAAAAATAAAATTGTATAAAATGTATATTAACTTCTAATGAAAAACAATGATCAATTTTTATTATATTTAAATATTATCTGAAGAATTTTTGTTGATATTTAATCCATGGTAAATTTTTAACTAATAAATTTTTCTTTTATGTGATACAAAAGATTTATGAGCGTCTCTCATCATTAAAAGCCATAACGCTAAAAAATTCATTTTTTTTTTTTCTGAATACTCATTACTTTTATTTTTACCGTACTAAAAATGACAAAGGAAATTTTAAATTAATTGTATTAAATAAAAATTATAGTTTTTATAATTTTGTTCTTAACTGTTAACTGCTTAGTTCAAGAATCGTTTGCGCTACAAAAAAGAATCCTAATGTGTTCTTATTCATATTCGTACTTCCTAATTTGCATTTAATATTTTTGTAATGTTTGATTTTTATTCGGTTCATATTTTTTTCTATTTGGATTAGATGGTATTCATTTATTATTTTAAGTTTTAGATTAGATATTAGATTTATATTTTATAAACATAGCGGTGTGTTCAAAAGTAATGTAACATACATAAAGTATGTAACTTCTAGAATTTGAACTTTTTTAGTCCTATTTATGATAATAATATTATTTTATTATAAAATAAAACAAAATAACAAAATATATCATATTCTAGGAAGACATAAAAAAACCGCAGAGAAGAATAAATGCAGAAAGAAGAGTAGAAAAAAAAAATGTCTGTCCTTTATAATAAAAATAAAATGATCTTTTATTGCTATTCTATTTTTTTGTTGCTTTAGAATAAATTTCTGGAACTTCTTAAAAATATTTCTAGAAAATTCTCTTTGAAATGGGCTTTTTTTATTAGAATTTGTTATGCTAAATATTTTAAAGTATTTTTGAATAGAAGATTGAGTTTTGCAGTGTGCTTTATTTTATACTGTATTTTTCGATATCTGGGATATTTTCATCTTTTTAATGACAATAGTATCTTTAATTATTTAATATTAACTTTGTAATTTTAACTATGTAGTTTTAATTTCCACTTTGTCAATAAACTTCTCGACATATATTAACAATTTCCCTAAATTTTCTTCTAATTTACATTTCTATTGGGGCTTGAATGGTCGAGTGGCTAGCGCTCTGGCGCTCGGTACCGCAGGTTTCGGGTTCGAGTCCCGGCGGTGCCATGGATGTTTGTAGTGGTTCGGAATCCACTTTAAACCGTAGGTCCCAGTCCTAGTGGGATCGTAGAGCGTTGCAGGGGCAGGTTTACTCCGCGTCCGTATCTTCAAGTTACACGCGCCTCCTGGGTAATGCAAAGTGAGTAACGTCTGTGCAGCGCTTGCCTTAAGGCATCCAAGACCAAGCTGTCTAAGTGTTTGCCAGCTGCGTTAGAACAAAACAAAAAAAACATTTCTATTGGCCATTTCTCGAAATTTTCCAAAGTTTTTTTTTACGATTAATTTTAGTACATACAGCAAACGCAATGCACTCTATATGTTACAATTTTTTTTTTTATCACATTGCTGTTTTTAAATAAAAAACAATTTATTCATGGATAATTCAAAAAATTAAAACATTTATTCTAAAAAGTCCAGTCAAAGGTTTTCAATATTTTTTTTGTCTATGATAAAGTAATTTAAGAATTTCATTATTACTTGAATACTTTTCTTGTGTCGTGTAAAGTTAATATTTTGATCAATAATGAAATATTTTCAGCAACTAAAAAAAATTTATCATTGCATTTTTTAAAAATTTTTCTTTTTCTTTAACCTTAAATTTAACCTTTAATTAAATTTTTCCTTTTCTTTTCTTCTCATGTTCCTTTCATAGCATGAGCAAGCCATTGTGGGAATAAAAATGAGTTCAATTCCCCCTGCTGGTTTTCATTGTATATACTGTTCCTGAAAGAGTAGAATCAGTGGAGATTATGCCAGAGTGTATCGCATCGACAATTAGCCCTTTTTTTTACACATAACCTCGTCAATAAATGACTGTTATCAGAAGTGGGGTGCCAACCAAAAATTTTCCGATTCTCGACTCCTGAGACAGATTTTTTTATACCGACTCTCGCCTCCATAATTTTAGTACAATGAACTTTACTATTGTTTTTAAAAAAATTTCCGAAAAAATTCAATGAATTCTTATAAACTAATGGGTCTATAAAAAATATTTCTGCATTACAAAGTATTTTTTACAACTTTAAAGATGTATTTGCCTTTACTTAAAAGGCGATTTACTAAGCGAATAGGTAGCAAAGTATTATAGAATAGCTGAAGACAAGCAAAACAAACTGGTACATTTCAATCACAAAGAAGGTCTATTTTATAATGCATATTTGTTTCTTTTTAATTGATTAACTTCTATAGGATCTTCTTTCGTTGTGGATTTAAGATAGCTTCTAATAATACTCATTGCCGAAAAAAGTTTCTCAGCACTTACTCAGTGCGCTGCTAAAGCAGTCACCGGTTTTTGCTACTGGTTGCAACATTGAAGGACAAATTTTTTCTTGGCAGTTCTGTTGGTGAAAATGAATCGAAAGAACCTTTTTCTTTTTCTGTCTCCGTACTTCAACCCCCATGCCAAGAGATAATGTGTCCCAGTTAGAAATGGGAGACAATGAAATATTAGTAATGTAGCCACACTTAGAGACATTGCTGGGCCTCATGTATATCACGAACAGGCCACCGACTGGTGATAAGGGCCTTCTGTAAGTACGCTTAAAGGAATTCTCCTCGCATGTGTGTGTCGTATAGGAGAAAACTCCCAATAGACAACCTGACTATCGATGCAGAAACATTGTCACAATCGCCGTCGAGTCTCCTCGTTTCTGAAAGCAATGATTATAACAATGCCTTTCAGCAGATTCGAATCATAGCCCTTCCACCAGGGTGTCGCCCTTCCTTCCCTTCCACCTGAGTATCGATACGAGATTCTTTTATCACAATTGCCATCGTATCTCCTCGCTTTTGAGAGCAGTGACTACGACTTAAGCCAGGAATGGATTCGAACCTCAAACCTCCTGCAGGCTAGCTGAGCACGTAACCATCGGTCTACGTGTCAGGCATAGAGTGAGAAAAGCTTTCTCCCACAAGGAATCCGACAAACATCGTTGAAATGAAAGGTTGAGAGCCTAATCAAACGTAGTAGGGGAGGGCGAACGAGGCCACGCGTAATTTGCAGAATTAGCTAATTGTTATAAGCACATTACTACTACCTTTCGCCACACCACGTCACTGTGCCTAGAGCTGAGTTGCCCCTTTACAGTTTGGGAATGGTGTGGGTGAGAAGAAATCTGATTGGGCTCCGTAACGCTCTACCGTCATAAGAGACCGGGACCTACGGCTGAACCACTACAAAATTAGTGAATTCCGAATCACTACAAACATACACAAAGCGGATTCGAACCCGAAACCAGTGGTACTGAGTGCCAGAGCGCTAGCCACTCAGACATCAGGCCCCTTGATATAAACATATCAGAGGTTCATTTTGTGAAAGAAATCAAAATGAAAGAGCAGACTCACTCCAGATTTGTCTTCCTTCTTCTCTCCTCCCTCCTCGCCGCCTTCCTTCTTCTCATCTCCTCCTTCCTTGGCCTCCTCTCCTCCTTCGGCTGCTGCTCCTCCTCCCTCCTTCTCCTCCTTTTTCTGTCAAGACAAAGAAGAAAAAGCAATTACAATCAGTCCAATTACTCAATTACAATGGGACTTATTCCATGTCGTATAATAAAATCAATAATTTTGAAATTGTTGCTGTGTAATCTATACTCTTTATCAGGCCACATGCGATTTTTAATAATTCGCAATTGTAATGGTGTGTCTATACTCTTTATCAGGCCACATATAAATTACAATTGTAATGATGGATCTGTACTCTTTATCAGATTACATATGAAGTTTAATAATTCGCAATTGTAACAGGTGGGCTGAAAAGTTCGTGACACATAGATGGCGCTACTAGTATTAAATCCATATGATTTTTAGTTAGCCCTAACCTTCAAAAGACATGTGTCAGCCCACCCATTAATGATGCATCTGTCCGTGTCAACTATACTCTTCATCAGGGCACACATTAAATTCAATAATTCTCAATTTTAATTATGTTTTCATGAAATTCATCAAAATTTTAATTTCTGTTCATGAAATTTTACCCAAATTAAACATTAGACTGTTGAGACTCCAAGATCTCCGAAAAAAAAACCTCCTCAAGATCGAAAAATATAATTTTAAAGTGATTCAAATTATTATTATTTATTATTTTTGATAAATGTTACTTTAACAGTTACTTAACAGTACCAACCTCAAAATCCCTTTTGTATCTTCATTGAATCGTTATGTTTTGATAGACTGGATAGATTCGCACTTCTCAAAGCCTCTCTGTTCAAAACTTACAATCACTGGAGTCACACTTACAGTAACTGCCCATCATGCCAAGTCATCTGTTTTACTTATAAGACTTAACGGAATGTCCCAAACCGATTTGATTGAAATTTGTACTATGACTAAGATGTTAACTGGCCAAAATAGTACACCGCCCCCTTCAATAATTTTTGAGAAAATCAGAGTTTGAAAGCTTTAAATGCTTTTATTCCATTATAGTAGTTCTCTGGCAAGCGAATTCATAGCTGAGTGATTGTGATTCCCAATACGAAAGCTGTGAGTTCTATGTGTTCAAATAGAACTATAAAGTAACCTAAATGCGTATTTTTCTTCGCATTATAATAGCTATTAAATCTATCAGTTTATTTTCAACAAGATTCAAAATCGGATATTTTGAATCTTATTGAAAATAACCTCTCCTCCACCACAATCTTCAAACCTCCGTCCAATGTCTTGTGATGCCTCTTATACAAAGCTTTTAGTGGAAGCCCAAATGCGCAATAACCAACAGCAGACATGTTGGGAGATGGATTGGATGGAGATGGAATATCCCCAATTCCAATTTGATTTATCATTTTCTCCAAATATAAAGCAGTAAATTTAAGACTGGTAGCCTTATCATGATTAAACTAAACACAGTGAAGATTGTTTAGGGAAATCGATGGAATGTGTTTCTGATAGTCATCCGAGTTCATTTTGAACTTGGGAAAAAGTTCAAAATGAACTTCATTATTTTATGTTTTCGTTATAAGAAAATCCAGTAATAATAAAAAATTATGAAGATTTTCCTTGTTTTCTCGGTACCAACATATTAGGTCTTTTTCTCCTTTTTTTTCAGTAATAAATCGATCTTTTTCTAAGATCCAATCCTCATTCATATTCTAACAGCATACATCCTTCCATTTTTTTTATGTTTCGAATAGCTTGAAATCTTTTTCATAATTTTGGTTAGTTTCTACAGAGATGTATAAATATTTTGCGATAGTTCTTTGGTGGGGTGAGGAGGTTCGGGTTGTCTTTTAAAGCATGAGATGCAAATTTAGATATGCATTTTTTTTACTTGTTTTTTTCAGTCAATGAAATTTTTTACATTTCTTTACTTTTTATTAATCATGTCACTTATCTTACTTGTAGAAATAATAAAGTCATGCTTTTAATTTTTTTTTTTAATAATCGAGTAAAAGCTTCTCTTCGCAAAGTGCAAAAAATTCAGCCTTTGATGCATAGTTTATTTTTCAGAGACATGGTAAAGCAAACAATAATTCTGATAATGTAGACGATAATTAAACCTTATTCTGAACTGATGCCATTCAGGCTTTAGTTTTACTCATTTAAACTTAAAATTTTGGAGAAACTCAAAATCTGTACAAAAATTTATGAACCACCCTCTTTAGTGCCATAGGATATACCAAATTGACAAGTACTTTGAAATTATAATTTCTATGCAATGTGTTTTGTACTCTTTTGAAAATGTTATTAATCATATATTCGTGTAACGAGAATAAATATAACAAATAATTAGATCAAGTAATTAAATACAATTAATATTTAAATTTAATGAGTTATTTAATATAGAAAAGTGCCCCAAATAATGGTGACCTCATTTACATTTGTTTAGGGCGTAATTTATAAATGATCAGTCACTTTCGGTTGCTGTTCACTATAAGAGTACAAATTAATTATGTAAAAATATTACTTAAGAAATCAAAACCTTGTAAATACTTTTTCAATTCCTTCTATTAGCTCACATTCTGCCTATCTATATCTTGTTCACATTCTCAATCGTTCATAAAATACGCTTTATTCATCCACTCGAGTTCAAATGCATTTTTCTTTTGAACTTGTAGTGGATGACACTGGATGTGAATGCAGTTTTTTCAAATATTCATTCAGTAAATAAATTAAATTCATTCATTTTAGTTTTTGTTAGATTTCAGTTGCATATATCTACCCGTAGATGGCGCCAGATAAACTTTAAAAAAAGAATGAAATTATTTATAAAGGACTTTCTGCAATAGAGTGAAAAAAAAGTAGGAATTGACTTAAAATTTTTTTTTTTTTATATTACTTGTTATATTTAGCGACTAATTATGCTTTTATTTGAAAAACAATCGAAAAAAAATAAGTTAAGATTTATGTATATTTAGTTTAAATTCCATTTTCCTACAAAAAAAATTTCATATAAACCCTTTTCGTGGGAATTTAAGTTTACTTACTCGTATATATGATATATTTTTTATAAATTCAAATGTTTTGTATATAATAATACCTTATTATAGAAAATATTGATAAAAGGATGAATAAGTATTTTTTTTTATCAAAATTGGAAAATAAAACCGAAAAATAAAATCGACTTGTTTAAAATCACTTAAAAGTGAATGCTAATTATATAGTGAAATTAATTCATTGATTAAATAATGAAAGTAATTCAATAATAAAATTTTAGAATATATACACATATAATGTTTTTGAGAATCTCACGTATTAAAATTAAATTCTAGTGAGTATTAAAAAAACTTTTTGGTACGAATATCTAAAAAAAATGTTCCAACAACAAAATACTTCTGATTTTGTTAATGAGAAAATTATTTTAGAGAGTATTTTACCAAAAATTGTATTTTCTAGATTTATAGTTGTCAGTATTTCATTAACTATAAAATTTAATGGGGCTTTTCTATATCTGACGGGCGAGTAACTAGCGCTCAGTGCCACAATGTTCGGTTCGAGTCCCGGAGATGCCATGGATGTTCGTAGTGGTTCGGAATCCACTTTAAACCGTAATTGCCGGCTTGATACGGCTGTCGGGCGTAGGGCTGACTACCTTGACCCGTAAAAAGAAAAACATCTCGCAAGCTGCCAGCAGACAGACGGCCTTCCTCCACCATGGGGCGGTTGCGCCAATGATGATGATGATAAAATTTAATAGTCCAAATTTTTTTTCCACTTAACCTATATTTTTTATTAGATGCGTTGTCAAAAAATTCACGAAAAGGTTCTTATTAAATCAAATCAAAGTTCTAATCAAATCAAATCTAGTTCAAATCAATCCACCAAATATCCCGGTGCAAACTTTAATCGCCAATTATCATTCAATATAGCACGATTTTTTTCGCCTTAAATTTATGAAAAAAATAATTTTAAGGAAATAAATTATTTGTTTTAGGAAGATGAGTTGTTTTATTTTCGAAATGATTTATATTGTTAGTTTGTTGCTGTACTCGGTACCACAGGTTTCAGGTTCGAGTACCGGCGGTGCCCATGGATGTTGCAGTGGTTCGGAATCCACTTTAAACCGTAGGTCCCGGTTTAACAGGATCGTAGAGCGTTGAGGGAGTATTGTTACTCCGCGTCTGTGGCTTATCTTCAAGGTACACGCGCCCCCTGGGTAGTGCAAAGTGAGTAACGTCTGTGCAGCGCTTGCCTTAAGGCATCCAAGACGGCTGTCTATGTGTTTGCCAGTTGCATTAGAACAAAAAAAAAAACATTGGTGAAATGTACACCCAGCTTAAATGTATCGAAATATTTTCAATAAATGCATTCGCCTGTAGTTTAAAATGTTCCATATAAGAGTTTCTCTTCTCGCTCATGTTTCAAACAAAAAAAGAGAGTTTGCCGGATACCACAGATCACATACAAGACAACAACTGAATGGAAACAATGTGCTAATTTCAGATAGGGTTACCAGAGTTATAACTATCGTGGTTGGCGTCTGGCGTTTTACTTTATAGCTGTTAGACTGGAAATATTTCAACCGGTTTTACCTGATTAGCAACGTTCGCGCCCTCACGGCGACATGTTTAAGTGCTACAAGAATTTTTTTTTTTTTTCCTTCCGGCTTATATACGGGCTTTGAACTTCAGGTTAATTTTTTGGGAAAAAAAACCTTGCTAATGCCAATCGGTTTATATTCGGAAATATACCGAATTCCTTTTTTTTTTTTTTTTTGGCGATTTGATCCGATGATATTTATTAAAAGTTCCTTTGCAATTAACTTAATGCACCCAACAATATCACAGTTGAAGAAAAATAAAGAAAATTTATTTGCTTAAGGAGAACTTGTCACATTGGTGGAAAATAAAGGAGATTTAATAATGTGTCAAATCGGAGAAAAAGCACTTCTGATGATTATCCCTATGAAAAGCCCGACTCGTGGCAATGTGCGCCGCTGGAGAGCATTAAGGTTGAAGTTCCATCAGCTAGCGGCTTTGCGACACTGTTCCAAAAAACGAGGGGTTTGTGATGTTTCAGCATATTGCTTCGTGAGTCGGACTACGAGGTGAGAGTTTTCAGAGTTTTCTCCCATATGATACGCACATGCGAGGTAGTTCACCCCTAAAAGTCCTCCATGAAAGCACTGCCCTCCTTCTTCAGCGACACGGAGTAGAAGTCAGACTTCTATCAGATGTGCTCCATCACAACAGAAGATATTGCTGTCGACCCAGTGGGATAAGAAACAACTTCTTTGAGAATATTAATGTAGATCGAATTGCTTATTTTATTATATTTATGTATGTCCTCTAAAAATTTATCTGAATCCATTCGTACTTAATTTGAATAATTTTTAACAAACATGTTACGATTTATCATAACCTACAGCTATGATTTTACTATTCAATTATGAAATAAAGACCATCAGACAAAATTCAACTCACATATATAAACCAGAGGTATCCATTGCTCGGATGCATCTTTATACATTCTATTTCCGAATTAATAATTGTAACCGTGCTTCTTCCTTTTCACTGAGAGCCTGTGACAATCAAGAAAAATGGTCAGTTGGCCTCGAGACTCTCACCGAGAGGAAATACAGCGCTACCCGCTTTAGCTGAGAAATGTTTAGCTTGTAATCTCTCATACCAAGAGGACATATATTTAGTACAGCCCTGTGTATAAGTTGGCCTACAGACTCTCACCCGGAGAGGAAGTATCTTTTGAGCATCCAGCGCGTATTTGAATATCTTTATTTTCGGCTTATAAGTGGAATCCTTTCACGAATCTATAATTATATGTCTTTAAATGTGTTAAACATTGTATGTCTGTAATTGTTTGTGTGTGGTGGGGTGTTTGTGGGTGTATAAATAAAGCTGTGAGTCCTCAAACTTGTATCTAACCAACCACACCCAGTTATAATCCAACTGCACAACACTACACAATTAATAAAATAACAGTTTTCCGATTAATAAATAAGAGATTAACAGTTAAAAAATAGAGAGTTTTTGCATACCGTATTTTTATAATAGGGTATTTTTTTCTCCCTAGCGCGCATGCTCATAGGAAATTGCGCATGCGTATCTGTAATAATGTTTCCTATGAGCATGCGCGCTAGGGAGAAAAAAATACCCTATTATAAAAATACGGTATGCAAAAACTCTCCAATATTTCTTGTAATTACGCAAAAAATAATAATTAATGTATGCTAATTAATACCAGTTAAATTTAGAAGTATCAGATGATGGCTTCTTCTTGATGAGTATGTTACTAATTGTATTTTATCAATAAAATAAATGTTTTAATTTTCCATAGCTAATTTATTTAATGTTAAAAAAATCATAGAGTTCGTGACTTTTCCATATGAAAATAGAATAAGGCGAGTTTTTAATTGGTTAAGTACCCTTGCACTTTTGACTCTTTCATCATTTCTTAAATGTTGAAATTCTTGGTTTCAATATTGCAAATTTCAATCACTTCAAAGTAACATCTGGAAATCATGATAGAAACAGCTGCCACTCCAGACAAAGGGTTTGAATCTTCTTTTTATTAACATACTTGCGAACGTCAAAATCACAAAATAAATCACGAATGAACATCCGAGCTATAAAAATTTTAAAATGTAGGAAACATATTGTGGTTATTCAAATCCAAAATCGTTTCATAAAAACAGGAAGTTTTCTACTTCGCAACGCTACTATAAACACCAAAAATTCAAATACTTCAACCAAACTTCCGCTAAGTTCGTAAAAACATGGCGACTCCGCAAAAATTTCCGACAAGAAGGAATTTTTAACTTTTATTTATTGTTTCCAGTTTCGTTTTTCTTTAAAAAAAACCGGACCACATGTACATTTTTTTTTTATTATTATTATTTGCGATGGAAAATACATGTTTATGTATTAGACCAGTTTGATGGCTGAAATTTATTTTTTCGAATCCAGATCTTGCAGATCAGTCAAGGCTGGTTTCTCGGCGCGTGACTGAACTGGGTTGGAATTCCAGACAGATCAAATTACCGTTGCCATCTTTCAGTCAAAAAAAATAATAATAATAAATAGTACTCCTTGGTAAAAGCACGCTTTTACGTGAGATGTTTCCTCAAAGATTTCGAAGTTTGCTTTTTTTTAGGCCTAATGACAGGTTTTCCTACAATCCTTGACACATTTTAAAAAATTATTATTTAAAACAGAGAACAAAAATATATTAACAAAATTTATTGTTAATATATTTTATATACATATTTACCAATATTTAGTTTTTCGTTAATATGTTTTAAATTATAATTTAAATTTAAATATCGGCAAATATATTTTTTTTTCTTTCTAAATTTAAATCTTTTTCTAAATTTAAAAATTTTCCAAATTTAAATCTGTAGCGAATATAAAAAACAATTTCTGCTATAGAATATTTTGGTACATATTTACAATAAATAATTGCATTTCAAAAATACTCCAAAGACTACATATTTTTGAATTTCTATATTATTATAAATTCTATATTATTATAAAGAAAATTAAATGAAATTCTTTTAAAATAATCATTTTTTAAGGATGATTATTTCTTTGGAATGATCTATCAGAAACAGCTAATTCTATAAATATACTAGTTTATTGTCTCAAACTAAAGCAAACTGTAATAAAATAAATTATACTTTTTAAGTTATATATATATATTTAACTGAAAATATAGCATTCCTACAGTCTATCTATCTTTGTTTCTTTTTTAAGCGAAGTGCTTAAGATGTTTTAAATAGCAAATATTTTAATTTATATAGATAAAAGATTTTTTTTAACAATTTGCGTTTTTAATACAAATTAGAAGAACTATTTAAAAAAAATTAAATTTAAAACTTAAAAATTTGAATTGCTTACTATTATTATTTGAATTAAAAGGATTATTATTTATAAGAATTAATTTCGATGAACGTGCTTACAGTTTCACCTCTAATGGAAAAGATTCAAATTTAGGAATTTTTCAATAAATTTAACGCTTGAGTACATCAGTGGAATGCGAGGTCCACCGACAAGGTTCATGAGTTTGAGATTCATATATCCGGTGTTACAATGATATCACATTCGTATAATTATAGTAATACTTTCCTAAGAGTTTGATGATTGAAACTGAGGAGATGTTTTGTTTTTACGGGGTAGGGTTATCAACCTTACGCCCGACAGTTATATGAGATTGGGGCCTACGGTTTAAAGTGGATTCCGAACCACTACAAACAATCACGGCACCGCCAGGTCTCGAGTCCGTAGCCTGTGGCACCGGGCTATAGTCACTCGGCAAGCAGGGACCCTACTCTGAGTCTACTACTATATATTTGTAAAACATGTGAAATGAAACTGGAATTGGGACTATTCCATTTCAATACATTATTTTTTTTTTGTTCCAACGCAGCTGGCAACCACTCAGACAATTGTCTTTGATGCCTTAAGGCAAGCGCTGCACAAACGTTACTCACTTAGCACTACCCAGGAGGTGCGTACAGCTTGAAGATAAGCCACGGATGCTGAGTAACAATACCCCCGCAGCACTCTACGATCATGTTAGACCGGGACCTACGGTTTAAAGTGGATTCCGAACCACTACACACATCCATGGCACCATCGGGACTCGAACCCGAAACCTGTGGTACCGAGCGCCAGAGCGCTAGCCACTCGGCCATTCAGGCCTTCGATTTCAATACATTTGTCTGATGTAAATTATTACGCATTTGGGCTTTTAAAACAAGCAATGTATAAGCGGCAGCCCAAGATATTGGGTGAACTCTGGTAGATTGTGGTGGAGGATAGAAACAAAATCATCTTTGATACTTAAGAAAGTCTCTTTTATCTTGGAAATCATGAAGTAATAGGACAGTTAAACAAAGGAGCCACCACTAACCAAGCCAAACATCCGTGGCACCATCGGGACTCGAAACCGAAACCTGTGGCACCGAGAGCTAGGCAATCTACCATATTTAATTAATCACCATATTTAACATTAAATGTGTTTGTAGATGAAAGCAAGGTACAGTTCATTTTGTTGTACTTTTAAAGGCCCTCTAGGGGGCTTGAGAGGTCTTTCCCGCAGGCAAGAAATTACTACTTCTTAATTTTTGCTTCATTAAATTTACTTTTCATGAAGGCTCCGACACCAGAACAAGACAAAATCCTTCTTCAAAATTACTGACCGCTTAGGACAGATTGGTTATCATTGCCGACGCCCTTCGACTGTTGGGGAAAAAAGCCATCAATGGCGCCAATCTTCTCATTGCATTGAAAAAAATACCAAGAAACAGCCACTTCAACTGACAAGTTTGCCAAGATCGACATTTAAATGCAGGAGAAAAAAGAAAAAGAAATTGCAATGTTTAAAATAAGTGTATAAATAAAAATATTTATAATTTATTTTTAGGAAACATAGACTGGAACACGACAGTTAAGATTGTGGCCCTTAATGGAAATAGTATGTAAAAATTGAATCGATTAATAATGAAAAAAACTGAAGATTTTCTCTTTTTTCAATTCCTTCTATTAGCTCACACTCTCACTATCTATATCTTGTTCACATTTGTCAATCGTTTAATAAAATACTTTTCATTCATCCACTCGAGTTCAAATGCATTTTTCTTTTAAACTTGTAGTGGAGGACACTGGATGTGAATACAGTTTTTCCAAATATTAATTCATTCAATAAATTTAATTCATTAATTTTAGTTTTTTTTAGATTTAAGTTGCATATATCTACCAATAGATGGCGCCAGATTAACTTTGAAAAAATGAATGAAAATTATTTATAAAGGACTTTCTGCAATAGAGTGAAAAAAAAGTAAGAATTGACTTTAAATTTTTTTTTTTTTTTTTTTTCTTGTTTCTTCTTAGCTTTGCAGGTCTGAAATCGTGATTGCACTTCAATTAGAAACCTCGAACCCTTTTTTAGACGCCAAGTAGACGATAAAAAAATAATTACCAAAAAAATTCAAAATTAAAAGGTATAAAAGCTATCCTTGTTTGACAGTTAATGTTTATGTTTTAGTCGAGAAACAGTTAATTAAAATTCACTTAATGTAATCATAATCTTGGATGGCCACACCCTAGAATGCCCCAGAATAAAATAAAGAATTAAGTATCTTTTCTATATTTTCGTGTTATAGATAAGGTAAGTACTTTATAATTATTGATTTTTTATTTTGTACAAAGTTAATTTCAAATACAAACAAGACAAATCTCGATAGAGACGTTTTAAAAATACAAATAGGCTTAAAACTTTAATGCTTTTAATTTTTATCTGAGCACTTTCCGGTATTTCTTTCTGCATAAAAGACACTTTACATCTCTTTTAATATCAGAATAATTTGTCTCCTTGTCATGAATATTTTTGTTAAAAGTTTCAGCGATCCGACATCCGAGCTGACAGCCACATCCATCAATTCATTCGAGCCCGGGTAAAGACGAAAAAAATGGCAATGGCGGCCAAGTTACAAAACAACTTCTCCATAAGGTTAACGACATCACCATTATGTCATTAACACTAGTCTAACTTGTAGAGTGTTTTGGAATGCACGTTTAAACGTTGAGTTGACCGTAGCATGAAAGCTTTGTAGCTTGTATTTCTCAAGGGTACTTACGTATTAACGCCACCGCGGCTACAGATTTGGCGGTTTTTAAGTGCCGCCAATGTACACTTAAAATTTTTGTGACAAATCATAAAATATATAAAACACTTTATTTAAAATCAAAACACTTTCAAAATTCCAAGCACTTTATTTAAAAACAAGGTAGTCAATCGGATTTCGGTGGAAAATGGGCCGATATAGAGTTTAACATACATTCGAAACAGTCTCTATTTTGGCGCATTGGCAGCTCTTTATTGGCGCAACGTCTGCTGCGGTGGCGTTAATACGTAAGTACCTTCTCAAGTAGACCAGAATTAAAATATGTTTTTTTATTTTTTATTTTCGTATGCTATTGCAAATAAAACTTGTATCGAACCACACTCTTAATTATTTCCTTTTAATTTCTTTTAAATTTATTCCGAAAGCATAGCCTTTTGGGCTAAATTTTAATTTTAATTCTTAAATTCTGTAAATAGACTCTTAAGACTTCTGTAGTACTCTTAACAACACAACCTTTGACTTTGAATCGAACCACCTTAGAATAAAATAGTATTCAAATGTTCTTAACCAGAGAAACAAATTTAATTTTATGATTTATCTTTTTACAGGTTAGCGTAAAATTTTGTATAGAAGCAATTAATAGTGAGAGCAATTCCTTTTTTAACGTAGCTCTTAATAAATAGGAAAATTAAAATTTTTAATTGTGTGTTTCATAACATATGGTTTTTAATAATTTCTCGTACTATTAAGAAATGATTCAATTTTCCATTTCAGTTGATTAAATCCTAACTACAAATTTCACGACAAAGTTTCAATTTACTTAATGACATAAATTTTTTTTCATCTTTTTTGGTAGAATTTATCTGTATTTCGTAAAAAAATTGAAAATCATCTGCTCTATTTTTTGTATAAATTTTAGCGATTGCATTGTAATCGGAAATCTAAAGCTAAAGTTAAAAAAAAATATTACACGGAATATTTTTTCTCTTTAATAATCATTACTACTTTCTTTACCATTTTCTTTGTCGTAAATTTCAATAGACGGTTTCTTTTATTCTGCCAAACCTTTGCTTTTGTCAAAAGTTTTCGTTGTAAATATTGAATAGGACAGAACGGAGCGGCTAGCCAGATGGCAAATCAGGCAGTTTAGGGAACGTGATTCTAAATTCGACAAACGATATTGAATCGAAAGATTCTGTGTGTATGCTAAGGATGTGTACAATAAATCCATAGATTGGAAATTTTTTTCTATTAAGCTACTAAATGTGGGGCGGCCAATTGGCTAGCGCTTTGGGCTTTGGAACCACTGCCTTCAGGTTCGAATCTTAGCAGTGGCATGGATGTTTGTTTGTGGTTCGGAATCCATGTTAAGCTGTAGGTCCCGGTTTAATGAGCCCAAAGTGTGCACAAAATGACCGCGGAGCTACAAACCTAACAACGCCTAGAGGTGGGAAGGATTCGAATCTAGCGAATACCACCCTTGAGGTATACTTTGAGGTTGCAGAATGAAAGTCAAATTGCTCGTGATGCATCCTAGGTAAAGTTAAGCTTGCTACATATCTGCTTCTGTAATGATAAATGACCATTGGTCAAAGTGACTGGCACTGGAAAATTTGTATTGCAATGGCTCGTAATAAAGTGCATGATACCATAACTGTTGAGAAATATATCGCGTTAATAATATGAACAAGTTATATTTCTTTGTGCTTACGATTGATTACTGTATCGCTACATTGTAAAGTATCGAGACATTGTAAAATATTTTAGGATCAATATTATAAAATTAATAATATTATAGAATTAATAATAATAAATAAAAATGGCTTGATAGTTGACATGTTCGCTCTCGACTGAGTTCGAAACCCAATCAATTGCTAGATGTCTGTGTTCGATAAGCGAAAATTAATTCTATGGATTAGAATATTTCTGCTGGGCTCAAAGAAGAGCACACAAATTGGTATTTTTCTGAGATGAATCTCATATTTCAGAATTATTAATAAACAAGATCTATGTAATTCAAAAAATTCTAGAAGCCCAACGGTATAAAATATTAAAGTAGCCCTGCATATTTTCGGATTCTCCATAAAAACCTGCATGAAACATTCTCTAATACGTGCTTTTAAACTATTATTTATTAATTGGTAGTATTAAGTTATTTTTTTCTTTATATATTGTCTCATTTAATTTATTTATATTTGCTCATAAATATTAGATTGTGATGCTTTTTTTTTTGGTAGATAAAATTGCTTTAATTGCATATATGCGTGAAATTAATGATCGGGCTTTGGTCATATACTAAAATAATTTTTCACTTGAATTTCCATAAAAAGACATTCTAAAGATCAAAAATAAATTGAATAAGTTTATAAATCTTCGTGTTAATGCTAAGTATAATAAGTACAAATAAATTGCAGAAATAATAATAATTATATAATAATAAAACTATCTTATCTTTATTAATATAATATTAATATTTTTATAATAATAAAAGTATCTTATCGCTATATCCTTATATTCTTTTATTAATTTCGGCTTCAATTAAATAAATTTTCCAATCTGATTATATAATTATTGATTTAAATTTTTTTGTGTTGTCACATGAAAGCAAAACACTAAAAATAATTATAAAAAAAAAGAAAATAGAGAATGAAATTATTAATAAATAAGATTTATTTAATTGAAAGGTAAAATATAAAAAACAAATTAAAATTAACATAAACCAATAATATTTCTACTTTGACATAGACGAAGAAATTATTTTTAAAATTCACACGGAAAAAGATATTAACGATTATGCACTAATTAATATTTTTTTGAATTTAGAAATATTGATTAGTTTTTTTTTTAAAATGTGCATCAGAATTTATGTGTCCACTTTCATTTTAAAAAATATTAAAAATTCAAAGATAAATAATATTTGAAAACAGTCTTTAGTTAATTATATAATTAAATTTACTTATAGAGTTGTTTATTAGCACAAATGCGAATTTTATTGAATTCTATTATTTCAGAAAATTAATTAGATTTTATTGTTAAAATTAAAAATAAATAAACAATTATTTAAAAAAAATATTTGCAAATGGTATTTTTTTTCACAAAAAGAAAATCCTCAAATAGAATAGCAGATTACAATTTTCAAAATTTAATTTAAATTTAATATATAATATATATATATATATATATATATATATATATATATATATATATATATAGTTTTGTAGAAGATTTCTTAATTTGAAAAAGATTGAAGATTTGCAGATTCTTAATTGAGAAATACCCATTAGGTTTTTTTTTAATTGTGTATAAAAAATTTCTGTGTCCGCCATCTTTTTTTAAAAAAAATATTTTTTAAATTCAAAGTGAAAAAAATAGTTGAAAATAGGCTTTAGTTAACTATATAATTAAATTTACTTTATAGAGTTGTTTATTAGCACAAATGCGAATTTTATTAAATTCGATTATTTCAGAAAATTAATTAGATTTTATTATTAAAATTGAAACTAAACCAACAATTATTAAAAATTATTTGCAAATAATATTTTTTTCACAAAGAAATTTCTCAAATAGAAAAGCAGCTTACAATTTCCAAAATTTAATTTTTTTTTTTTTTTAAATGTATAGTTTTATAGAAGATTTCTTAATTTTCCATTTATGTAAAGCATAAATGATTTTCGAACTCGAAAATATTTTATTTTACAATTATGTTTACTTTACTTCTCAGATTTAAAATCATAGAGAATTAAAAAACCGTCGCTAATGGAACTCGTAGAACACAAAGAAATTTTTAGAAATAAATTAAAATATAAAAAAAATTTAAATTATAATTAAAAAATAAATTAAAATTATAATAATTTCACTCGCCTCTTTTTCTTCGCCGGCTTCAACTACGGACAGCGACAGAGCAACCAGAAACACAGTCAGCAGCAGAACAAGAGTTGTGGAACGCATGTCGAATTTTTGTAAAAAAAAGAAAGATTTGGAAAGAAATCGAATATTATTTTTTCCAAAAAGGAACTTTTAAAAATCGAAAGGAACTGGCGGGAAGCACAACCGACCACTTTCTGTGTCTAGAAGAACCAGACTGAAACGATCATGGAACACCTGGTGTGCTCAGACGGTAAGTATTTTTGTTCTTTTTTTGTTCTTTCGAATAAAACTGCGCACGGCGTGCACTTGATTGGACGTCTCTGGAATCGTCTGCCTTTTTACGCGTCACAGGCGCTAAAGTGTGACAAAAGAAAAGAACGAATGAAAAAAAGAAAAGAACATTATGGAGAAATATTCGAAAAGTAAATTTTATGTCCCCCGATACAATGCTAGGCTGCCATGAAAAACGATAGGAGGGTGACATTAATTACCCAGATTTTTGACGTGAGATTTGGAATATAACGTAGAAAACACTTGCAAACCTTTGTAAAAAGAACAACACAAAAAAATGCACGCGAAAATAAAAAAAAGAATACAGGTCCCATGACAGGATGGCATATGAAAAAAAAATGTAGGAATAAAAATCAAATGTAATCGCTTCTAGCAATTTTTCCCCCCTCTGCATAGTAATAATGGTAAAGGATATGGAATAAGAAAAAAAAAATGCAAAAATTCGTATTAATGCAGGCAAAAATTATGTTTTTTTTTTTTCTGTATACGAATGGAAGAGGGTTATATAAGCAATCAGTAAAACAGACAACACAAACTTGCATTTAAAATGAAGTGATGGTGTCATGCATTATGTCTTATGACATCACGTCTCTCTGAAAACGTTAATAACCTCATCTTTTAAAAGGAACATCTTGAAATTCTTAAAGCTTAAATATTATTACGTGCAATTGAGAGAGAGAATAATCACCCATAAGCCCTATTATTAGAGGGACATCAGAAAATAACGTCGTTCCTGCTCATGTCAATATTTGTTTGTCCTTTATCACCTCATTGTGTACCTCGTGCCAAATACATTTTAAGGTCAAAGTGACTTGTTTACTTGTAAATAATTAAAGGTTATTTTATTTTTTTCAATTCCTTCTATTAGTTCACACTCTCCCTACATATATCTTGTTCCCATTTTCATTCATAAAATACTTTTAATTCATCCACTCAATTTCAAATACATTTTTTTTTTGGAACGTGTAGTGAATGACACTGGATGTGAATACGGTTTCTTCATATATTAATTCATTCATTAAATTTAATTCATTCATTTTAGTTTATTTCAGATTTAAGTATCGTATATCTACCAACAGATGGCGCCAAATAAACTTAAAAAAATGAATGAGAATTATTTATAAAGGACTTTCTGCAGTAGAGTGAAAAAAAGTAGGAATTGACTTTAAAATTTTTTTTTAATATTACTTGTTTTTATATATTTTTTCGAACTTTGTGTGAAATGTCCAGCCAAATAACAAAAGAGGTGTATATCAGGCATTTTATGTTGTTTGTGTTTCACAGAGGTAGTAACGCAACAGTAGCTACCCAAAACATTTACGATGTTCATGCAAAGGCATTAGATGTTTGTAGATGCCAAAAAGATAGTTTTCTAAGTTCAGATCCGGTAATGTTGATCTTTGCGATTCGTATCGATCAGGAAGACCAACAGCTTTAGACATTAGAGAGTTTTTGCATACCGTATTTTTATAATACGGTATTTTTTTCTCCCTAGCGCGCATTCTCACAGGAAACATTATTACAGATACGCATGCGCAATTTCTTATGAGCATGCGCGCTAGGGAGAAAAAAATACCGTATTATAAAAATAAGGTATGCAAAAACTCTCTATTAATGTGTTAAGGGCGGAAGTGGAAGCAAATCTGTATCAGGTAATCGAGGATTTGTCAAACACTTTTAAACCAACCTTGGTCGACTCTCCTAGAAGTTCAGCAGTTTCAGTATGCAGAACAGCAGTTTGGTGAAGTATGTTTCAGCAGTTGGGGAAGTATGCAGAACAGGTATTTGGATCCAGCATAATCTATTCTAAAAAAAACAAAGCTACCCGATCCACCACATGTTAATTTATTACGTCAAAGGCTCAATACAAAGGCGTTTTTCGATTGCTTGATCACTGGAGAAAATGAGTCCACTATGATAATCCAAAAAGTCATCTATGATAAACCAATTTTAAACAATAACGTGTTAAGGGCGGAAGTGGAATCAAATCCGTGTCAAATAATCAAGGAACTTATAAACATTCTTAACCAGTCTTGGTCGACCAAGAACAAGAACCAAGAACATTTGCGGCACACTGGTAAAGGATACAGAACAGGTGTTTGGGTCCCACATAACCACCACATGCAACTCATTGCTTCAATAAAGCAATACGGAAGCGTTTTTTGATCACTTCAGATGGAAAATGATTCCTCAATATTAATCTAAGTGCTGCATTCCGTCAAAAGGCGCTTTTGCGTGTTTGGTGTAATATATGTGGAATCGTTCATTTTGAAGTGCTGAAATCTTGGCAAACTGTGAATGCAGCCCTTTACTGTACATGGTTTTAACAATCAGATCAAACTATTTATTTTTTAATTGAAAAGTGTCCGGCGTTTGTCAGCAGAAAAGACGTTATTCTGCTACAATATTGCAAGACTGCACTGCGCAAGACGAACCCTGGAAAATATGGGGTAGGAGGTTCTGCACCAATCACTACACCCTCCCGATATCGGATTTCCAATTATTCCGATCTCTACAACACTTTTTATGTGACAAAAGTTTGAAAATTTGAATGATATCAAACATGCTATCTCCAAATATTTTGCTCAAAAACCAATTGATTTTTATCGATCCGGCATTGAAACTTTTCACACTTGATGACAAAAGGTTGCTGATAACGAGGATGATTACATCATTGATTAAAAATAAAACCTTGTTAAAAATTTATTTGCTTAAACTTAACATAAAAGTTGTTGTTGTTTCTTATCCCACTTGGCTGGCCAAGCCCACAAGCCCATATGGACTCATGATTGAAGGGGAAGGAAGCAGCTTCTGTTATGATGGAGCACCCGTAGGTAGAAGCCTGACTTTTGCTCCGTGAAGCTCTTACGGTCATAGAAGACCGGGACCTACGGCTTAAAGTGGATTCCGAACCACTACAAACATCCATGGCACTGCCGGGATACGAACCCGAAACCTGTGGCACCGAGTGTCAGAGCGCTAGACACTCGGCCATTCAGGTCCCAAATTTGCCAACGGCACGCAGTGTTCCCAGGTGGTCACCCACCCAAGTACTGACCGCGCCCAATGATGCTTAACTTCGGTGATCTAACGAGAACCGGTATATTCAGCATGGTACGGCCGTTGGCACACATAAAAGTAAAACTATATTACTTTCTGGTGCCACTAACAACACCCTTAAATTCTTCAAAGTTCAGAGGATCTGTTTTTATAACTAAACATTTAAGATCACAACGATAATTTAAATTATTGATATTCTATTTATTAATATAGGAGTAATTATCATTTAGTGATCAGAGCAGCCAAAGAAACATGCTTTGGTGCTTTTGGAAGATGAAGTTACAGGTTCGGTACCTTATTTGCTGAGCTCGAAAGACTTACTGGAGAAATCTATGCTATCTATTACCAATGACGAATTTATATGAATTTAAGATTATAATAATTTCTATCTTTATAAATAAAGATAGAAATTTCATGCTTTTAATTCGCTGACTATATGGGGGAAAGCTTAGACTTTTTTGGTAGGTATTATAGGCTGTCGAGCACATTTTATAATCCTTTTTTAGTATGTAGAAGTATCAGTAAAAAATTAATTTTTAAAAGACGATCCTTTTCCTGTTATATTACATTATATAGAATAATTGAAGGTAGCATTTGATTTAATATTTTATTTATAATTTGGTTGCTAGGTATTTGCATTATAGGAAATATTAGTCGTAGCATTAGATGCCGTAGACAAGAAAGAATTTTGACGGTTGATGTCCTCTCCATGAAAAGTATCAATTATCAAAAGTTATGAGAAAACAGTCCCACATGGATGAAAGCGTATTTTATTACTTCTCTTAAAACAAAACGAAAAATTCAAATATATCTATGGAAAACAAATAAAAAATTCAATATCTTGAAAGTAAGTCAATTTTAACATTGCAATAGGGTTTTTTCTTTTTTCATGGTGGGCAAATATGAACCTTTTATTAATGATAATGATGAAAGGTTCCTTCAGCAGTTATACAGTTCAGGAGATAACTTTGTAATTTTAAAGGATCGTTTATAATTTCGGGCATTAAAAAGAAAAAGATTTTCTAATTTAGAGCGAAACTGAAGGCGGCATCATTATAGCCTTCTGGACAAGTGACAACATCTAATTTCATCGAGATCATCATGGCTGACGGTATTAAAAAATGATAATGGTTATTGACACTGTAAAATGAAATCATTACCAAAGTAATGATTTCATTTTACAGTGTCAATATTTGAAGGGTTATATTGCTTGTAAACCTTTTTTACAATAAAGTTGTTGGCTTCAATTCTGTTGGTTAAGAAAAAAGATGATACCACATAAATTAAAAAATCAAAAATAGAAAGTTGTTTCCATGCATCCTCTACAATTAAGCACTCGTGTTATTTTCATGTTTACATTAGACTATTTGATATGTTTGTTTAATGTAATATATATATCTTTTTTAATTACGC
This sequence comes from Caerostris darwini, assembly GCA_021605075.1. Classification (NCBI taxonomy): domain Eukaryota; kingdom Metazoa; phylum Arthropoda; class Arachnida; order Araneae; family Araneidae; genus Caerostris; species Caerostris darwini. The sequence goes on along the minus strand of BPLQ01013385.1, from coordinate 285,191 downwards.
TTACTCCTTGAATTAATAACTACAGAAGAAGGTTTGCTGTATTAGGCTGTAGAAATAAAGACATTTTTAGAAGGAATACAAGCCCCACAACTTTAAAATCGCATAAAATAGATATACAGGAAAAGAGACATTACAGTACTTGGTTTGATACTTAAGGTACCGGTCACTTGAGGATGCATGGATAGTGATTGCCGCGTCGTAGAAATGGGTTTTAACCAGAAGGCAACTTACTGCCTATAACGAATAGGATTAAAAAATGGCCATAAAACATGATTGTATGTATCATACTGATTACTAAGTCATATTTAAGCCTTTCCTAGTAGAATATTTTGATTACGCCCCAGCTCATGATAGGTACTTGAGGTAAAATTAATTCCTTAAACGCCTATATACGCGCTGGCGCGTGATGTGTAAAAATGAAACAAATACTGAAAATAAGTGACAGAATGCATTGTTTTTGTAGGATACGTCATCACAAAAAAATATTTAATAGAAATAAATTATTATGAGTCGATCACAATAATATTATTGCTGCAGACCTTGGAGAGGAATGAATCCTTCATCGCTGTCACGACTCGCATCACTCGGTTACTCGTCCGAAAGCTCCAAATTAGCAATTTCATCATCTGTTGGAGGCTTATTTCACTGAATTTTTCTTTTTTTGGCAGGAGGGGGAGGTCGTTAGGAAGTCCCTGCAGAACTGTCCCCTTTATATTTTTCTAATAACTAATAAAGCTATACATTCACAACTCCCTTCCGTTACAACTAGCTTCTAACCTTTACCCCATGCCAATACCAGCAGACACATAAGCATGTGCTGCAGATTGAAGCGTAGAATAAATGCAGCATTTGCCATGCGAACTCATGACTGGCCACTGAACTCATTCACTCCACACCATGTGTTGGTACGTCTTAACCATTGATGCCACATCAGGCGCTGTCACAGCGAAAGTGTTATGCAAAATTCTAAATCGTTTTGGTGTACATTCGACTCATTTCTTAGTAATTTCGGTGAATAATTTGCTCCATTTTTCATCTATTAACTACTATATTGAGGAAATAGTTCTTTCTAATTCTACTTACAAAATCTGGACGTATTGTATTCACAACTGATGTGTGAGGAGACATTTTAAAGACTACCATGACTACATATGAATTACTTTTTAAAGCATCTACAATCAAACAATCAAGGCAGTATACTTGAAGTCATTCTTTAATTTGAGATTTTCTGCTGGTATTTTCAAATTTTTGCATATGATACCTGTACACTTATGACACATGCCAATTCTTGGTGGCGTCAATAGCTTGCCTTATCCAGCGTGTAACTCTATGCCGATGGAAGCTATGGTGTCTACCCGACACCATAGGTTCCATTGGCATATTTAAGTTCTCAGTTTGAATTTTTTTAACCATTACGCAACCACATCCTCTGATTAATTGAAGGATGAACGAAGCTCTTAGCTACGAAGCAGCCACACGCTTACTGCCCTGGATTATTGAAAGCGTCATCACCTTTGGTCTACGCCCATTGAATGGTTATGCCTTAAGAAAAGGAGAATAAAACTTCATATACGAATATATGTAAAAGAAAAAAATAGAAAATTTTAATTAAAACATTGCAAATGCAAACATTGCACATCGACGTAAACCTCACTCACTGTTAGAAGAATTTTGAGCAATATATTGAATACAAATTTGCAATATATCAGCAGGATTTTGAGTATTTTTTTTTTAATTTATTAACGCAAGAGAATATACATTCATTTGTCTTAACAAAAATGGAGATAAACTCCTTCATAATATAAAGAATTTCAGAAGTGACATGACTGGTTGAGGTTTGTGGCTGGTTCCTGTTGACTATCATAGGTAAAGAGGATGCTTGGGGAGCCCTCAGGCCAGCAGCAAAGCTGATATTTGGGTGTCTTGCCTTAAAGTAATTGTTCTCGTTAATAGCACTCACAGATGTTCTTGCACGCATGCAAGCAGTGGACTGTGATAGTAATCGCACTCACGCACTAACAGAGTAAGTATTCACAATGAAAAACTTAACAACACTTTATTTCTCTTAACAGTCACAGCCACTCGCAGGCGTACTGTACACTCTTGCCGATCTGGCACTACACTAAACAGACTCGGAGTTCTGCGCACGCAGGCGCTGGCGCATACATACACTCTTTTTCGCCGTTAGGGATATCCTTGCACGTAGGCGAGAACAGTAATAATGGGATAGTAGGTTTTCGCATGCTGATACTCTGAGCGGAGTTAGGGCGGGGCTTAGGGTATCTTGGGCAACTTCGTCAGGCGGTAAGGTGGCCAGTAACGCCACAATTTATGCAGGTAGGTTTAATTTAAAAATAGTATGTGTAATAACAACAACCTTTTAAAAAACTACCATTTTTTTTTTTATATCTGATGAATTAAGTTAGAAGTTTTCGATTCTTTACATTAATAAAAAATTTCTTCACTGTCATTCCACGATAATACCTGGATGATCGAATTATTTTTTGAATTGTTTTTTTCAACTTATATGTAATAAGTAAAATTCTTTCACTCCTGCAGCGATGATCTCGGATTTGCGTTTATTTTTCAAGCAATGATTCACTTGATTTTATAAGAGCAGTTCTGTTGGTCAAATTATCTTAATTTATTATTTATTCTAAGCCACATTTAATGAATCGGAAGTCGGGAGGTGGTTTAAAAATCCCTGCCAAATCTTTTATAATTTTTTTTTTTTTCAAAATTCTAGGAATTAATATCTTCTATAATACAACAGTTTTCAAAGACAATTGTTGGTTTAGCAGCAAACCCAGTGAGTGTTCCCAGTAATGAGTCTATCAAAAGCTATCTTCGATCCACCATGAAATAGGATGTTATAGAAGTTATTCTATTAGAAAGAAGAAAAAAAAAGATTTAATGAATTAAAAATACAGCATCTTAATATTTAAAGTGTACAATTTTCTTTTCTTTGTCTCCAGTTGTGAAGCGGTCTGGCTATACACTGGCCTTTGGTGTCACATGCTCCATGGTTCGAATCCTGGCGTAGCCTGGATGTTAGTGGGTGGTTCGGAATCCACGTTAAACTGTAGGTCCCTATCTGATTAGCCCAAAGTGTGCACAAAATGACTGTAGATAAACCAAACCAAATCAGTTGTTCTATAATACTTTGATACCTGTTCATTTGGTGTTTTTTTTATAGGACATATGTATTTTTGTAAACAACTTTGGAGTACAAAAAAAAATGTCTTTTAAAAATGTTCAAATGCTACAGCTTTAAAATTGTAAAAATATTCTTTGTTATGTACAAACTATTTTTATAGATAGATGAGTTCAATAAAAGTCGTTGAATTAATTTCACAAATTCCTCTAAATCCATCAGTAAAGATCATAGCACATAAATGTATGAAAAAGAGTCAGGCAGTCGGAAGTTGGCCTAAAAAACCTGACTGAGTAGTCGGGAGTTGGAAATGCCCACTTGTGCTTTTAGCAATTCTTTATGATAAAAAAAATAATCGAATTAATTAATCTAATTATTTAAAGAACTTGTTTAATGTTATAATATTACATTTTTAAATGCAAATTTGTCAAAGCATAATTACTTGATTTATTCGTGGCAATATTTTGTACAGGCTATTAAATATTAGATAAATAGTTTAATATTCTATACAGGTGAAATTAGTTTATAGGACAGGTTGTTTTTTGTACGATCAAAAAATGAATGTGAAGCAGAAAAACTTAGTGCTAGTTTAAATTGTATCCAAAAAATTTTGCGAGAATTGTTTTTTCATGCTTGAAAATGTTCTTATTGTTTAAAACATTCGAAAAATACATTTAATGAACCGTATTGTTTTATTTGGAATATGTTAATGTTCTCTTAAGTTACAATCATTAGCAATTTCTTTGAATTAAAAAAGGAGAGAATCACGTGGACAGTAACTACAAAAATCAAAAACTGTTGATGTGTTTTAGACCACTTTTTCAGATTTTTTTTAAAAAAATGCATCAATAAAATGTTCTTCATGTGATAAATTATTAAAAATTTTCATTTAAATAGTTAACAGTTAATAGTAAGTTTATCTAAAAATGCGGATTAAAGAAAGAAATGCAATCATTTTCATGTGATCCTTATAGCATTTTCAACCAATTATTTTTATAGTAAATATCAATGAGCTGATTTATTAAGAGTGCATTAAGCAAAATTACACAGCCACTTACACAATTTAAATAATAATTTCAATAATACACATAATTTCAAAAGCAAAGAAAAAAAAATGTTTCGTTATCAAATTTAATTAAAAAACGTGAAATTAGTTCTAAAAACAAATTATAATTATTCTGACTTAACATTTTTTTAAATTATAAATATAAACAATTCTTTATAGTGAAAGAATTAGTTTAAGCATCAGTAAATTAAAAAAAATAGGTTATTTATTCACATAATTTTAGGTTAACAAACGAGTGTAACGTTTATTTTCTGTTATTCTAAAAAGAATCTTAGTTCCCCTGAGATTAATTATTTGATTCCAGTTGTGAAACAGATAAACATGCATCTGTTTGGTTGCTTCTTCAAATAAGGTTAAACGTAAAATGCAGTTGTTACTCTATTGCTATCCAGTTAGAATCACGCCTACTCCCCAAACGATGCAAATGGTTACCATATTATGCTTCGAAATGTTACTTACAAGCAAATAGTTATATATTTCAAACACAATTTGGTTGCTATGTATTTGTTTTAAGGAAAACATCATCTTTAGAATGTTTACTGAAAAGTAGTTAGTTTGTATCCATTTGAAATTATGAATTTAGGAACAATTTTTATTATTTTAATCATCATTGATTATTAGTTACTTATATTATTTAATTAAAATCATATGAAAAAGTAAACTAGGTATTTTTATAGGGTTTAACTGATTAATTGATTGAAATTTTAATCAATTCTTTTATCAAAAGGATACATCGATTATCAATATCAAATCCCAAATAAATAAATGCGCACATTTTGTGTTTTTAAAAAGAGCATTTTCAAAAATGTGTTTGGATATAATGCAATTTTAAAATTTTTTAATGTGGTCTGGTTTGTCGCTCTGTGGTATTTTTTTGCCCATTTTAGGTTAATTAGACTGAGATCTACAGTTTAGTGAGGATTCCGAACATCCATGCCACTACGAGGATTCGAATCTGACGTACCAAAGGCCAGAGCGCTAGCCAATTGGGCATCAGACCACAATTTTAATGTGTGACTGACATATACGAAGCGCAATGACTAAAGAATATCGCTCTTTGATAAATACCATTTATGTTAACTCAGACATAATACATGTCACTATGTAACTCTTTAGTCAGAAAATCAAATAAAAAATGCAGTCAAAAAGAATAGGGACACTGTCCTGTAAATTGGGAATAATCACAAAATCTTGCTTGGCAAACATTGGATTTTAGGACTTCTTTAAGTCGATTTCGCAGGAATTTTTCGATTTTCTTATTCAATGGTGCATCAATTTCAACAGCAAGACTGATGTGCGTATTTGGTCGAATAATAGGCTTTTGTCCTATTATTCGACCAAATACGCAATTAAGCAATACGTAATACGCAAATACTACGACATTCACAAGTTGTAGAATATCGACCATTGATCATTTGTTACATTGTTGCCGAATAAATGAACTCTAGGTTTTCAACAAACGTCGTAGGAGGCTTGTAGTAGGATCCTGATACAGTTTGATACTTTTTGGAATTCTCAAATTATCTCTCTCTCTCGCTCTCTCTCTCTCTCTCTATATATATATATGCATATATATATATATATATATATATAATGTTTCGATGTATTTAATCATGGGAAAATTGCAGCGAAAAATAATAACATTGAACACAAAAGACGAGAATGAATGTATCGATTGACTTCTACTAAAGGATAATCTGGCTTCGTGACATTTTGGTATCATTAATGACAGCAATTTTGATGTGACAACAAACATAAAACAAATTTTTTTTTAAATAATCAACTTATCCAATCAGCACCAAACCTATTTCCACTTGATAAAAATAAATAAAATTTCATTTTTGCTCTCATAAGAGTCCGATTAAGGAATGAAGGTCTCTATCCCAACCAGCCCGTGGCTCAGTGGCAAAGTGCGCCTCTGGTGATAATGAGGGCTGAGGTTCCATCCGCTGACGGCTTTGTTATGGACACTGTTTCAAAAAAGGAGGAGACTCAATGGCTTTGGGGATGCCCAGCAGCTTGCCTCGTCATTCGGACTACCTGGTGGGCGTTTTCCGGGTTTTCTCCAATGCGCGGTAGTCCTCCTGGATGGCATTTCCCTCCTTCTTGAATGTCGCGAAGCCAAGTCAGACATCTACCTACGGGTGCTCCATCCCAAAAGAAGCTGCCCTCCCTCCTTCCATGAGACCCCGCTGGTTCTTGGAGGTGGTCTAGATGTTGCTGTCGACCCAGTAAGGTAAAAAGCAACAGCTAGTTTTCACCCGTCACACTTTTCATTTATATATTTAAAACACATTTATGCTTAATAGAAGCAAAGCTCAAGAGTTAAAAAACAATGACAATCTTTATTGTTATTTTATGCCTGCATACCTTTGGTTAAAAAAAATTTATGACGCCTACAAAAGGAAATGACTTAATTTTTATTTGCGATCTCTAAGACATTCTAACCATTTATTGTATCCCTCACTTAATCATAGAAGGTTGTCGAAAAAGATTTTGATGACTGTAAATGGTATAATTGCGTTAAAATTATAAAAATGTGCAATTATTTCATATAAATAAACAATTTGAATTATTTTTATCGTTTAATCATATTTTTCAATAAAATCAAGTACATTTTTCTTGCTTTTTTTCTTAGTAATCTAAACAAGAAGTAGATAAAGTAGTCTTCAGTTAATGAACGAAATGGGGGCCTGAATGGCCGAGTGGCTAGCGCTCCACAGGTTTCGGGTTCGTGTCCCGGCCGTGCCATGGATGTTTGTAAGTGGTTCGGAATCCATTTTAAGCCGTAGGTCCCGGTCTGTTAATCCCTCGTGAGACAGATGATGACCGTAGAGCGACAAACCAAACGAAATGATTATAATTTTATTGATAGCCCCTTTTCTTAAGTTACTAGGTATTTTGTAACAAAAATTCGCTGGTATATTTTTTTATTCTAATGTAGCTGGCAAACATTTAGACAGTTGTCTTGGATGCCTTAAGGCAAGCGCTGCAGAGACGTTACTCACTTAGCACTACCCAGGGGGTTCGTGTAGCTTGAAGATAAGCCACGGACGCGGAGTAACACTACTCCCGCAACGCTCTACGATCATGTTAAGGACTACGGTTTAAAGTGTATTCCGAATCACTACAAACATCCGTGGCACCGCCGGGACTCCAGCCCGAAATTGTGGTACCGAGCGCCAGAGCGCCAGCCACTCGGCCATTCAGGTCTCTTAAATTCGTGGGCGTAGTATATTTATGATACACGGAATCGATTCCACTACAAATTTCGAATTTCGTAAAGGAAAAATGTTGAGTTAGTAATTAATTAAGCATGTTAGTTAATTTTGTTAATCACCTCAAGTTATACTTTTGGAGACATTTCCGAAGATAACATTTATGAGAAGATTTAACAATAATTGCAAAAGTTGTTAAGCGTATCTCATTTTAGGGCAGCGGACGATTGTACAATAAAGAGAAGTATGTATGAAAAACTGTATAAAGAATATTTCTAATTTTTTTAATTAAAAAGACTGGTAACAAAGTAATGTACATAAGTTAACTTAAATCGTTATGAAAAAATAAAAGAAAACTGTGATTAGAAATAAAAGGCATTTAAAATTATAAAATAATTGCTAAGACAATATAATAACATAATATTTGAAATGAACAAATATCTGAAGCATTTTTAATTGAAAATAAATTCGAAAATCTTACAAAAAAAAAATGTCTTCTAAAGTATAAAAATATTTCTGGGGGAAAAAAAGGAAAAAAAATTTAAAGGAATTTAAAAAGGAAAAAAAATATATATATTCTTAATCACGTTCGCTCGATTATTTATTTACATCTTAATTTTTCAATAAACATTTACGAAACAAGAAAAAATTTACTTTTTTTTTTAATTTAAAAAGCATTAGTCATGAAATTCTACTGACAGTTGCAGAATCGTTTCATAGCTCAGTTTACGTGTTTCTCACAGAAGTGAAGTGAACCCATGAAGATTATTTTTGTAACCGTTTTGCTTAGAACAAGTTGGCAACTAATCCTTGGAGAACTTCTGTAAATAGCGCGGAACATCAGGTAGCGATAGAACTATTTTTTCTTCTTTCAGCTTTTCCTAACTAATCTGAGTCAACTAATTGAAAAAAAGAAAAAAAACCATGGAATTTGAGTTTAAGTTCTGCTGCAAAATGTAACCATGGAACGAAACTAAGAGAAAAATCTGCTCGGCCAATTTCAACTCATCCTGTGTGAACATTCGAGAAAGGACGAATAAACTCAGGAATATGCAAGTGTTTAATAATGCCCGAGATATAGGAAGCAATTGATTGGAATACTACAAGAAAGGTCAAATTCAAATAGCCACATGAATATAATATAGCAATGTTGAATAGATCAAGAACTTCATGAAGAAAGAATTGTTCAAGAATCTCTAAAAGAATTTACAAAAGTAAGATAAATGTCGTCGCAAATGAAGAATGGAATATTCCAAATTCTACAAGAAACGTTGTCATATTCAATAGCTAAAAGAATATATCAAAATTTGGAAATTGTAGGCATAAATGACGAATCAAGTATTCCAAATACATTAAGAAACACTATACAGCTCAATAGGCATGGAAAAATGCCAAAAGTGATAAATATGAAATTTCAAGAAGAAGGAATTGATCAACGCACTACGAGTACTTATAGCCATTGGATATAGAATTGTTTAAAATCCCAACCCAAAACGTGAAAAGTGTTTCGAAACCTTACTACAAAACACTTCCAGCAAAAGCAAAATTCCCGAGGATTAACGTTATTCGTGAATCATTTCAAGAGTTAAGGGGCCCAAAGTACCGTTTTCGAGCCAAAATTTGCGAATATCACTTTATTTGCTTGCTGCACTTTTTGGATTGCGCCACGAACCCCTAACCAAGACAACATCATGATAATAATTGACAAAGGCAAAGGTCGTGTCCATTAAAGAATACCAGGGGAGAAATATTCCTTCACCTCTAGTTGCATAATTAATTTTAAAAATTAAACTTCAATTAGAAAATAAAATAAAAACTAATTAAGTTATGAGTATATTGTTTAGTAGAATACTAGAAATATAATTAAAGTAAAAAATAATAAAGGACTCATTAAGTCAGAAATTACAATTAAATTACGTTCTTTGCTCATTGAGATAGAATTCGGAAAAGTGAATCGATTTTTTGACTCATCATGTTTGATGAGTATGAATTATCTATTTTTAATTAGTTATATATTTTATGTGATCTATTATACATTTTTCACTCATCATCAATTTTTTTAAAATTAATTTTATATTTTATTTAATCGATTATATATTTTTCACTCATCAGTTTTGATGAGTATCGATTATATATTTTTAACTTATTATATATTGTAATCGATTATATATTTTTGTCTTATCTCTTTTTCACCATTTGACTCACCACTTTTGAACTGGACCACAACAAAAATCAAATTCAATATTAAAACGCCTATTGCATTAAATGTAACATCTTGCCTTTATTTCTTTATTTGTTTTTTCTTTTATTGTACAACATTACGTATTTTTTATTATATGTAAAGAAACTAATGTATACAGTTTCCAAGTTGATTTTTTGCCCACGCGGCCCAAGTAACAGGGACTACAACAGGCGGCCTTCACAAAACAGTGCTCCTCTTGTAGAGGATGGATTCAATTACGGGTGCAGTTAATTTACGACGCCCGAAACAATACCGCGAGCACCCGAAATAAAAGCAAGTGCTCAACAATTCCGAATGCCTAAAAAAGAAGGCCTCTCCGAATGCAGATCCTACCGGGTAAGTGCGTTTTCGCTATAAATGCCACTCACGAGAAATTATAAGCCAGCAATTAGGAATAACGGCCATAACCCTCTGCATGGAGAATAAAAAAAAAAACGAATTCTTCTTCACTATTGTCGTAAGTTTTCAATTATCGGATGAATATTAAGACAGAGAGTAAATAAAATGAACGTAGTAAATAATGCATTCTACTCACATTCTGAAGAAGGAAAAAAGAAAACAAAGTTAATTGAATAATTTATTCACCCTGTAAGGATGTACTGGAAACATTTGTTGATAAGTCGGTAATTGTTCTGTTGTGTTTTCAATGTCAACAACAATCGAAGTTCGTAAATCTTCATGAAATTTCAATACTCTCATCAGGGCCGGAGTTTCCTGTAGGCTAACTAGGCTTCAGCCTAGGGCCTCAAGATCAAGAGGGGCCTGCATTGAACTTTATCTGAATTAAATTTGCTTTAATCTTCAATGTATTGAATGTATTTAATCTAATTTGAAAGAAAATAGGATCATTTTTATTGCATATTTTATTTTCGTAATCAACGATTTTTATTATTTGAATTTTGTTTCTTTGTAAATGTTGTGTGTTATGTTTGATGAGTTATCGTTACAAGTACCATATAGGGTGCTGAGAATAAATGTCCAAATAAGTGTTCTCGACTTCTTTTTATTTATTAACCGTGGCACATTTTTTTATAAAGATTAGTACCCATCACAACTTGTTTCATTCAACATATTGATGTGTATATATCACAGTAATGATGTATTTAATTATCTCTCATGCAATTTACAAACTTAAAAATGGGAGGTGAAAGGGCCTCATAAGTGGAGTAGCCTCTTTTCATCTAAATCCTGTCCTGATTCTCATCCATTTATTTATCGTTTCATTTTTTTAAATTATTTTTTAAGTGATTATTAGCGCCGTTGCCCGACTTCAGAAAATAAAAGTTACTGATTCTGTCATGTCAAAGAGATGAGCTCTTTTTTTTCCTTGGCTAGAAATTGATTTGGCATTGCATAAATGTTAAGATATAATTAAAGTCCTACTTTCGAAATGCTATAAAAACAAATAAAACAAAATAAAAAATTTAAGTCAATTCCTACTTTTTTTTTACTCTATTGCAGAAACGTCCTTTACAAATAAAGTTGAAATTTTGCTTTTACATCTGACGCCATCTATTGGTAGATACATGCAACTTAAATGTAAAAAAAAACTAAAATGAATCAATTCAATTGAAGGAATGAATTAATATTTGAAAAAGCTGCATTAACATCGAGTGTCACCCACTACAAGTTCAAAAATAATGTATTTGAACGAGAGTGGAGGAATAAAAAGTACTTTATGGACGATTGAAAATGTGAACAAGATATATATAGGGAGAGTGTGAGTTAATAGAAGGAATTGAAAAAAAAAAAAAAAAAAAAAGAACCACTTGTCAGAATGAGACCAAATTTGAACTGAAGACACTTGAAGAAAAATGTCCAAAAGGAATTTCTCTTTAAACAACGAAAGCGATTTTGAACTTATTTTGAGCGAGAAATTACGTGTTGACACTGATGAATAATTGTAAATGTAGACTTTGGAATTTATATAAGAAAGTAAAACATTTAAAAATGCTCCGGTGTGTCAATTCCTTGTTGGAAAACAAATATCTAGCTACATCGTGAGGTTTTGATTGACAGATTTTCTATATAGGTCTTTTTTTATGCGATCCCTGCTTACCGCATTAAAGAATTTTTTTTTAATGTGTTCAAACAATATACTTTATAGCTACTTATGCAATTCTGGATTATTTCTTTTTATGCGGTCTCTATCCACCGCAGAAAAACAAATTTGATGCATACATTAAAGTTTCCTAACTACGAGATGTAAAGTGGTAATTTAACATGAACTTCTAGTAAGTCTGGGCCTCATGACCAAGTGACTAGCGTTCGGTGCCAGTTGCTTCGGGTTCTAGTCCTGGAGGTAGTGGCAGATGTTTGTAGTGGTTCGAAATACACTTTAAACCGTAGGTCCTGGTCTAATATGGATGTAAAGCGTTGGACCTAGGGCTAACAACCCTACTCTGTGGTAAAAAACAACAACATCTTCTGTCTTGAAATCTGCCAGTAGGCAGGCGGCCTTTGTCCATCTTGGGGCTATTGCGCCAATAAAGAAGAAGTCTAAATTAGATGCTCGGAATTGTAACAGGTTTCCTGGTGATACTAATTATGATCTTTGTCAATGTCTGCAAGTTCTAAGTGACACAATTTACAGTGTAATATCGGTACTGTTTGAAAAATCACTTTCAATGCTCATATTTTATTGTGTCCCACAAGTATGTGATTTTTGTAAAAAAAATCGGTTTTCTAAACTACTAAATATCTCCTTTTTGAGCTATTTAATATTTAACTATAAAACCATCCATTATTATTATTATAAAAATTTGACAAATAAATTTTCTCGTATTTCAAAGATTCGTTACTTTTAACAATTCTGGATTATGCACGTTGCCATAATACCAAATCTTATACGTCCTCTAACTGCAACCGAATCGGTCTTAACTTTGCAATCAAACCTCGAATAAAAAGGAAATCCATTATTTATGATTCGTTTTTGGCGATTTCCTCTATGTAAAACTTAAGAATTATGTGATTTTGAAAGTAAAGTCTCCTGCGTTACTGCTCGAATAAATGTATGGACTACAGTGTATAATGAGTAAAAATTTGCAATGAATGAGTGCATGGAACAATGCTACGGTAAATTTTCACTCTTAACAATATACTAGAGTTCTCCATCAATGGATTTCACTTTTTAATGCCCCTGATAACAGACGTCACGTTGTAAAAAAACCGGTATGTGGGGTGTTAGCAAAGCAGGGAGGCATAAACAATAAAATAGTAAAGCGAAATGGAAATTATTCGATCTTTCATCGGAACGCACAAGTGCTGCCTCAAATCTTTCGACATTTCACGATATTCTTCAAAATATGTTGTCTGATTTTTCTAATGGATGAAAATTATCAAAGCTCAAAATATGCATTCAATGCCACTATAACGCGGATACTGTTATAATAGAGATAGAAATATTCCCTCCCCCCAAAAAAAATATCATCAGATAAACAAAAAGTGAAGAAAGTGTTCGTACAGTGACGATTTATACTATACTACAGTACGATTATACTCTATTTTTACTTGACATTTATAGTGACGATTAATACCGATTTATACTTTATACTGACGATTTATACTTCACTTATATGGATATAAAGTATATAATTTTATTATATATTTTATGTCGATCTATACTGAGAAATAATTTTTTTCTCATATATTCGTGGAAACAATTATCAAAAATTTGAAAAACTATTCGAAATTGGAATTTTAAAATAATTATCAGAATATTAATAAATTTTTACTTAAAGAAAATTTTTAAAAAGCCTGAAACTAATAAATGGGGAAGTATGTGAATACTATTCGTACACTCAAAAAATGGAAAAAAATTTGTCGTAATTTACGATAGTTTTGAAAATGAAAGCCGGCATATACAGGGAAATTCTACGGCATGAGACAAACTTTTAGGGCTTACTGAAACATACATTTTTTGTATAGGAATGCAGGTTCGGAAGGGGAGCGTTGAGGAACAAAAAAAAAAAAAAAAAAATGAGGCATTAAAAGAAAAACCTTGTTTATTGACAACATCATTACAAGGTGCTCTTGATTCGATGTTACAATGAATGCTCAAAATGGTGATCACCCCTATTAGCACACGGTTGGTAGCATCGAAGGAGTGAACAGAGGGAAGGCATTTCGCAGCCCCAATGGAGAGTCCAGCAACGAGATCTTCCATTCATTCAACTGAGGTCTCGTGAATGAAAACAAAATTAGAGTTGCCAGCCGGAGGACTTGAAACTCGAGTTGAGTCATTGTACCTGACTGTGGCAAGATATTCGCATGCGGGAGGTCGCAATTTTGCGGATTTATTTTAAACATCGAATCAAAGAAGCATCTTGCAATGATGTTGTTAACAAACAATGTCTCATTTTTAGTGTTCGTGCCTCAAATCGTCCCTTCCGACCCTACATAACATAACGTGTATATATACATGTATGTTTTAGTAAGACCATTGAATAAACCTGCATACTGAAATAAATATTCAGTTTGTGATTTGAAAGTGTAATTCTTGGAAATGTAAAGAAAAAATGAATTTTACACCTTTTTAAAGAAAATATATATAAAAAAATAATAATAATAAATCAAAATATAAAATCAAATTTAAGTTTCGTTGGGTAGACCTCGTGCTACCATACAGTCAATAATAAAAAGGTTCTGTTCTTTTTCATCGTTACTTAACCAAGCATGCCACCATTGCTTCCATTTCCATTTATGGTTCGAAATTGAGAAAAAAATCGAGATTTAGTACTCCTAAAATTGCAGTTCAACTTCAAAACATGAGTACACGTATCAATAAGTACAGTAAGAAATGGATGCAGAGAAGCCTGTTTTCAAGGTGAAGAAGAAAATGTTTCGCACCCTGAGAAAAATCGTAAAGTACGCTTAGTTTTTGCAGGAGAAAAGAATCTCCTCCATACTTTTATAATTTAAAATTTCGATGTAGAAAAATCTTTTATCTTTGAATTTTTTTTTTTCTGCTTTCTTTGATATTTATACAAAATAAATAGGAATTCCTGTTATTTATTTATTTCATTTGATGATAACAATTAAAACAGCTTTAAATCAATATTCGGAGCTAAGCAATAAAAATTACTTGCATAAAAGAAAAACAACTTTAGAAACATACAATTGGACACCTCAAAAAAAAAAAAAAATATTTTTTGTAGTTTTGAAATTAAAACAAACACAAGCTTAATCTTTAATTTTATATGAATATAGAAAAAAAATGGAAAAAGCGTTTCCGGTACTATCATCTCGAAACACTTATATTTCCAAGATTTTCTTTATATTTTTTTCTGTATAAATTTATATTTCATTCTATAGTAAAGATGACTATAGATTGAAATGGACATATATAGTCCCATATCTCTCAGTCATTTTTATAACAAAAAAAATCCATTAGAAAAAACTACCAGAAGGAAATAAACAAAAATTCCATTTTAAAAATTAATAAATCTAATCATTATTTCTCCTGTGGCTCTGCGCTTTTATTGAATGAATAATGACTTTTAACTAACGAATATCTTTAAAAACACAACAATTCATCATCATAAATATTTCTAACTGCTCTATTAACACCGTCATGATGACTAACCTTAAAAAACAATTCAGCTGATTGTTAGATTTGTAAATATTCTTTTACCATAACCATCACAAATATTCTTAAAAACACCACAATGGAGTAGTTAGCAATGTAACACTCTATGGAACATAGTGTTGCATTGCTAACTACTCCATTAGCATAACCATGGCAAATATCCTTAAAAACATCGCAACAATTCTACTGCGTGTTACGTTGCTAACTACTACAACAGCATAACTATGACAATCCTTAAAAATCAAACAACAATTCGCCTGAGTGTTACATTATGTACTCCATTAACCAGTTCGCCAGTAACATAATCATAACAAATATCCTTAAAAACACCACAACAATTCGGGCTGAGTGTTACATTTCTAACTACTCCATTAGCATAACCATCAAGCTAAACAGGGCACTATTAACCACTGGGCGCCGTATATATTCCCGACTTTCATCACTCTAAAACTTAAGGCCGCCCATCCACTCTCAATGGACCACTTCATCAAGTGGACGGCCATTGTGTTCCAGGCGACGCGACGCGCTCACATATATTTTCCAGGGTTGTAAATCGCGGTATTCAAATCCGGCATTGAGCCTCCGTCTGTGTATTAAAAGAGAAGAAGAGGAGCACACAAACGTCTGTGTTGCCTAGCACTTGGAACAATGGGAGTCATGGCCGAATAATCTGAGACCAGGATTATGAGATCGAAAAAGTAACTGGCGAGTAATGGCATTCTTTTTTTCTTTTCTTCTGCGAGCACATTATCTCTCTAGAAATTTCTTTTGGTGCTTCTTATATAGCTAGGGACAGTAGAGGTGGTATCCGATAAACAGAGATTCAGACAGAAGTGGAAAGTTAGCAAGTTGAGCATTTCTGAAATAGTCAGGCACTCGAAGTCAGAAGTTGGTTTAAAAATCCGACTTCTGACTCTTTTTTAAAAATAATTTCTTTTTTTTCTTTTTTAAAAACCGTAGGAATTAATGATACAATTAAATGTTAAGGAGGACACTGAATTATATCCTTTTATAAATGCAAGCACTTGCAAGGACAGTAGCTGCTTCAGCAGCAAACCCAGTCAGTGTGAAGAGATTTTTCTCAGCACTGACGTTTATACAAGGGGGGCCTGATGGCCGAGTGGCTAGCGTTATGGCGCTCGGTACCACAGGTATCGGGTTCGAATCCCGGCGTTGCCATGGATGCTTGTAGTGGTTCGGAATCCACTTTAAACCGTAGGTCCGGTTCCTAATAGAATCGTAGAGAGCTGCGGGGGCATTGTTACTCCGCGTCCGTGGCTTACCATCAAGTTACACGCGCCCCCTGGGTAGTGCAAAGTGAGTAACATCTGTGCAGTCCTTATGGCATAAAAAGATCACGGTCTATTTGCCAGCTGCATTAGAAAAAAAAAGAAACGTTTATGCAAAGCTATCGTGAATTCACAACGAAAGAAGATCTTATAGAAGCTATTTTGTTATTAAGAAAAATGTGTAATGTATTGTAATAGTTTGCACTTAAATATGTGATTTTTCCCCTTACCTTAAGCTACTCTATAATACTTTGCAAACCTGTTAATTTGGTACTGTTATCCATATCGTCATTATAACTGGCTCGACAGCCCGCTGTGAGCCTTGGCCTTCTTTAAAAGATCCAGCCAGGCTGTTCCCCTCTTGGCCGTGGACCTACTGCTATCTTGTTAGAATATACACTCAAGAGCCAAAACATTATGACCACCTGTCAATAACGAGTTGGCCCACCTTCGGCAACACGGCTTCAACCCGCCTTAGCATGGATGAATACCACCACTTAATACCAGTTAAATACCACTTCCACCTGATCACGTGCCTTCCACGTCATCCAGGCGAGTTCATTGCAAAATGTAGGGGTGGTCATAATGTTTTGGCTCTTGAGTGTATATTTTCTAAGCAAATTTAAAGTATAATAATATATTTTAATCTAATGTAGATAATACTCCTTTAAAATTTTTAAAAATACTTTGTTATGCAAAAACTGTTTTTCATATTTCAATAAATGCCACTGAATTAATTTCACAAATTTTTCAAAAATCATTAGTAAAGGTCATAGTGCATAAAATTGCGAAGAGTCGGTATAAAAAATTTGATTGCTAGGAATATATGGAACCTATTATCCTACAGGCGAAAAATAAATGGCACCTATTATCCTATACGCGACGAATATATGGAACCTATTATTCGATATACGAGGAATTTATGGGACCTGTTATCTGAATTATGCGACTTGTTCTGTGTTATTCACAAAAGAATTCTAGCCCATCAAAATTGTATTTGACGAATAAAACATACCCTTAAAAAATACAGTTCGAAAATTCTTTTAATTTTAATGACTGATGTCTATGTTATTTGCAGTGCTGATTCCAACAATGACATCCATTTTTTTTTCGTTGTTGTTTCTTATCCCACTTGGCCCACGAGCCCATACGTACTCATGATTGAAGAGGAAGGAAGCAGTTTCTGTTGTGAGGGAGCACCCGTAGGTAGAAGTCTGACTTTGGCTCAGTGCCGTTCTTACAGTCATAGGAGACCGGGACCTACGGCTTAAAGTGGATTCCGAACCACTACAAACATCCATGGCACAGACAGGATTCGAACCCGAAACCTGTGGCACCGAGAGCCAGAGCGCTAGACACTCGGCCATTCAGGTCCCAAATTTGTGAATGCCAACGGCCAATTTTCATCCACAAAAGGATTGTCTACTATTTTCCTACTATTAACCGAAGTCGTGAAATTTTGGCAATCTATCATTAACCTATAATTTGAGTTGATTATTGTTTTGCTCTGTTAATCAAATTAATATGTTTTGTGAACTCGTATACATAATGCACCCCTGCTCCTAAACCCTGCGATATGTGATAACATTTTCCATTATCTTCTCATAACCAGAAAACTACAAGAAACACAAATAATTTCACGACCAATTTTTTCATCGTTGTATTGCAATTACTTCCCTACTTCACTTAAAAACTAAATTTCTGGCCGTATTCGTCCAAAGGGAAGCTATAATAAATTGATTTCGCAGAAAAATGATCTTCAAACAAACAAAAAAACACAAATATTCCATCCGAAGATTTGTAATGCTTACAACTAGAAAACAAATGTAACAAATAATTTATAAATAAAATAATCATCAAAATTTTTATCGTTATTACTGTTTCTTGATTTCAGCCTCAATAAGAAACAGTGAACTCATGTAACTACATATGGCAATATTAATTTGTTAGACAACTTACTTAGTCAATTTTCGACGATACTCTTGTCAATAGTTTTATGAACAGCTATTTCAAATATGTCAGATAACATGCCAACATCTGTTAAAAGCATAACAATAAATGATATTATAACAGTGAAAATCAAGGGAACAATTGCCAATTTCGTTGTCTGTCGCGTGAGAATGTGTCCACACTTATTGTCAATCCACAGATGACAGAAAACGATTTACTTTTTGTAAAGAATAGGATTGAAAAGTGGTCACGAAACCCGATTGTGTGAATCATATTGGTTGTTGTTGTTATCGTGTCCCTCATGGAAGAAGGGAAGAGGGGTGCAGCTTCTGTTCTGATGGAGCACCGTAGGTAGAAGTCTGACTTCTGCTCCGTGACGCTCTTACAGTCATAGGAGACCGGGACCTACGGCTTAAAGTGGTACCACTAAAAACATCCATGGCACCGCCGGGACTCGAACCCGAAACCTGTGGCACCGAGCTCCAGAGCGTTAGACACCCGGCCATTCAGGCCCCAAAAATCATATTGGTTATTAAGTCATATTTAGGCCTTACATGATAGAATATTTCGACTACGCGGCAGCACGTGACAGGCAAAGGTAAAATTATTTCGTAAGTGCCACATTGCGCGCTAGCACGTGACGTGTTAAAAGGAATGAAAATAAGCGACAAAATGCATTATTCAATTCCTTCTATTAGCTCACACTCTTCCTATATATATCTTGATCAAATTTCCAATCGTTCATAAAATACTTTTCCTTCATCCACTCAAGTTCAGATACATTTTTCTTTTTGAACTCGTAGTGAATGACGCTGGATGCTAATACAGTTTTTTCAAACATTAATTCATTCATTAAATTGAATTAATTTTAGTTTTAGTTTTTTTTAGATTTAAGTTGCATGTATCTTCAAATAGATGGCGCCAGATAAACTTAAAAAAATTGAATGAAAATTATTTATAAAGGACTTTCTGCAGTAGAGTGAAAAAAAAAAAAATAGAATTGACTTTAAAAAAAAAAAACTTTTTTTATATTACTTGTTTTTGTAGGATACTACTTTATCACTAAGAAATATTTAATATAAATGAATTATTTTGAGTTGGCTACGATGATATTATTACTTGCAAACCTTGGAATTCTTCATCACTGGCATCACTCGGGTATTCGTCAGAAAGCTCAGTAAAATACAATTAACACGTCATCATCTATTATAGGCTATATATTATATGGCTGTATATTAGATGTATATTAGATATATATTAGATATATATTAGATTATATGGCTTTATATATATATTAGATGGCGTTTTAATTTTTGGAGGGGTGTGAAGATCCTGCAAAACGATCGTCTCTACAACACATATGACAAGATTTTTTGTAATAACTCATAAAGCTATCCATTCGAAATTCCATAGCTTTATAATTAGCTTTCAACTTTTACTTCACGCCAATACAAGCAGGCAACCTAACATAGAGTGCCGATTAAAGAAAAATATCAGTGTTGAGGGATGGCTCCTAAGACATCACTACATATCACGCGCTGGCGAAACTGACTCGTAACCATGTCCGCCACACGTGAGCACGTGGGCTTAGCCTCTATTTCCTAGCAGCATTGTTGTAGATATTGTTTCCATAACGAGGTGACTCGATGGCGCTTGTGATGTGCAGCATCTTGTCTTGTGAGTCAGACTACCTAGTGGGAGTTTTCCGGGTTTTTTCCCATACGATGCGGTAGTTCCCCCTGAAGTAGCGGTATTTTCCCCCTGATGCGGTAGTTCCCCCTGAAAGTTCGAATGCACTGTCCTCCATCTTCAGCGCCACGGAGCCAAGTCAGACTTCCACCTGCAAGTGCCCCATCACAACAGAAACTGGCCCCTTTCCTTCCTTCCATGATTAGACTGCTTATAAGATGTCCGTCCCGGTGCTGCCAGACACTGAGTATGAGTCACAACAACAACGCCTCGGCGCATGATTGACACTTTAGCGTTGTCGTGATATCGCACTCTGGCACGATATCGGCAGCGACGGTGTTAAATGTTTTGTCACCACTAGCTGCATTAAAATTTAAAATGAAAGTGAAGAAAAACAATTAGTATTGAAGAAAATCATATAAAACTTAATTTAATTATATAAATTATTCTTCCTATAAAAAGGTTTATATTACACTCATGTCCATAAATTAAGGATAATGAAGTTCAGGCAAAGAAAGAGACAGAAGCAAACCAAATTTGACTTATTTGTAAAGTCTATTTATTAAACAAAAGGTAAAGAGCAAAAATGATGCTATATGTTTGACATAATTAATAAAAATTGCGATTTTTACTCCCTAGAGCAAATTTCAAAAAAGAACCTATTTACAAAAAGCAGTATAACACGGTTAGTATGATGGTTAATATGGAGTATGTCTCCCGGACGATGCAATACAGGCCTTACAACGCCTAGGCATGCTGAGTATCAAATTATCAATCTGATCTTGGGGAATATTACACCACTCATCAAGCAATGCCCTCCGAAGATTCGGTTGACAGGTGGGAGGGGATTGACGGGCTGCAATTCGTCGGCCAAGCATATCCCACACATGCTCTATTGGATTCAAGTCCGGTGAGTATGCTGGCCAATCCATACGGGTGATATCCTCCAATTAAAGGCATTCGTCTACAATGCTTGCACGGTGAGGACGGGCGTTCTCATCCATAAACAGAATTTCAGCACCCATGGCACCCCGAAACAAATGTACATGTTGATCCAGAATGACATCCCGATAGATGTGGCCTGTCATCGTTACACTCTGAACATGCAGGTCAGTTCTGGAACCAAGAATAATTCCTCCCCAAACGAGCCATCCTGCACCACCGTAACGGCGTCGTTCAATGGTGTTCTCTTGGTGGTAACGGGTACCTGGCGAGAGTCCGGCGAGAATCAGACTGCAAACTAAACCTGGACTCGTCGGAAAACATCACACCAGACCACTGTTGCAGTGTCCACAATGCATGCTCTCTACTCCAGGTTACTCGCAGGCGACAGTGAGTTGCGGTAAGTGGAACACATCTGACAGGCCTACGAGCATATAGACCAATGTGCCCTAAGCGTCTGTACACGGTCTGCCTTGAAACTGTCGTACCGGTAGCTGACGAGACAGGTCCGTCTGTTTCTTTTGGCAGTAACTGCTAAATACCGGTCCTCATTCGGCGTTGTAACTCGGGGGCGACCTGTGCTGTAACATCTACTCACATTACCATCATCTTGGAATCGTTGCCAAAGCCTGGAGATGACACTCTGGGCGATTCCAAGTTCCTCGGATACTTCCAGCTGGGTACGTCCACATTCCAGTCGTCCGATAATTCTACCACGTAAAAAAATCATCCAAATGCTTCCTTTGTGCCATAACTATGCGGTTATTGCACTGAAAGGCTTTTAAAGCGCTTGTGATCAATTTTACTTCTTTGCCACCATTCTTTATATACCCCTCTCTTACACTCTCGTCATTGTGACGTACTATCCGCGCCATCTGGTGGTTTCCTGTAATTTGCATATTCTTCTTCAAGATGTGTGTGATAATTCTACAGGTGAAATTTTTATTTTAGAGTTCAATTTCTGTGTGATTCTGAATTATCCTTGATTTATGGACATGAGTGTATTTAGAAATGAATCTGCGGTTTTTTTTTAAAAATAAATTCGTCGCTGGAACCTAACAAAGATTATAACAAAAAATGCTACAAAAACTTTTTAATGTTAGGACTATTTCTTTTCTTTTTCTTTTTAAATTCCTTCTATTAGCCCACACTCTCTCTATCTATATCTTGTTCACATTTTCAATCGTTCCATGAAATACATTTTATTCGTCCACTCAAGTTCAAATAAATTTTTTTGAACTTGTAGTGGATGACACTGGATGTGAATACAGTTTTTTCAAATATCAGTTCAATGATTAAATTTAATTCATTCATTTTAGTTTTGTATGGGAGAAATATTCATATATTCACGCTGCTCTTGCTTCTCATTCGTTCATCATTAATTATTTAATAATTAGTTAATAATCTCTTTTTTCTCATATCTAATTATTAATTAATTAATGATTATTAATTATTTTATTCATTCAATTATTAATTATTTTTATTCATTTAATTATTAATTATTTTTATTTTATTATGAAATATTTTATTTATTTTAATATATATTGTTCCATTTTTAAAATAATGTAACTACAAATTGGCAATGATATAAAAAATCGTCTAATTTTAATTTAACTTATTTTTCTGGATATTATTATTCTTAATTTTTTTACGTTTGAAATTTGAGACGATCGTGTTTGAGTATTCTTGTTAATGTATTCGATATTTTTTAAATTTAAATGATCAAAAACTTTTTTATTAAATTTGAAATATAGCCTAATATATTTGCTTTTATTATTTTGCCTTAATTCGAAATTGCTGTTCTTTTTTTATTATTATTATTAAATTTCTTCTATTAGCTCACACTCTCCCTATATATATCTTGTTCAAATATTCAATCGTTTATAAAACACTTTTTATTCATCCACTTAAGTTCAAATACATTTTTTTGAACTTGTAGTGGATGACACTGGATGTGAATACAGTTTTTTCACCTATTAATTCATTCATTAAATTTAATTCATTAATTTTAGTTTTTTTTTTAGATTTAAGTTGCATGTATCTACCAATAGATGGTGCCAGATAAACTTCAAAAAATGAATGACTTCCTGCAATATAGTGAGAAAAAAAAGAAGGAATTGACTTTAATTATTTTTTTTTTTATTACTTGTTATCTATATTTTCTAATTAGCAAAATAGGAATTCAATTTATTTTTCACAATAACGCAGAAAACAGAGATGACTTTGAAAAAATGATATAACTAATGAAAAATGTGATATCAATTAATTATTCATCTTTATTCAGTTCTATTTGTGATAAAGGAAAAGTTGGTCAGGCCTATTTTGACGAATTTTCATAAAATTTGAATTATACTTGAAATTTTAAATTTTATTGATATTTTTCTTTTACATTTTGGAATTCAAACTAATATCAAATGTTGTTTAAAGATGCTAAATCCTAAATTCATTTATCTATTAATAGTTCTTTAATTCATAATATGAGTTATTAACACTAGTATTTGATTTTGGCATTCTACTTTACTGAAGATATGGTTTCATGTGAATCAGTCCTCGAATGTGAATCATCTATTTTAAAACTTATTCCAAGAATTGGAAAATTTTGTTTAAACAGTAGTTTTAAAATACGACGAATTATCTCTTTTTAAAATGTCTACATTTCGAAACTTATGACGCCTTCATTTCGCAATTTATAATCTATTCCAACTTCTTGAAAAGTTCAGGTTTAAGTTTAATAATTATACATTTGAATAGCTTTTCACACAATAGAGATTCTTAAAAATAACACATACAAGGAACATCATGAGTCCATAGACACCATTTTGCTCATGCGTAGTCGGCTATGTAATTCTGGGAAATGTGAATTTTCTTAGTTGGAAAAGAAATGCAATTCTACAAAATTCACAGTATTTTTTTGATTTAATAATTTTTTCCCCCAATTCAAACTTTGGATGAACCAGTTAAAGTGAATAAAAATCGCCCTAAAAAGTCACAATTAGGGTATAAAAAATACGAATAATAACAGAAAAATACGAATAAGACGAATATTTAACACACATAAACTAATCACTACGCAACTTCATCAGAAATTTAAAGTACTATGTTGACTTGTCCCGATTTGAAATATATAATGTATATTCCTAGTTTTGAAAATCTTAAGATATGCCTTATGATAATAACTACGTTTGTCTCAAAGATTTAAAAGTAATTCCACAATATAATTTCTGAAGGAAAAAAAAAATAACAAAAGTATTTAAATAAGAAATATGTTTATATATTCTATGTAGATCACATTCAACTGAAATGAACAATTGAATATAAAATCAATATAAATTTCGAAATTCATTTCCTTAAATATATATAATCTCTATGTGACAAGTTCTAACACTTGTTACGGACTAGAGGGGGTGTTGGATTAGAAAATAACAGAGACATTATAGACGTTTGATCTCTCTACGGTCATTTCGTGCCCACTTTAGGCTAATTAGATCGGGACCTACAGTTTAACGTGGATTCCGGACCACGCACAAACATCCATGACACCACCACAAGATTTGAACCTGAAGCACCAAAGGCCAGAGTGCTATCCAATTGGCCATCAGGCCGCTGCATTATAGAGGAGAAAGGTAACTTAGGACGGGTTTTAATTATAACAAAAAATAATTTTTATTTTTAATCATTAAAATTTTAAATTACGCGCTATTAAAATAAAAATTACATCAAAAAGATTTGCTGAATAATCGTTATAAATTTTCTTTCAAATTTGTTTTGCACCGCGTATGTTTGACTGGCACTCCTAACAAGTAATCGATGCCCTACTCGTGGCAACGTGCGGCGCTGGTGAGCATCAGGGCTGAGGTTCCCTCCGCTGGCAGCTTTGTTGTAGACACTGTTTCGAAAAACGAGGAGACTCGATGGCGTTTGGGATGTTCAGAATCTTGCTTCGTGAGTCGGATTACACAATGGGAGTTTTCAGGGTATTCTTTCCATACGTTACGCAAAGGTGAGGCAGTTCCCCCCTTAAAAGTCTTCCCGGAAAGGCACTGCCCTCCTTCTTCAGCGATGCAGAGCCAAATCAGACTTCTACCTACGGGTCTATATCCCAACAGAAACCGCCTCTCCTTTCACTCCATCCCTGAGTACACTACGCATGGAATGTCCGTCCCGTACTGCAGGACACTGAGAAATAGTCACAGAAACAATAATAATCGATTCGTCCGTTTCCGCTTTTAAACCGGTTATCCACCTTTCCACATAACTGGTGGTCAAACTATAACAGGTGGGCTGAAAAGTTCGTAGGCCGACACATAGATGGCGCTACAAGTGTTAAATCCATATGATGTTTAGTTAGCCCTAGCCTTCAAAAGACACGTGTATAAATTTGACAGCTGTTGCACTATTAGTATGTGAGTTATAGCATTTAGTGTTCGAGCGATTGGACTCCGGTGTGAAATGATGGAGCCATGTTTCATCAACTGTCACATATCGACGCAAAAATGAACACTAAATACGCGTGATGAACACTAAAAATGCTGTAACTCACATACTAATAGTGCAACAGATGTCAAATTTATATACGTTTCTTTTGAAGGTTGGGGCTAACTAAAAATCACATGGATTTAATACTAGTAGCGCCATTTATTTGTCAGCCTACGAAATTTTCAGCCCACCTATTGGACTTATTTATTTATTTCTGGCGATAAATTTCACAGTTTCTGAAAAAGCTTAGAATTTGACAAATAATTTATGTGTGTGTGTGTAGTATGTATAATTAGAAATGTTTTATACTTCTCGCTAGAAGATAGGGGAAAGCGAAAATGTTTAACACTCCCAGGGGTATCGTGTATTTAAAGTACACTGTTTACCTCACATTACTTAAGAGTTAATACGCCCAAAACAAAACATTGTTTTGCGCGACCTATTTCGAGCGTGTCAGAGAAATTAGCATTCTGCTTCACACGAGGCACCGGGGCTTCTGAGCCGAATCGCATAAAAGTTCAAATCATGCAAATTCGAATCAGTTGACTCGTACAAGTGCCACTGGGAATGCGCTTAAATAACCGAGTCACGAAGATATTCGTATTCATTGCATGAACGGAACGCTTCTGTTTTCCAGACATGAGATAAAAGCAATACGTTACGTAACTATTTATTTTACTTTTTTCTTTTTTTTTGGCAGGAAAATCTGTTAAAAGTTGCGATAAGCTGAAAAATGCATACTACCCGCAATAAAATATTAATTTCCTGTGAAATTTTAAAAAAATACTTAGAATTATAGTTTTTCTAGAATAATTATAACTAAACCTAACTCATATTGTCTTTTAAAATGCTACACCATTCATTTATTAAATATATGGATAAGTTAAGTGACTAACTTGCATGACTAACATCTAACTAAATAACGACTAAAGTCCGTTATTTCTTTCACGTTTACATTTATGTCCGCTTCATTCTTTGCGTGCACTGATAATGATTAAAATTGAATTAAAAACAACAATAGGACAGCCAGAAAACATGGGAAAAAAAAGTACTTCCCATTCAAGACAATACATATAATCTGTATTATCATACGGTATTTCAGATTATGTACATAGTTTTTTCCTATTTCTGTTTGTTGATATAAAAGAAAAATGACATATATAACAGGTCGGCTGAAAGGTTCGTAGGCTGACACATAGATGGCGCTACTAGTATTGAATCCATATGATTTCTAGTTAGCCCTAACTTTCAAAAGACACGTATATAAATTGGACATCTGTTGCACTATTAATGTGTGAGTATTTATAGCATTTTTTGCGAAGCAACTTTTGTTAGTTTGAAAAAATGGATAAAAAGGAATTTCGTGTGTTAATTAAAGCATTGCTTTTTGGCGAAAAAAGAATACTATTGGAGCCAAGGCTTGCCTTGATAAACATTATTCGGACTTTGCACCAGGAAAATCAACTGTAGAGAAGTGGTTTGCTAAATTTAAACGAGGTGAAATGAGCACCGAGGACGATGCACGCAGTGGACGCCCCAAAGAGGCTGTTACCGAAGAAACCATCAAAAAAGTCCACAAAATAATTTCTGCTAAACGTGAAGGGAAGTTGATTGAGATAACTGAGACCCTAAAGATATCAAAGGAACGTGTTGGACATATCGTGAATGAATATTTGGATATGCGAAAGCTCTGTTCAAAGTGGATGCCGCGCAGAGCTCACAATCGACCCAAAACAACAACGAATGGATGATTCTAAGCAGTGTTTGGAGCTGTTCAATCTTAATAAACCCGAATTTTTGCGTCGATATGTGACAATGGATGAAATATGGCTCCATCATTTCACATCGGTTTCCAATCGACAGTCAGCCGAGTGGACTGCACGTGATGTACACTAAAAATGCTATAACTCACACATTAACAGTGCAACAGCTGTTAAATTTATACACGTGTCTTTTGAAGGTTAGGGCTAACTAAAATTCATATGGATTTAATACTATGTGTTAGCCTACGAACTTTTCAGTCCACCTGTTATATGTCAGTATATGCCCTTAAAACGTTCCAGATCCATACATACCAGATAGATAATAGAATATACCAAAATGAATGTATACTAAACGTATATGTCATTATAAGTCTTTATAAAGTACCATATTCATATCAACAGGACGTTTTCCAAATAAATATGTCGGTATACGTCCTTATACCATGCAGATCCATAGACATACAAACAAGACGTATACTAACGAATGTGTCGGCATACGTCCTTGCATCGTTCCAGATCCATACATACCTACAGGAAGAATATCAAAAGAATATGTCGGTATACGTTCATGTACCTTTCCAGATCCATATATATACATACCAACGGGACGTATACCAAACGAATATGCCGGTATATGTTCTTAAACTGTTCCACATCCACGTACTTAAATGAAACGAATTTTTCCCATAATGAAGTATTCATCCGTACGATGAAAAACATTCTATTCTTATTAGCATATTATATATCGATAGGATAATGTAAAATAATTAATAAAAGCCGCTTACTATTAAATTCCATAAAAACGAAAGCAGTCTGACGAAATAAATACATACAGAAATGAAAATTTATCAAATTCATTTTTTTTTTCTTTATTTGTCCTTTCCCCACTTAAACTTGGTTGGCTTTAGAGAGGTATTTAACTTTACTGGAGAAGTTCCTAGAATCAACTAAGAACTTAGGACGAGATAATTTTTAAAAATGGCAGAATATTCCAGGACCGAATGCAGCCAAACGATAAACATTGAATTACCAATTAACAGCTGAAAATACCGATTCTCGATCCATCACCAAATCATTGGGAGCAATGAGGATAGCGAGTAGTACCCAGGCTGACCACCAGAGAAACCCTACGCCTGACACCCAGGGCAACGTGCTTAACTAGCGTGCAGGAGGGCCGAGGTTCGAATCCGATGGTTTCCCACTGCTTTCAGGAGATTCGGTGGCGATTGAGACAACGTGTAGAACATTTCGTATCGATAGCCAATAATGCCTGGTGGAAGTTCAGGATTATTTAATGGGCAGTTACCACTAAAAGGCCTCTCCGGTAAACACTGCCCTCCCTCAACCCGTTGGTAGGCTGTTCATGAGATCCACATATGATCAACTTTCTAACTAGTAGGACCCAGCTATACCCCTAGGTACGGGCAGAAATTTGGAATCAAACAATTATTAAAAGTTAATATTTTTTTCCGTAAAAGCTTGCAACACAAATCAATTAACGAAATCTGTTATTTAAATATTTATTTGCATGATTGTACATTACAACGAAGCGCTACTGGCATTCCAAGTCCATAATCGGAAAGTCCATCCGCTGTTCGACCCACTTGGCGGCGGACAGCATCTGTGGCTCCTGAAACTGCTTTCCGATAAGTTGCAAGCTGAGGGGAAGTCCCGCTTTTGACAGGGAGCAAGGAATACTGACTGCTGGCAGACCTGGCCATAGAATAAATAAAAAATAAGCATTTGACACAGAATATGTTTTACTTCTTTTTAATAGTAAACTTTTAAACAGGAGTGGTGAGTGGGCCCAAAAATGTCACATTTTTTATACTTACTCCTGAATCTTTACTGTAATTTAATGTGCTAGGATCTTTCAGAATACATCGTGAAATGACTTTTGAACTCAAATATCTATAAAACAGTTTTTTCATAACAAATTTAAAGGTGTAGCATTTATTAGAGAGTTTTTGCATAACGTTTTTTTATCGTCCGATATTTTTTTGCTTCCTAGCGCGCATGCTCATAGGAAACATTGAACCTATTGCGCATGCGTATCTGTAATACTGCACTACCGAGCTATTCCTATGAGCATGCGCGCTAGGAAGAAAAAAATATCGGACGATAAAAAAACGTTATGCAAAAACTCTCTATTGTCTTTTAAAGACATCCTTGTATTTTAATTTTGCATACAAAAAAATGTCCCATGAAAATAGTAGTACTAAATTAACAAGTGTTATATAGAATAACTGGAGATCACCAAAGGAAAATTTTAAACTTTAAACCAAAGATGTTACATTTTTAACACATTGCATATTTTTTATTCTTATAACAGAAGAGCTTCCGCGAGTTCCTCTTTCATCGTGGATCCGAGACAATTTTTCACAAACGTCAGTGCTGAGACAGTCTCACAACGCTAACTCTAAATGATGATAAAGCAGTCACTGTTTTTAATTCTAGTTGTATTATTGAAGGATACGAAATTGAATTTTCTCCTTAACATTTAATTTTAATATTAATTCTCGGAATTTTGAAAAAAATAAAAATTATTTTCATCAAAGAATCAGTAGACGGACTTTTGATTCCGATTCCCGACCTATTTACTCCAATTAGAGTAGCGAGATTGGATTGATGTGTTTATGTAATTTTTCACTGACCCCGAGTTTATAAATTTATTAAATCCTTCTGCTCAATTCATCGCATTTTTTTTTGTCTTTGTCTTTCAAATATTTTTCTATGTTAAAACCGACATAGAAATGATGCCGTTAGTCTACGTATACTCATAGGACGGCCAAATAAATTAACATTAATATAAAAACAATTAAAATAAATACGAAAATTAATACTGAAACAAACAACTAATTTACCTTTACTTTTAATGAATACTAATATATACAATTACAATCAAATTTAGGATTTTTACAGTGGCACTTAAAACAAAATAAATAAAAAATGTTTATAGAGAAGCAATCATAATATTACGCATATTTCAAATGAAATATTCCCATGAGTGGGTAGGCAGTGATTTACCAGTACCTCAAAACCTTTTAACAGAAAGAATGCTCACCGGAAATTCAAAGATGGACATAGATATAAATTATAAATTATCCATGTAGCCATTCTCGCAGCAAAAAATTGTGTACCAGGCTCACGCACTGTCGCAGATCGTTCGCTCTGCTTTCAACGGGTCTTCCTTTCTGCCCGCAAAAACTCCAAAAAAGGGGTCCCACCAAACCGACCGGTTCTTTTGGACCTGACCGTGTGACCGGGAGGGGTTATCTACCATTCCTGGATTCATACAAAAAATAAAGGAAATACCCCTTACCCACACAAAACAGGATAATTACCAGTTACAACAATTAGTATTCACAGAATAATCGCAAGCAGTAACAAAAATATTCAAAAGATAGTAGTAAGAGGAATTACTGAGTGGGAGAATCCTTAGAGTAGTGATATCGCTCATCGGGGTTGCCAGTTTAGGGCAAACATAGCCCTCACGCGACTTTTACTTTGTAGTTTAACATAGGCAATGTTTGGCAATAATTAATTACTGTTGACTATTACTACTCTATGTAGTTGGTGCAGAGGATGGAAAAGGTCTACTATCGGACAAAGAATTTCGAATGATTTTTTTTTTTAATTTGTTAACGATTGTAAATTTATTTTTTCTAAATATTTGATAATTATATTTTACTAATAAACTTTCTTGGATAATGTTTTATTATATTTTATAAAATGAACAGAATTGTAGACAAGACAACATTTCTTGGGTCTATTTATCTTTAGCGAGCACACAGTTCTATAAATGTATAATTTGGTCAGAAGGATTTCTTGGAATGTTCAGAATCGTTTTGTAACATGTCTACGTTTTTTAAATAAATGCGAGCAGGTGAAAGGACCAAGCGGAGTTCCATCGCCAATTCTGGTACGAAAATGACGGAACTTTCTGTTCCTTTCGAATAGGGATAGGATTTCGAATAGGGATAGGAATAGGATTTCGAATAGCGCGCTTATATTTTATTACTACTTAATGGGAGAAAATTAATTTATCTTAGTTCGCTTAACCAAAATCAAGAGTGAACTCATCTACTTCTTATACTCTGTAGTGCTATCCGAAGCTTCGTGCTCTGTAATGCTACCGTCCGTTTCTTTTTAAACTGTTTCCCTTTCTAAGCTTAGGGACATAATTTTTCATTTTTATTTTCTGAAATCTTTTTTTGTTTTTCATCCTTTCTGCGTAATTCCCACAAGACCAATTTTCCATGCACTGGATGTGAAATCATTCGTTTCTTTTCGAAAACTATACGTCATAAAGGTATAGTTCCTTGGAAAATTATGTACTCTGTGCGAGGATTCTCACCCGATACAGTTTATGGAAAACATTCGGAAAAACATTCTGGTGTTTGGGAATCAGAATTAGAAGCAAGTAATCGAAAGTCAATTATTTTTTAAAGAAACGGGGGTAATCTGAAATTGGTATAAAAATTCGATTCTTTTATGTAATTTTTCCCCAAAATTACGAGTATTAATGTAAAAATTAAATATTAAGGAGGCAATTATATTGTATCCTTGAATCATACAACCAGAAGCGAGGGCAATGATTGGTTCAACAACAAATTGAGAACATATTGAGAGACTTTTCTCAGCATGGGGCTCATCAAAAGCTATCCTGGATCCACAAGGAAATGAGATCTTATGGAAGCTAGTCTATTAGTAAGAAGAAGAAAAAAGATGAATGCATTACAAATATTTTTGAGATTCAAATGTGCACGTTTATATTTATTATCTTAAGCTATTCTTGATTTTGATACCGTTTTATTTAGTGCTACTATGAAAAGGGAAAATAGGGTTCATTACGATGGGCTGAAATTATGTAACAATTATTTATTGTATTTTAAGATAGACACAGATACACATT
Organism: Caerostris darwini; assembly: GCA_021605075.1. Classification (NCBI taxonomy): domain Eukaryota; kingdom Metazoa; phylum Arthropoda; class Arachnida; order Araneae; family Araneidae; genus Caerostris; species Caerostris darwini. The sequence goes on along the minus strand of BPLQ01013385.1, from coordinate 252,900 downwards.
TACAAAATAAAAAAGAAAGGTGTGGCGTTCAACCTCAAGGCGAGTTCTCGTCCACTACCGAGGAAGTTCAGTTAGTATGAAGAGGGCTCTGCAGTAGGTGTTGCCAGAAATACGAAAGGAAAGGTCACACTCTTATTTTTATAGGAATATTATTATTTTGTAAGATACATGGATATAGAGACAGTATATCTTTAGAGTACATGGATATCTTTTAAGTGACTGCAAGTACTGCATCTTTAAAATTATAAAATTTTTTTTTTTTTTTTTGCCCGAGTCATTACTCAGTGGCAAAGTGCGCCGCTGATGAGCTTGAGGGCGGAGGTTCCATCCACTGGAGATAAAACGAGGAGGAGCCTCAATGGTTGAATGGTTGAAATAGAGGAGGTGATGTTCAGCCTCTTGCCTCATGAGTTGGACTACGTGGTGAGAGTTTTCCGGGTTTTTTCCCATACGATGCGCAAAGGCGGGGTAGTTCTCCCTAAAAGTCCTCCTGGAAGGCACGGCCCTCCTTCTTCAGCTACACGGTGCAGAAGTCAGACTTCTACCAACGGGAGCTCCATCAAAAACAGATGCTGCACCCCCACTTCCATTCTTCCATGAGGAATATGACAACAACAATAACAAATAATTTTTTAATGCAAAACTTTTTTTACAGATATACGAGTTCAATAAAAGTCATTCAATTTATTCCAACAATTTATTCTAAATCCATCAGTAAAATTATTTTAAGTAAAGGGTCCTTGGACTTGATGAAGTTGGACATTTTTTGGCTGACTCCGCACTTCTGTTCTACCATTGTATAACACCATAAAAGTGGTAATAAGTAAAATATCTACAAAACTTTTACAAACAAAAGTCACAATAATAATTTTTCTAAATATTTGGCAGTTATATTTTACTAATAAACTTTCTTGAGTAATGTTTTATTATATTTCATACAAAATGCGGAAATGCATTCATACATAAGCACATGGTTCAATAAATGTATAATTTTATCAGGAGAATTTCTCGGAATGTTCAGAAACAAGTATTGAGGATTGTATCCTCGAATCATGGAAACAGTAGCATCAACTGATAACTGATTCAGCATCAACTGCGGAAGTTGAGCCAATCTAAAGAAGGCGCTTCTGATGGGATGCATTAGGTATACGAAAGGAACTGTTAAGTTTTTTTTTTTTTTTTTTATAAGATTATTATTATTATTATTATTTTTTTTGTAAGCTAATTTTTTTGTAATTTAGAGCACATGGATATCTTTGAAGTGAGTGCAAGAACTACATCTTTAAAAATATTTAAAAAAATTATTTTGTTAATGTTATTATTGTTATTTTGTTATTTTGTTTTGTTAATCTTTTTAGACAGATAAACAAATTCAATAAAAGTCATTCAATATATTTCGCCAATTTTTTCTAAATTCATTAATAAAATTATGTTAGGTAAAATTATAGTAAAAAATCAGGAGTGGAAATTTTTTTTTTTTTTTCTGCCGACTCCTCGTCTCTGGTGTAATAAATAAAAATAAAGTGAGATATCTTCAAAAAAAAAAAAAAAAAAATCTCACCTGCCATGTTAGCAGATTGCGTGCAAAAGTCCTGAATGGCGTTGTGCTCTCTGTGGTCGGTGAGGATCCACTTGGAGTAGGGGACGGCGTCGCTCAGCGTCACGGGCGTCAGCAGCAGATCCACGCCCCCGCGGAAGACGTTCTCAAAGTCCCCGCAGATAAGTCGACGCACTTTGGCAGCTTTCAGGAAATACTTTTCGTAATTTCTGAAAAAAATGAATTCAATTAAATAATTTTAAAAATATCATTTTACCTCCTTACTATATGAAAGAAACAAAAATGATTTTTAGCTAGTTGTTTGTTTTCGAAATCATAATTTAAAAAAAATTGTTCTTAAGGTTTCTTTTCTTTCCACTTAAAACTCAGCTTGCTTCCATATATTTATACATATGAAACACAACTTATTATACATAAAGATGTAGGGGCCTAATGGCCGAGTGACTAGCGCTCTGGCGCTCGGTACCACAGGCTTTCGGGTTCGAGTCCCGGCGGTGCCATGGATGTTTGTAGTGGTTCGGAATCCACTTTAAACCGTAGGTCCCGGTCTGATAGGATAGTAGAGCGTTGCAGAGGTCGTGTTAATCTATTCCGTAGCCTATCTTCAAGCTGCACGTGCCGCCTGGGTAGTGCTAAATGAGTAACAACAGTGCAGCCTTTGCTTATGGCTTAAAAATCAACTGTCTATGTATTGCCAACTGCATTAGAACAACATACATAAATATGTACAGTTTGCTCTTCATCCTATTTTATTTTTGTAAAAATTAAAATAAGATCAGAATTTAGAAAATTATAAATCTCTTATTAAGAGTTATAACACAATGGAATGAAGCAGGTTGGTTTGTTTCAAATAATTTAAAATATTTAATTCACATTTTTAATGGTTTAAGGGGTCTGATGGCAGAGTGTCTAGCGGTGTGGAGCTCAGTGCCACAAGTTTCGGGTTCGAGTCCCGGCGGTGCCATTGGTGTTTATAGTGGTTCGGAATCCACTTTAACCCGTAGGTCCCGGTCTAATAGGTCTGTAGAGCGTTGGCCGTAGGACTGACAACCTTACTCCGTAAAAAGAAGTCATCTCCTGTCTCGAAATCTGCCAGTAGCCAGACGGCCTTGGCCCACCATGGGACTATTGCGCCAATTGTGATGATGATGAATAATTTAAAATAAAAGAATTAATTTAAGACGGTTGACAGTAATTTTGCTCACACAAGTACTATTACGCTATAAAATCCTTCCTTCAAACTCTGCTTGTATTAGCAGAAGGAGGCTAGCGATAAGTTGTCAGGAAGAGGCAGATGATTGGATCTTAAGAAGGTCTTCTATCATCCCCCTGTTCTGTTGAAATACCAGATTGGTGAGCTGCCAAAAGTTAGCAGTTTGTTTTCATTAAAACAATGTGATATAATAAGAAAAAATTAAAAGACGCTTCCAGGACAACTTTTAATACTGTTGATAATAAACATTATTACTGATTATTATAATAACAAATATTAATTCAACACATTTACTGTTATGATACAATTTGAGAGCACAAAACACAGAATTTTGAAGCTTCAGGTGATTTTATAAATAATTTAATATATCTGTAATACATTTTAAAAACAATATTTTTTTTTTTATTTAACTTAGATACCCATGATGTAGTTTCAATAATTTAAATTTATAATAATAAAACGATATTTTCCAACAGTTTAAAACAAAAACAGTGCATTAAAATACATTACTTTTTTAATAAAAAATAATTGCCAGCAAGAATCCTCTCTCGCACCACAATTCCGAATCCTTGTCGCCTCGTAACAGCGTAGTGGTGCTCTGTCAGAGATTCGCCTTCAGCCCTGTGGCCTGCAATAATCGAAATTCATAATTTATGGCGAGTTTTTAAAATAAATTAATAGTTTAAAAAAACTGAAAAATACGCTTTTAGAGTTAATCAATCTAAAAAGTAAAAAATAATTGTTAACATAAGAATAAAATGACTGACGAGAAAATGAATGTCACTGTTCCAAAAGCGTGGGCTGCTTTGTATGACATTTTAAAACTAACTCTGCATTTCGGAATGAAACTAGTGAAAAATTATAACGATTGATATCGAGCACTCCACGCTTTTAGAACAGTGACATTCATTTTCTCGTCAGTCATTTTATTCTTATGCTAACAATTATTTTTTACTTTTTAGATGGATTAACTCTAAAAGGGTATTTTTTTTTAGTTTTTTTAAACTATTAATTTATTTTTCATGTTTTTATTTTGTTTGGCTGGTTATCCGCTAAGTTTACATACTTTTTACCCACCGAAATTTTCGGCCAATAGGAAGAGCGCAATTCGATCGTGGATATTACTGAATTTCTACCCGGGGTGAAAGATAGCTGGGCAACGGGAGTACCGGTTACGGAGTTCCTTGGTGGTTTTAAGAATCACAAAACCTCCACATCTTAAATTAATTAAAACGCATAAATTGTAGTTTCTTAAATTAATGAATAGAAATAATTAAAAATAAATAAATGAATTTAAAATTTAGGAAAAACATCTGCTTGAGAACAATTAAAGCAGGAGATCGAAAAAGCTAAAGCTATCGGTACAATTAAGAGTCCGTTGACGATGCCTAAAAATAAAAAGGTTAAAGTTAAAATGAGAATTTTATGATAAAAGTAAAATACAACAAAAGGAATTAAGATTAAACAAAATAATTATACAAAATAGGTAGGTTTTGATCAGTTGACTGATTCGCCAGTAGATGGCGCCATGAGTCCCAAAATCGAGCCCAAAGAGTCCGTTACATACATACATACATACAAACATACAAACTTACAAACATACAGGTGAAGCTAATAAAAGCGTATTAAAAATTATATCTAATTTTATTATGTGAAAGGTACTGTAATTTCTGAAATGTATATAGTCAAGATGTGTATTTTTTCTGTGGAATCAGATTGGAGTGAAAATTACATGATTTACATATGAATAAAAATTAGTTTTGGTTTCAATCTCTATTGAAAAAACGTTTCTTTTCCAATTAAAAAATAATTCTTAAAATTTAAGAATATGCTTTTAGTCAAGATGAAATGAAATTGAATGTTAAATAGTCTATGTAATATGAAAACCAAATAAAAAACATTATAATGCAATGACATAAAGTGTCTTGGTTTATTTTAAGTTAAGTTTAAATAATTGTATTTACATTTTTATTGAATAGAATAAAATTAACATTAAACAATAAACACAACAATATTGGCTTACATTAGTGCTGTACACACCATACACAGTTACTCTTTAAAACTCGCTATATTGAGAACAGAAGGGTTTGATTTGAAGTGACCAACGAGATTTGTTGTGACGAACATCTTCTTTCAGTTACAGGTAGCTGATTGGACCACAAGAAAGTCTTCTGTTATCCTATGATCCTCAGTTCAAATATGACAATTGGCGCGATACCAAGTTATGAGTTTGTTATAATATCAATTCCTTTTTCTATACATTAAAAATTTAAACTAAATGACTAAACTTATAAATCCTACTTAAATAATTAAAGAAAATAATTAATAAATAAATATTTTTCTATTTACGTAGAATGACAAGATATGTGAACTTTGATCATAAGAATATTTTACAAGCAAAACGAATCGTGATACTTAAGAATAGTGTCTTGCTACACCTCTTACTTACAACCAAATTGAGGAATATCTCGATAATTCAATTCAATTCAAATAAACAAATTTGAGATGTATAGAAAAAAATCATTATTTGAAAAAAGAAAAAAAAAAAGTTACATCTCCAAAACACACTACCCATTCTCTGAACGCCATAATTTTTTCTAAAAGAGAAAAAAGTCTTAAAAACAAATAAAAATAAAAACACTTGCCATATCTTATCCCATCATAGCGAGCAAAATTGGAGGCAATGTCGCAGCAGCTAAGAACAGAATAGCATTTTATTGAATATCTGGTGTGGGGTAGGGACACTTGTTGCACCTTCGCTCCTGCGCGTTCGAATGCATCGGCCACCCTTCTCCAAGTGTCTATCACTTCAGGCGTCATACCAGGACACTCGTACTCCTTAAATACGAAAATATATTGGAGCAGGATATAAATAACAATGTACACGAATTAAATCTCCTTTTTTATGACTAATAGTTAGAGGGAAAAAAGCATGGTTTATTCAAAAAGCCAGAGGTTTTTCTGTTTCGAATTTAAAGGGAAAAGTTCAATAATATATTTGGAGAATAAAATATTTTAGAATGGCGACTTTTAACCTAAAAATGATAAAGTGATTGTAAAAATTACTTATCAGCTGGAATTAATATTCAATAATGGGTGACAAAAATTAAAGTATTACATAAATTTGATAGATTACTTGTTGAATAAACACAACCATAATATATGAATTTTTCTTGTTTATTAGTAAGTAAACTAGAATGAGAATAAATACTTAGATTTAACAGTTTCCCTTTCAAACGATCTTTATTAAATTTCTAAGTAATATGAAAAATGTACAAAAATATTCCTTCGACAAGTCTGTTTTCATAAATTCCAAAATAAAAAAGTGGCAACAAACTTCTGGTTTTTATACATTTTAAAATATGCTGAAAAAAGATAACTTCGTCTCATCTCATTGGATATTTTTGTTGTGCCTTATATGAATAATTTGCAAAACATTTCAAATATGATTATACATATATATGTATATTTTATATATATATATATATATATATATATATGTTCAATATAACCTACACTTAAAATTAATGCAGTATGCATAAAACTATTCGATACGATACTGTAAAATTTGAATTTAAAAATTAGAACTGAAAAAAATCGATTAAAAATTGTTTAGTATACATACATACTGAACACTTGATAATACCGACTAATAGTGGCGCCATCTATCAAATGCTTTAGAAACTAAAACGATTCTTCGATACCATATTACTTTAGTAATGGATTAGTAATAAAATATATTATTTCTTTTCTATGGTATCAATGCAAAAGTAGTAATAAAATATATTATTAATGCTGTCTCTGTGAATTAGCGTTGCCATTTTAAAAGTGTGAGCAAGAAAATTGTTGTCAAGTTTATTGGTCAATTTGAAGAAGTGTACGAAAGGATAAATAAATTCTTCAATAATAAATTCGAAAAAATAAAAAAAATAAAAGCATTCTTCAATGATATTTAACATTTTGTCTCGACTACTAAATTTTTTTTTCCTTTTTTTTATGCATAAAATGAAAAATAAATAATTTTTCTTAAATTTTGAAATCTTTTTAATTGGTCATGTAGCACTGGATGAGATATAAATGTGAAACATTTTTTTCCTCCTGCAAGATAACAAAAGATAAAGAGAGAACTTATTCTATGTTTAAAAGCTTTAAATGTACAATTTCTTTCTTCTTTTGATTTAATTGAAATGTACAATTTCTACCTCCTGTTGTTGTAAACAAATAGGTTTTCACATTTTTTTTTTTAGTAACTCCTTAAAATTCTCACTGTCTGTTGTGTTATGATTTATAATGTTTAGTAGTAGTATTATCATTTTAATTTTTGATTTTTACAGTATTTTTAACTGTACTTTTACAATGTTTTACTTACAATTGTAAATCACATGTTGCACATTGCAGTGCATGTGGAGTATCATTCTACCAGATAAAATAAAATAAATAACAATAGTAAAAATAAAAAAGATTAATGTAATTTCAGTTAAATTATTACCAAGTTAAATTATTATTATCAGTTAAATTATTACCAATTAAGACCAATTAAATATTGACCAACTAACTACTGACGTCAACTATTCTAAACAGTAATTATCAAATTAATAATTAAAAATTTAACAATATGATCTGTATATTAAAAAAAAGAATAAATTATAAAATACACACTTTTGGTATTCCTATAGAAAGCTTACTGACATCAATGTTGTCAGGAAGTGCAAAAGAAAAATATTGACGAGTTACTGTGGTCGAATCTTTGGGATCATGTCCTGCCAGACTGTCTACAAACAAAAAGTAAAAATTGGTTTCCATAAAATTTTAAAAAGAAAATCCGTTTCAGCAAATTGACTTTTAAATTAATTAAAAGGATTTACTTAGCAGAACAACTGCATCATCCACAGTTCGAGTGAAAATCCCTGGCACATCCAAAGAATTGCACAATGGAATCAGACCATGCCTGGATACCAGGCCATAGGTAGGTTTCAGTCCAACCACGCCACAAAAGGCTGCTGGATGTCTCACTGACCCACCTGTATCAGAACCAATCGCACTGTGAAATAATGCAAAAATAGCCAATTAATTTTTAGAATAACTTATCTTAATTTCTCTCTCTCTCTCTCTCTCTCTATATATATATATATATAGATATATATATACTGGTGTAAAAAAATCCCAACGTCAAGAAAATATAATTGTAGAGTAATGAAATTCGAACAATGCATTTGTCTAGTTAACATGTTTAATTGATTAAATTTTAAAGACCACAGGTTAATTTAAGATCAAGAAAATGCATTTCAAGTGTAAAAGGCTGTTACATTAATAGCCGGTGTAACCTCAAGAATTTTGGATGCATGCCTGCAGACGTGCATGCATTGTGTCATACTGGTGCCGTATGTCATTTTGTGATATGGAGTTCCATGCCTGTTGTACTTGTTTTGTCAATACTGGGAAGGTCAGAGCTGGCTGTGGATGATGCTGGAAATGACGTCCAATGATATCCCATACGTGCTCAATGGAGACAGATCTGGTGATCTCGTAGGCCAAGGTAGCATGTTGACACTCTGTACAGCACGTTGCGTTGAGGATCCTTCAGGTGTCATCCAGGGATGTCATCTTTCAGATGTATAAACACGCCTACCAAATTTCGTTTATCTAACACAAGTCTTTCTTGGTGTTCGTTTTTTTTTCCGTCGGTGTATATATATATATATATATATATATATATATATATATATACACCGACGGAAAAAAAAACGAACACCAAGAAAGACTTGTGTTAGATATATATATATATATATATATACATTCTGTATAAAAAGTATTCACAATTCTTAAATAGAACACAAATTCATCTAAATTTATTTTAATGTCTTTAAAATAGCTCCGCCTCTCCCCCAATAGAATGCAATGCAACTACGACGGAGCTTGATCTCATCCTCCAACATTTTTAGTGGCCTTCAGTGTTGATGTGCATTGCGTTGTTGTCGTTGTTGAAGAAGGTGATAAGGATGCAGCCCTCAATTTCGCTGTAAGTTAGAAAATCATCTTCTTGTTTAATGACCGAAATTATAAACGAACCTTTAAAATTACAACGCGAGCTGCTGAACTATGCATCTGGATAACGCGAAATACATAAAAATTAATAGAATCATCATCATGGCTAAAAGCCTCATATAATGTTCCTGACCATCATGAAAAAACCCCTTCTGGAATATTAAAAGGGACTTACTTTCAAGACATTGCATTTTTTTATTTATTTTCCATATATATTTGAATTTTTAGTTTTGTTTTAAGAGAAGTAATAAAATATGCTTTCCTCCCTGTGTGACTGTTTTCTCCTAACTTTTAATGATTGATACTTTTCATGGACTATCATGGACTATAAGTACTATTCATGGACTATAAGTATATCAACCATCAAAATTATTTCTTGTCTACGGTATCTAATCCTATGACTAATATTTCCTATAATACAAATACCTGGCAACCAAACTATATATATAATTTTAAATCAGGTGCTATCCTTCGTTATTCTATACAGTGTATTATTATCTTAATAGGCAAAGTATTATTTTTCAGAAATTATTTTTACTGACACTTTCACAAAAAAGAAAGAAAAAAAATTACAGATTATACTCAATGGCCTATAATACCAACCAAGAACGTCTAAGCTTTTCCACATATAATCCGCGAATTATAAGCAGAAAATTATATAGGGGTATAATAATTTCTATTAATATAAACTTAAATAATAGAAATTATTATATGTGAATATGTGAATAACGAATATATGTGAATGCCTCTTCGGTAATAGATTGCAGAGATTTCTCCAGTAAGTCTTTTTCTAGCTCAGCAAATAAGGTACCGAACCTGCAACTTGATCTTCCAAAAGCACCAAAGCATGTTTCTTTTGCTATTAATATGATGTTCTGACCACTAAATGATAATTACTTTTATATTAATGAACAGAACGAAATGTTATTTAAATTATCGTTGTGGTTTTAAATATTTAGTATTAAAAACAGATTCTCTGATCCTGAGAACTTTGAAGAATTTAAGGGTATAAGGGTAGGGGGGTTGAAGGGAATAAGGGTAGTGGTACTGGAAAGTAATATAAGTATTTAAGTAATATAAAGTAATATAGTGGTATATATATATATATATATATATATAAACTTTAAGTTCAAATAAATTTTTAATCAATGATGTAATCACCCTCGTTATCAGCAACCTTTTTGCCATCTGGCGTGTAAATTTTCAATTCCGGATCGATGCAAATCAATTGGTTTTTGAGCAAAATATCTGCAGTTGGCATCTTGGATATCAGCCAAATTTTCAGACTTTTGTCAGCAATAAACAAATGGAAATAGAAAGAATAAATGAAATTCAGATGGTGCAATGTAGGTAGGGCGAGAATAGCGGTTGATTCAATACTTCCCCACCCCAATTCGTTTAATTTTTCCACAGTTCGTCTTGCATTGTCGTATCGCAGAATAAAGTCTTTTCTGTTGACAATCGAACACTTTTCAATCAAAGACTGCACGACTCTATCCGATTGTTAAAAACAGACATAGTAAGGGTCTGCATTCACAGTTTGTCCATGTTTCAGCACTTCAAAATGTACGATTCCGCAAATACTCCACCAAACACACAAAAGTGCCTTTTTTGGAGACTGAAGGACTTATTTTTCATCTCTAGTGATAAAAAAACGCTTCTGTATTGTTTTATTGAAGCAATGAGTTGCATGTAATGGTCTTCGGACAGATTATGCGGGACCCAAACACCCGTTCTGTTCGCTTTATCAATCTGCTGTAAATGTTCTTAAATGGTCGACCAAGGTTGGCAAAGAGTATCTGACAATTGCCCGATTGTCTAGCACGGATTTGATTCCACTTCCACCCTTAGCACGTCATAGTCTAAAATTGTTGGCCTTCATGAGTCGGAAATATCGAAATTACCGAATCTGAACTTAGAAAACAACCTTTGCAATCTACTAACATTTTATGCACTTGGATAAACATCGCAAATGTTTTTAATAACATCTATTGCGTTGTTACCCTAGTAAAACTCAAAAAGCATGCAATACAGGATATGTATCTCTTCTTCATAGCTGGACATTTCACCCAAAATTGCGAAATCATTTTATTCCTAACATGTCTTTGGCATGACTTTCAAGTACACAATGAGTTGATAAATGATAAACCAATATTGACACGCCCAGAAACAACATTATCTTCCGGTTCTCCTAATAAATATTGTTAAATACATTTAATATATCAAAAAAATAAAATAAATATTATACATGTTTTATTTTGATTTATCTATAAATTAAAAAAATAAAAACTAACCCAAAGCAAGCACCTGTTGCCACAGCGACAGCACTACCTCCGGAACTACCACCTGACACAAAAAAATCTCCATTTTCCAGAGCTTTTTGATTAACTGCATAATCATTATCATTACTACTAACAGGATTACTTCCGTCATGTAAAAGCTTGGAACGTTTCCTTAGTTTGTATTTCAATCCTGAACGCCATGGGTTACGAACTGGACCAAAATAAGAACTCACTGTGGCTGATCTGAAATATAACAACTTTTTTAATTTTAATATGTTAATTCAACACAATGCAAGCCAGTTTCATACAAATAATAATCGTTATATACACTCATGTCCATAAATTAAGGATAATGAAGTTCAGGCAAAGAAAGAGACAGAAGCAAAACAAATTTGACTTATTTGTAAAGTCTATTTATTAAACAAAAGGTAAAGAGCAAAAAAGATGCTATATGTTTGACATAATTAATAAAAATTGCGATTTTTACTCCCTGGAGCAAATTTCAAAAAAGAACCTATTTACAAAAAACAGTATAACATGGTTAGTATGATGGTTAATGTGGAGTATGTCTCCCGGACGATGCACTACAGGCCTTACAACGCCTAGGCATGCTGAGCATCAAATTATCAATCTGATCTTGGGGAATATTACACCACTCATTAAGCAATGCCCTCCGAAGTTCCGGTTGACAGGTGGGAGGAGGTTGACGGGCTGCAATTCGTCGGCCAAGCATATCCCACGCATGCTCTATTGGATTCAAGTCCGGTGAGTATGCTGGCCAATCCATACGGGTGATATCCTCCAATTAAAGGCATTCGTCTACAATGTTTGCACGTTGAGGACGGGCGTTCTCATCCATAAACAGAAATTCAGCACACATGGCGCCCCGAAACAAACGTGCATGTTGTTAGAGTATAACATCCCAACAGATGTGACCTGTCATCGTTACACTCTGAACATGCAGGTCAGTTCTGGAACCAAGAATAATTCCTCCCCAAACGAGCCATCCTGCACCACCGTAACAGTGTCGTTCAATGGTGTTCTCTTGGTGGTAACGGGTACCTGGCGCTCTCCATATGAAAGTCTGGCGAGAATCAGACTGCAAACTAAACCTGGAATCGTCGGAAAACATCACACCAAACCACTGTTGCGGTGTCCACAATGCATGCTCTCTACTCCAGGTTAATCGCAGGCGATAGTGAGTTGCGGTAAGTGGAACACATCTGACAGGCCTACGAGCATATAGACCAATGTGCTCTAAGTGTCTGTACACGGTCTGCCTTAAAACTGCCGTACCGGTAGCTGAAGAGAGCTGACGAGACAGGTCTGATGCTGTGCTCCGTCTGTTTCTTTTGGCAGTAACTGCTAAATACCGGTCCTCATTCGGCGTTGTAACTCGGGGGCGACCTGTGCTGTAACATCTACTCACATTACCATCCTCTTGGAATAGTTGCAAAAGCCTGGAGATGACACTTTGGGCGATTCCAAGTTCCTCGGATACTTCCAGCTGGGTACGTCCACATTCCAGTCGTCCGATAATTCTACCACGTAAAAAATCATCCAAATGCTTCCTTTGTGCCATAACTATGTGGTTATTGCACTGAAAGGCTTTTAAAGCGCTTGTGAACAATTTTACTTCTTTGCCACCATTCCTTATATACCCCTCTCTTACACTCTCGTCATTGTGACGTACTATCCGCGACATCTGGTGGTTTCCTGTAATTTGCATATTCTTCTTCAAGATGTGTGTGATAATTCTACAGGTGAAATTTTTATTTTAGAGCTCAATTTCTGTGTGATTCTGAATTATCCTTAATTTATGGACATGAGTGTATATATATGTGTGTGTGTATGGATATTGAGAACATTATGAAAATTACACACAATGTGAAAAACTGAAAGCCAGAGAAAATATATTTTTTATTTTGTTACAAATACTATAGCATTATTTTTTCTACACATATTTTGAATTTTTAAATGTTAAACATTAAAATCTTTTCTAAAATTTGTACAAGTTACCAAATGCTTGAAAAATAAAAATGTTTGAGATTTTACTAATTTTATTTTTAATTATGTTGGTAAAAGTTAATATCAATTAAAGTATTCAAATTGAAGTCAACTTAAATTTAAATGCATGATACAACAGACTTTTAAATTTGTATATTAAGTTATTTTAACAATAAATAGTTATAGACTATAATGCTATTTATTAATGAATTTGCCTAAAGCATATGAAAATTAAATTATTTCTTCATCTTCATTGATGCAATAGCCTCATAGTGGGCCAAGACCGTCTGCTTACTGACAGATTTTGAGACAGAAGATGCTTTCTTTTTACGGGGTAGGGTTGTCAGTCCTACACCCATAGTCATAATTAAATTATTTACCAACCAAAAATATTTTTGAACTATAGCTAAATATACTATATAATAATTTACAAAATATTCTCCAATCTTTCAATTTTTTGTTCAAATGTATGTATACATAAATCTTTCAAAATAACCAAAATAATGAAACCGATTCATGTAATTGCAAAAACAAATAAGCTATTTAAAATTTTTATATAAATTAGAAGTGTTGGTATAAGTGAAAGGGTCTTTTAGAATGAATAAGTAAGAAAAGTGAATGAATGGATGGTCCGAAACAAAAGAATGATTGCTCATTGGTCATTTTATCATCTTCAGCTCATTTTAGCCAATAGGAAAGCAGTAAATGATACATGAAACATCTGGATCATTTTCGATTAATAGACAAGCAGTAAATGTAGGAAAGGACTGACTAAATGTTCTGGATCATTTTTTATCAATAAATAAACAGCAAATAAAGAAGAAAAATGGAAAGATCCGGATCCCATATTTACTACTTGCCTATCAGTTAAAAAACACATATGTTGATTAAATTTTAAACTGACTATAAATTGATTTTTACATAAACTCTTTTCAAAGAAATTTTATTTATTTCTTATTTTTAAATAATAATTCTCCTTTTTTTTGTTTTTTAAATAAGTTCTTTTTAAATGGTAGAGATTTATTAAATTTTTTTAAAAATGTATTCAAGAAACATATTTTATTGACATATGTGAGAGAATTAAAATTTAGCAACAGCAAAATAAAAATAAATGCACAGTACTTCTAAAATCCATTTCAATTTCAAAAATATTTCAAATTTTAAAATAAGAATTTTTTATTAAATCATCTTAATAAAATAATAAAAAAGAAAAAAATTTCTTCAAAGTGAAATATTTGTATACTATTAATTAATAATGGTAAAAATGTTAATTCTTTAATACACTTAGTTTTCCAGATATCAGTAAATATGTATCTGCATATATTACAATCACGTAGTTAATGTACATGGCTATATTAGAGTAGTATATCAAAATTTTATAATTTACATTTTGATAAATTAATAAAGGGACAAAATTTGCTCATGATAAAATTAGATTGCTTAATATGGCTCTTTAGAAAATAATAAATAAATTATGTGTAAACTAAATTATATCTATTTACATCAAATCCTTCCTAGAATAGATGTAATAAATGACTTATTATATGATGATATGTCTATTAAAATACACAAATAAAATAATTTTTGAAATGTTAGTTATACAATTCTACTTCGGTATACATCTGCTTTGGAATAAGTGTAACTTGATATACATCCTGTTTGGAAAAGAAAAGTTTGGTTTGGTTTATGATCTTTGTTCAATAGCATTTGTGTGCTTCAAAATCTTTACCAAATGAGACAACAAATCAAAAAATTTGCAGTGAATTAGCTCTCCAACAAAGCCCAAATAAACCACTATGTAATGCGCTCACACAGTGCATTACATAGCATTGTCTGAGTTGGTCAGACAATACCACATCTCTGAAACATGACAAGAAGAAGGCAGTAGCAAAGTTTCTCGGGCAGAGTTTTAGTACATTTAAAATCTTGGGATTCTCCATTTCCAAGTAAGGAAAAAAGAGAAAATTAAAATAGGTAAATTTTCATTTATGTCAATACTTCCTCTTACTATATTTTTATTTATGTAATTAAGTATTAAGCAGTGTTTAAATCGTTTTATAGAACCACTATCAATGCATAATATGCCAATAATAATATTTTATTCATGGAAATGGATTCATCATTTTTCCTTTATTTCTTATATGGAAAATTACTTTACTATACATCCTGGAACTGGAAGAAATTAAAGATGCCTACTAAAGTATCACTGTATTTTTGTTATTATTGATATAAAAATTTCACATTTTATTTTTTTCTATTCCCAAAAAAATAACCAAAACATCTAAATTTAATCAGTTTTAAAGCAAGAAGAAACCTACCCCATAGCAAATTCATCTAGGTTGGTTTTCCCCATCATAACTGCACCTTTGCTGCATAATTTCTCCACAACAGTGGCATCATAGGGGGCAATGTAATTGCTGAGCATTTTAGAGGCACAAGTTGTTTGCACATCCTTTGTACTAAAATTGTCCTTAAATGCAATAGGAATACCACCCAAAATGCTGACATTTACTTCTGTAAAGCAAAATAAATAAATGAAAACAAATCACTTTGTTAAAAAGTAATCTGTGGATTATTTGATACTTGCAGGATCAAAAAGTGTGTGTGCAAAATATTAAACATTATATTAAGTGTTATTATACTAAGTGTGCAAATATTAAGTGTTCAGCATAAATACTATAGTAAAATTAATAAATATTTATAATAGTAAAATAATATAAACAACTCTACAAACATTAAATAAAATCAAGGCAATAGAAAGAAAACAGCAATTCATTTTTATTTTTGAAGAGACAAAAAGGTTGGTAAAAAAAGTTATAGTTTTGGTTTTAGCTAACCAGACCTACAAATAAATTTAAAGCATGTTAAGAAAGAAGGGAATATCAATTAATTAAATGTATCATAAAATCAGAGTCTACCACATGAAAACAAAATTAGATAAGGAACATATACATAACATTACCCATATCCTGTACAGTGTACTATGTGAGATAATCATAATGATTGGATTATATCTTGTGCAGCATTTATTCTAAGTGCATTAAGAAAAATTGTTTCTCATGTGAATTTGGTAAATAAATAATGAATAAATCAGTTAATCTGAACATGCTATAAATATAATTTAAATAATATTATTATTATTAGTTAATGTTAATTTGAACATGCTTATTATATCAATTGTAATATAAAAAGAAACAAGCAAAATATGAATATAATATATATAAAAAGTAAAAAAATTAATGAATTTATATAATTTGAAATATACAAAATGCATGGATACAGATAAAAATGAGAACTGGTCAAATTTGTAATTTTTCTAATATAAAAATGCATAAATATTTAATTTTGGATAATAAAAATCCTTTAATATGATAGTGATTGTTTTGAAATGATAGAAATTATAATAATTTCAGGAACTTTAAACTAATATCATATGTGTTTATTTAAAAAATGTTTCAAATAGAAGTAAACCTTTGTAAAATTGTAAATTTATTTTTAAAAAGTGAAATTTTCAGACTTTGAAGATAGAATGAAAACAATTAAATACATTAAAAGCATTATAGATACTAAACATTTTGGGTCATAAAAATAATATTTCAAGAAAATGTTTTGAAAATTTGCTATTTAAAATTTGACAATGATTGATAAATGACAGGAAAAAGATCCGATTATGTAAAGTAAATTTATTTATTTTCATTACAAAACGTTATTATCTTTTTAAAAAATATGCTTTGTTTTTAAATTTATACCACAATCTTTTGCATTCAATAAAATAAAACATATAAATAATTAAGAATGTATAAAAAAAAATTTTTTTAATGATTTATACCTTTTGTTATGCAGTTTTGGACAAATGCTGACTGCTCTGAGCCAATATTCTCTGTGATTGTAATGAATGCATTTAAATCCTTTATCTTGTTAATTCTCTGAAGGCACATTGAATATAATTCTGTTACATTCAATGCCTTATTTTTGATTAATTGAGATACCTAGAAAAAGAAAACAACTTAGTTGACCCTATACAGTTTTAAAAGTATAATTATAAAAAGTTACTTCATGTTGGACATAAGCTTTAAAATTTGAAAATATTTTTGCATTAAAATGAAATTTAATTAACTTTAATATCAAATAAAATATCAGTTTGAGATTAATGTAAAAGTTACATGCATGAATTTTAAATTGAATGCAACTAATATTTATACCTTAGTTATTGGTAATACAAGAGCAGATGTCATCTTCTATGTAGTGTCTTATTAAAAAATTTCATAAGAACAATTAAGCATATGGAAATATCTAAAAAATAAAATATCAAAAAAAGAAAAATCAGTTCTATATTGGAAATAAAATAGCAATTAACGTATTTTATAAAATTATTCTGAAAATAAGTTACATTCAATTATCTGAAATATATTTTTCTAATATTATTTAATATACTAAAATCTTTATTCAACTTGAAAAAGATTATATTGCTACAATTAAAAAGAAAATTATGAAGTGCATGTTTCTTAAATGCAGGAAAATTAAATTAAAAAACATATTTTCGTTAAATTAAATAGAAAAAAAATAATAATCATAAACCCTATTTTCATTTCATTTAATAATTTTTTTGGAATGATTGCTTATCCTTCATGTGCACCAATTCTAAATACAAATGTATCAGATATTATTGCAAAGCACGGATTGGGGAAAATGACCACATATTTGAGTTATTAATCAATAGGAATCTGTATTCAACCAAATTTTTCCCTTTTTTTATATATTTCTTCCCCTTCTTTTTTCCCCTACATAAGTAATTTTTTTAATATATAAATGAAGGTATTTAAAAAGCATTAATCAGAAAATTTAATAACATTTTATACTTTTCTTAAAATTAATATAGCTCAGCAAATAATTATACTAGAAATATTCAATTTTGGTATGCATATATAGTAAGGTATTCAAAGATTGAATTGTAAAATTTAAAAGGCAAGCAAAAATTATTTAGGATAGCACAGAAATTTAAGTCACAGATTTACCAGCTAGATTAAAACATTTCTGATTTTTGCATGTGATACTATTTTATTTTAAAATGATAAAACAGCAATTCCCATTTCCTATCTTTACCCATCACACTAAATCCTTTACAACCCATGAGTATAGTAGCTCACAGTTAGTAGTTGGTATCTTAAATGTATATTGCTTTGTTTGAATTTAATAATAATTAACATGTTTCAGGATGAGTTAGTATCAACATAAAAGTTTGTATCAAATACTCATCTTCACTGAAATATATATACATAAAATAGGATAAATAATGTGTATATAAAATATACATATAAAAAATATGAGAATATTATTATTAAAATTAATATAAAAATATGAGATTATTATATTATTTATTAAAATATTTTGTATTGTACTTAGTGCACTGTATCCTTTTGAATAAAATTATAGAATTATTTTACTAATATAATATAAAAATAGCTTTGAAAAATCTGAAATCTGCTCACTAATTTGAATTAAACATGTGAGAATTTACCTTTTTCACCAACTAAAATTAATATTGAAAGACCGTGATTATATAACCAGTTTAAAATTATGTGCAAAATGCAGCAATAATAATTAGACTGGTGTTATTGTGTCCAATTGTTTTCTTAAAAATTTAAGCAAATGCCAGTCACTTTATTTTAAAAACATCAACCAGGTTCATTAACAACAAGAAACGGAAACAACAACCTCAGTCAATCCAATAAAACGAAACCAATATTACAAGAACAATGACAAAGTTTAATTGTCACAGGAATATTAGAATAACAAAACAGAAAATGTAAAGTAGTCCCAATTTTCGATTACAGTACGTGTTCTTTAATCCAGCATGTTCGGAACCATGATAGTACCGGATTATCGAGCATCAATATAGTTTTAATTGGAATACCAAAGATAAATCACAAAAAAGTTTAAACAATTAAAAGATATACATATTTAATATGTTTATGTATAGTTTGAACCAATGAAGACAATATAAATATACAATGCACATCTCTAGCATTCTAGCCGTTACATCCAAATTCATATATTGAACATTAATTGAATTAAATATTCATGTATTAATAAAAAAGAACACAGCACATAAGATAAATTAATGCTGTACTATGATAGTAAAAGCAAGTTGGAACAAGCTACTCTATGGTAAGAAAAATATATAAGAGTGTGTTTTCCTGTTTAAAAAATTATATATATTGTTTTCATGATTCAGACAAATTTTTTCATAACACTATTCTAGATTATACACAAACTAATGAGTTATGGACAAATTGTACTGTGTTACAATCTGATGGCCAAACTGAACAAAGGCCTAAATCCATGCAAGAAAATTTGAAACTGAATGTCTTAATCAGTGCTGGATTATACAAAGTGTGAACCATCGAATGCCAAATTAAAGAGCATTCACTGTAAATAGGATCACTTTTAAAGAGCTCAGTCAGTATTTTAGTAACTACAACTTGATTATCATTACAAACTCAAGATTGTATATGTTTTTATAGAAGTAATTACCATGAAATTCCTCAAAATGTATAATTCAAGAAAATGCAGGAATTTTAGAAAGATACGTTCAGTTTTTTTACAAGTTCAAGTTTCTAAAGCTCTGAAACACAGACTCTTACATAATTTTATTTATTAGCTTCATGTGTTTGGCAGAGTTACAAATCCCAAATTATAACAAAAACATATGATGATAATATTAATTTTAAGAATATAAAAACTCTGATTATGTTACCGAGTTATTATCAAATTCAAACATTGAGTTTCTAAAAATGCTTTTAAACTTGAACTAAATCTGTTTAAGACAATAAATTTAATGTTTAAATTTGTTTCAAATATTTTTTAAATTTTAATATAATTGTTTCCCCCAAAATTTTCTGTATTTTACAATCATACCAAATTTATGTCTAATTTAGAGAATTTGAGTTTAAAAAATACTTAAATAAATATTGGTTAGAATATAGTGCTAAAAAGCCTCCTTTAAAGTTTACATAAAAACTAAAAAAAAAAATATAACAACTATGAAATTGAATTTCACCTTAAAATGATAATTTGATTGAATTTTCTCTATATACAATTATTTTCAAACTGAAAATTTATTTGCAGTTGATTTAAAACTATCCGAAAAAAAATAAATTTTATTTTTTGGTTTTATAACAAAACCAGCAAATTTAGAGGTAATCTTAAGAATTAAATTAAAAAGATTATTAAATATCATAAGTTTATTTTAAAGCAAAAATTTTTTTTTAATTTCTATAATTCTCCAAGTTATTTATCTATCCTTTAAGAATTAATAATGCATGTATTAGAAATTAATATGTATCTCACATTGAATTAATATATATCTCAATTAGAAAATGAAATTTAAATTTGATTTTATATTAAAATTTTCAAAGCAATTATGTTTTTTGTAATTGTTATGGTTATGTTATTTTCAAGATTTTGACTATTCTTTTATTCTCTTGAAAAACTACCTCAACTATAAAAAAAAAACAAGTCCTTTAATGATCTGAAATCATTTATCAAAATAACCAATGAACAGTATAGTACCAAAGTTTTAATATTTAGATTGAAAGCTTTAGCTTGAAATTTAATTTAGATTGAAAGCTTTTAATAATTTCTTTAGAAAATACATCATTACCATTTAATAACAAATTGGATAACTCATCCATGATAATTTGTGCTTTTCTTAAGACAGCAAAATACCAAAAGTAAATAAATTCTTAAAATGATAATTTATTAAGAGACACATAAAAGTAGATTTATATGTATATTTTATAATATATAATTTCTTCACAAATGTAATTTTAGTATAATTTGTTCTTAAAGTGTTTTACTACTATAACAGCATTTTATTTGAACAAATATATTAGGAAAAACGAACTAGTCATATAAAAATAATTTCATTTATAATTTATACATATTAGATACTGTTTTTGTATACACGTGTTTCACATAGGACTATTAGTCATGAAGGAACATCATTTTAATGATTTTATTTTAATTAATGTATAAAAAAATTATTTCAACTAATGAGTAAATCAAATCTTATTAAAAAATAAGCATTGGACTTGCAGCAGTTAAATTTATAGAATAAGAAGGAAATTAATCTAAAATTGAGCTATGTAAGTGCACTGATAGTAGTTAATTTTAGTAAAAGTTCATTTAAAAAAATTTTTAATAAATGAAGCACTTACATTTTTCTTAACTTTTAACCTTCCATTTTATTGTTTCTATAATGCTTGAACAGATTAATATGCTTCTTACCTATGAGAGAATAGTATTATTCAGGTATTTGCTACTTATAAACATATTTTAATATTTCAGTACTAATGAAAAATTAAAATTTTAATGTAAGATTTTATTATAAAATGAAAATCATTCTATTATAATTTACATGATTTTTAAATCAATGATTTAAGATTTTGATCTTTTTAAAATCATAAAAATTACATTGTATTTTTTCTTTCCAACTTTTTGGCATACAGAACTGCATATTACACATAATTAGAAATTCTAAGTACATGTATTTTTATATAAATTAATGAAATTAAAAATTTACATATGTTGTCTTTTTTTTTCCACAACAATTTTGTAAAAACTATAAAATCCATAACCTTTTCAGGTTATGTTTATTTATGGTAAAAGAAATTTTATAAGAAAAGCTTTTCCTTGGCTCATACAGATACTAGTGTTGTCTTCTTAATAGAGTAGTGTATTGCAATATATATATATATATAATTTTTGTATGAAATTGAGTTAACACAAAAAGAAAACCAAATTATGAAGTATACTTTAATTTATTAACTACAAATCCCTCGAATAATTTTTGATAAAACAACAAAGATTTAATTCTATCATAGAATTATTATAAATTTGAATACATCTATATTAAATACACATTCACTTAGAAAGTGCAGTCATTCTAATTTTATCTACACATTCCATAAAATCGTGAACTTCTCTAGAACAATTTAATGGAAATTTTGCATTTTCTTTGTAGCATTTTGCAACTTGTTGCTCTTTATCAGGGCAGACAGGAGCAAACGAATTTTTTATGTGATTTTCTTCAACATCTTTGACAGTGGCAGTGAATTTTTCATTGGCCGTCTCAAATAATTGACGATTTTGGATTTCAAGCTCACGAATGCGATTATTCCATGATTTTTCAGATTTTTTAAACTCTTCGTGGTACTTTTGCCGTTGTTCTAGAGTAGAAGAATACGGTTCTGGAGGAGCAAATGGGATGTAAGTCGGTGGAGGGCGAGTTTCGGGAATCGGTTGTTCTTCAGATGTTCCTTTTTCAGAATTAGTTTCCTGTTTGTCAGGTAGCCCTCTCAATCTCCTTGCAACACCTTCAGAAACTTGAACGACTCCAACAACATCATCATTTACAACAGTAACTCTTCGGTTACTTTGGGCACTTCCCATTTCTCAAAACAATTTCGAAACTTCACAAAATATTCTCTCTAAGATTAATTTTCAAAAATAAGCAAGTTTTGAAACCTACCATTCAGAAACACTATTCAAATTTTCAAACGTAAATTACTTTAAATTCTAACAAATTTCATAAGAATGTGCCGATTTTACCTTGATTTGATCTAAACAAAACAAAAAAATTAATAAAACTGTGCTTAGAAGTACTGCCACAAAATTTTATTAATATATTATTTTTAAAAATGTGTAAATTTACTAGAATTTAATGAAATAAAAATAAACATATGCTTTTGGACAATTCTACATAGCTCAAATAAGTATTTTTGTTTCAGGAAAAGAAATTTACCCCACTTTTATATTAAAGAAAAAAATGTATCATAAGTGAGTAATTCAACAAAGAAACAACGTGATGAAATTTCGAATTTCATGCATTGGGTTGGCAACGTATGCTTTGTTGTTGTTTTTTGGCTCGGAATCGAATGTTGAATGTTAATTCGTTGCCCCAATATTAATTTGTTTTTAATTAAATATGCAGGTTGATAGTGCCAGTGCAAATAATTCTATTCTTCTTGATGCTGTTTGTTCTGCTTACAACTGCAGCAACAAAATTGGAGAAACTGTTCAAGGAATTTCTTTTCACCGGTAATCTTTATTCATGACATTTTTTTTCCTTTGAAAGTTTTGTATTTTAATTTGCTTCTTATTTCATCCCTTGTCATCAAATTCTTCTTTTTAATTATTTTGCCACTATTTTTCAATATGTACAAAGGAAAAAATATTTTCTGTCAATGTGTATGTTTTTTTCTTTTTTTTTTTTTAATGTTCAGTGATTTCGCTGCCATAGTGAGTTAATTCAATTAAACTTTCACCTTAATTTTTTAAAATTAAGAAGTATCGTATTCTAAATAAATTTAAGTTAAATTTGAAGTAATTGTGATGCATTTATTTTTTTTCTTTCAAATATAAAACTTTATTGTTGTATTATTATTAACTTCTGTTGTACTCCATTACCAAAGTATAAAGGGAGTGGAGGTTTTTTTTTTTTTAAAAATAATTTAAATTCAACAATTTCAATTTTTTTATTCACATTTAAAGTATTTAAAAATATTTTGTTGCAAAATTTTGCATCTTTATTTTTTAATTGTTAGTTTTGGTTTTCACAAAGTGATAAATAAATACAATAATCAATTGATTTTACATTATAACGGCTAAAGTGTTTAATTATTTGAAATATCAAAAGCATAATTGAGTTTAATAATCGGAATTATTTATAATATTCATTAGTGTTTATCACCCATGTTTTACATTTCAAAAGTATTTAATACATATTGATACAAGTTTACAATTAATTAGACTGTCGTTAAAGTCTTTTTGTCACAAAAATTTAAATTGCATTTGTACTACATTTTTACTTTGTGTTTGTAACATTTTATGAAATATAGTGGGATAGAATCAATTTATCAACTACTTATGTTTTATTACACAGCAACCTCAATAAAGCTTTTTTAAATTTAAATTCAGGAGTTAAATGTTTTCTTAAACCACATAGTTCCTTAATTGGTAGAACTCTTGTTTTCTAACAACCATTCTGTATACTTAATGATTTGAAACTCCATAGTTTCTATATTTATAAGGGGAAGTTAATTTTTTTTTTCTCGAGTTCATTATTGTATGCATATCATCATAATTCTTCATTCATTCTTCTGAATGCTATAGCACTTTATGCATATTTATCAAATATGCTCAGAATATTAATAAAAATTTGGTTCAAAAATAAAATGCAATTAAAAATATCTATAGTTCAAAAAGATGTGCACTTTGTTTATAAATATTCACTTTGATGTAGAATTTTGTGGTGTTACTGTTGCTGCAGGAGGGGTGAAAAAAAAAAGAGGTAATAATTGTGAAATAAGATATTTATTTCATAATGATTTACAGTTATAAATGCTAAATATGTTCATTACCACATTCTAATACTAAGTGAGTCACGGTATTACACCTGATATAGCATGGAGCAGCATATTAATAGGAATGACTAGTACCTCTAGACATATGGCATTTATCAGTGCTGGTAAAGACTGAGGATTTCCTCCAATAAATCCATAATTTGAGGTAGTTCCACAATAAAAATTCCCTGGGTGTGGGATCTTTTAGACCACTAATATTTGTTACACCTACTCCAGAAGTGATTGGAGCCAAACATTGATCATAATTACTCCATTACTTGAGTTACATGTACAATAGAGCTCCAAAATGAAAAAGATCCAATTCATTGTATTCCTGTAGGCCAAAAAGTTAATGATATATAAAAAATTATAAAACCATGCTCCTATAATAGGCTTTAGGCTTGTGACACAAAGCTATTCAAAGGGCAAAGGAATCATAAACAAGGCAGTAAATCCACATCACTAAGTGGCTTTTATGAGCTGTTGTGGTGCTTCAACATCTTGTTAGGGCTATTATTAGTAATTTATATGCAGCACTTTTGAGGATTAACTTCCTCTTCTAGCCTAAACGTAAACCATAATCTTTTTCTGTTTTCAAAAAGGTCCACTTTGCAAATGCTTCACAGTTTGGTTCATCCTGTAGTAGCAGTCATTCAACATTTTAGATTTTATGTAGATACTTATATAATCTCATTTAAAAGTCTTTTCAAACTTTAGTTACAAATATGTTTGATTCACATATGACTCCATACAAAAATTTGTATTTGACATGCATGCACATTTCCCAATCACAGCAACATCGTGTATCTTTGCATATTTTTTTTATATTTTGCATATTTCATTTAAAGGATGTGATAGTTTTTATTTGTAGGATATTCAACCATGTTAATTTATTATTGCAAAGTTTGAGATATTTTTTAATGAAGTATGAGAGAAAAAAATAACATTCATTAATTTAATATTAAGAAGTGGCTATTCAGCATATAGTGTCATTGATTATACAACTTGCACTGTTGCCAAGTAATTGGGTACATTTAAAGCAAAAAAGTATTATTTCTATATAATAAACATATTAAATGTTGATTATTTTTAATATAAACAATTTACACTCATGTCCATAAATTAAGGATAATGAAGTTCAGGCAAAGAAAGAGACAGAAACAAAACAAATTTGACTTATTTGTAAAGTCTATTTATTAAACAAAAGGTAAAGAGCAAAAAAGATGCTATATGTTTGACATAATTAATAAAAATTGCGATTTTTACACCCTGGAGAAATTTCAAAAAAGAACCTATTTACAAAAAACAGTATAACATGGTTAGTATGATGGTTAATATGGAGTATGTCTCCCGGACGATGCAATACAGGCTTTACAATGCCTAGGCATGCTGAGTATCAAATTATCAATCTGATCTTGGGGAATATTACACCACTCATCAAGCAATGCCCTCCGAAGTTCCGGTTGACAGGTGGGAGGGGGCTGACAGGCTGCAATTCGTCGGCCAAGCATATCCCACACATGCTCTATTGGATTCAAGTCCCGTGAGTATGCTGGCCAATCCATACGGGTGATATCCTCCAATTGAAGGCATTCGTCTACAATGTTTGCACGGTGGAGACGTGCGTTGTCATCCATAAACAGAAATTCCGCACCCATGACGCCCCGAAATAAACGTACATGTTGTTCCAGAATGACAACCTGATAGATGTGGCCTGTCATCGTTACACTCTGAACATGCAGGTCAGTTCTGGAACCAAGAATAATTCCTCCCCAAACGAGCCATCCTGCACCACCGTAACGGTGTCGTTCAATGGTGTTCTCTTGGTGGTAACGGGTACCTGGCACTCTCCATATGAAAGTCCGGCGAGAATCAGACTGCAAACTAAACCTGGACTCGTCGGAAAACATCACACCAGACCACTGTTGCAGTGTCCACATTGCATGCTCTCTACTCCAGGTTAATCGCAGGCGACAGTGAGTTGCGGTAAGTGGAACACATCTGACAGGCTTACGAGCATATAGACCAATGTGCCCTAAGCGTCCGTACACGGTCTGCCTTGAAACTGTCGTACCGGTAGCTGAAGAGAGCTGACGAGACAGGTCTGATGCTGTGCTCCGACAGTTTCTTTTGGCAGTAACTGCTAAATACCGGTCCTCATTCGGCGTTGTAACTCGGGCGACCTGTGCTGTAATGTTGTTACAGCACAGGTCGACTCACATTACCATCATCTTGGAATCGTTGCCAAAACCTGGAGATGACATTATGGGCAATTCCAAGTTCCTCGGATACTTCCAGCTGGGTACGTCCACATTCCAGACGTCCGATAATTCTACCACGTAAAAAAATCATCCAAATGCTTCCTTTGTGCCATAACTATGCGGTTATTGCACTGAAAGGCTTTTAAAGCGCTTGTGATCAATTTTACTTCTTTGCCACCATTCCTTATATACCCCGCTCTTACACTCTCGTCATTGTGACGTACTATCCGCGACATCTGGTGGTTTCCTGTAATTTGCATATTCTTCTTCAAGATGTGTGTGGTAATTCTACAGGTGAAATTTTTATTTTAGAGTTCAATTTCTGTGTGATTCTGAATTATCCTTAATTTATGGACAGGAGTGTACATGGAAAGTCAAATTAGTTGATTAGAGATTTTATGCAATATATCTGTATCCTGTAAAAAAGTTAATATTGGCACACTGGAGAAGTTATAGATTTAATACTAATTGTTTTTCTTTTATTCTTTGTTTTTTTTAAGGTATTTCATATTTTAATTTCATTGCTCTATTATAATTATGTTCACTGTTGATATTAAAATGTCATGAAATCCATGTTTAGTTTCTTACAGATCATATTAGGCCTTCTACAGTTAACAAAAAAAAAAAGTTTTAGTTGAATACTAAATTACATATATAAATAAATTAAAATTTAAATATAATTTAGCATATATATATATATATATATATATATGAGTCCTTACAAAAATTACACTTAGGAAATTATTGTTATTATTATTATTATTATTTTTTTTTTTTTTTTTTTTTTTTTTTTTTTCATCCTACACCCAGCCTGAGCCAATGAGGTTTATGCTGTCTTGCTGTCCAATAAAATTGCAATAGACTAAAATGAGAAGTATCTCCTTTAATACTTAGGAAATTACTCTGCATTTTATTACTAACAAAATAACTCTTAGTTTTAATGTTTTACAGATTTCCTGTATCTAAGCCTGATCTTCTGTCTAAATGGCTGACTGCAATGAGGAAAGATAAATGGGTTCCCACAAAAAGTGATGTTTTGTGTAGCTTCCATTTCACTGATGATCAGTTTATTGAAAATGGTGGACATAGATATTTAGTACAAAATGCAGTTCCATCAAAATTCGAAGTTTTGGCCCCACCTAAAGTAAGTTTTAAAAAAATATTCAGCTTTAATGGATTTTTAAGAAATGGCTATTGCCAATATATGATGTTGCATTCTAATATATATGTTACAAATTCATAAACTAGAAATGCAATGATTTTGCAGATTTTGAATTGTTTTTTTAATTTAACTATATATATCACATATTTAGTAAATTATTAAAACATTTTTTAATTAATTATTTGGGAGAATACATAATACAGGAAGTAAATCTTATATGTTTCTATTATGTATTAAATAAAAAATAATACCAAAATGTTTAAATATGTAAATTACAGATTAAATAATTTATTGAATGGAATAATAGACAATGTGTAATTGTGTAAATTACATATTGTGTAATGTGTAATTGTGTATTTTCTAATGTAAATGTGTATGATGTTCATGTTTAAATAAAAATAGTTTTTATCTTACGTTTTCCTTAAAAAAAAATCATTATTGTATAATGCTGGTACGCCAGAATAAGATTAAATGAATTGTCTTAGTTGAAATTATAAGTAAAGTTATTTTAATCTTAACTCTTTTTATTTTCTTAACTTTCAAAATATTGTAAAACACTTGAAAAATTCTTTATTACAGATATTTCTCAATTTGCTATGGTATTTCATTCCATGGCTTTCATTATAATTTGAGAATTTATTGCAATTTTTTATTTTTAATTTATGAAAAAAAATTTAATATTTTCATTTTATGTTTTATAATTAAAAAGGTATAAAAATAGGAAAATATTTAGGAATTTTTCATTTTTTTGTAATATATAATTGATTCTCTAATTTATTTTTCAATCTTAGCAAAATCTATTAGTATCTTAAAAATTTAAACCGGCATTTTGTTCAGTACATTAAAAGAAATTGCATATATTTTAAATTGATGGTGTAGATATACTAAAAGATTCTTTTTCTTCTGTTATAGTGAAATATGCTTTGTAAATGAATTTTTTGCCATCATGTATAAATCATCTCTAGTTATCATAATTTGAGGACTATCTGTATTATTTTTCATTTCATTATTGCTTTGTTATTTCTAGACATTGTTCCCAAGTGCATTTCCAGCTCGTCTTCTTACCATAAGAGACATTGAATGTGATAACAGGAAAGGTTATGCAGTAGAAGCTCGAATTCCCCTTGTAAATAAGGAACAATTTATAGAATGGTTGCGTGCTCATGAAAAACTTGCTCAGGTTTCCTATGTTTTGCTGCGTAATTACCCAACTACCAACAAAAATTTATCATATAAAGTAAGTTCGTAATATCTTGCTTATAATTTAAAAATGTTATCTGAACTTTAATATATTTTCTTCATAATGTAAAAGTGTGTAAATTAAGTAAATCAGAGTGAAATATTAGTTAAATTTAAATCGAATTTTGCCTATTAACTTATTAGTTATGAAATTATAAATTAGAAAAATAAACATAGGAAGATAAGTATGTTTATGTAGGAAGATTATTAATATCCAACCAACATAGCTGACTGAAAACAGATCTCTGATAGTTTTGACACCTGTCTCAAAATGGATGGATGCCTGCTAGTAGATGGTGTAGCAGTCTTTATTATATTGCCATGTTACAATTATTTAATATATATAATTCTTTTTTAAAGATAAATTAAGTTAATAGTACAATTTTCTAGTTGTCAAGGCTTTCATAGGATGTTTATTGCAGCTGTTTTTGATTAATTTACAGATAATTTAAATATTAGATAGAGTTATGACTATCAAGAGTCTCATAAAAAACCAAACATTGATTATGCTTCTTTTTAGTAATTTTTATTTCTGTTGAAATAGATTTTATGTCAAAGAGAAGAGTTAATTTTTTGCTATCAATAAATATCTATTATGCACCGTTAGGAATTCATAATCTCAAAAAAAAAAAAAAAAAAAAAAAAAAATGTCCGAGATAATCATGTTGGATTTATGCATTTTTATTTTTAAAAAAGGATGTTTTATAGATGTCCAAAAAGTGATTGTAAGGTTAAGATTGGATCCTTTCTTATGTCACAACTTAATGAATAGGCTTGTAAGGCATTCATTGTGCACTAATTAGCAAATAAAGCTGAAGGACTGTCACAATATTTTTTTAATAAGTTTTTAGCTGAGATGTATTTTCTTCTAAGTGAATGTACCAGTACAATGACTTGTACCAATACAATGACTTTTGCACGATTGTTACAAAGAGTACTAACTATTAGTTCTACTATTGTTTAGCTAATATCATTCCATTTTCTAAAAACACTGATTACAGCTCTTAATAATGATATATTCTAAAAATTTGACATCAATATATTAATCTCAGAATTTAGTCATTAACACCTTAATCTTTGCCAAAAATATATATATATTTTACATTTAAAAACTGCAATACTAATATCTATAAGGATAACTATTTCTTGATCCTAAAATATTTAAGATGCTTTTACCGTCTAATAAAAGATACATGGCATAATTGGCAAGGAAAATATCCAGCTTCAGATTGTATATACATGTGTTATTGATAAAAATAATAGATATTAACTTTGAAAATTAATTTGTGTTCTGTGGTAAACTGTGTTTAAGTGTATTGAATCAATATCTCTCTGAAGTATCAATGCACACTATTATTTACTCTAAATAACAATGACTTTAACATATAATTGTCAGTAGTTCCCCTTTTCTATACCAGTGGGAAAGTGAACTGATTTTAGTGAAATTTTTTGAATTTTCTGTTCTTTTCTGATAGGAATTACTTCACATTTGCAAATATTTTCTTTACTAGTTCAGAAAAGTATGATAATGTTGAAGTTGTTTTGCAATTTTATAATAAACTTATTCCATGCTATCTAATGAAAAAAATATTAAATGAGAAGTATCTGTATTATACTTGAAATTTAATTTCATTTATAATGTAATTTAATTTGGACTTTAAATAAGTTTGGTACTCTTTTGTTATAATGGCTTTCATTATTTAAGTTATGTCAAGTTGATTGATAAAACTTCTTGTGACAGGAAAATTATAAGCAACCATGGTTTGGATATTGGCCAGGACCTTGATAATAAGGAATTGCCATAAGGTTTCTTTTAAAAAATTTGTAAAAAATCAGTAGCAATAAAATTTTTTATTATATTAAGTGACACTGTCATAATTTAAAAAAAAAATTTCTTTCTGGAATGAATTGAATTATTTACTTAAAAATATAAATTTAGGCTGAATACGTGTGTACATATGGATCCAATAATGATCGTCCCGTGAAATCTGACAAAGTTTGCCCTGCAAGATTATTAGTTAGAATTAGAGCTGATCCAAAATTCAGGTATGTATTTTTTGTATAATCTGTTTTTAAAATATTCATATTAGACATAAAATAAATCTTAAGAATTTTATTTCCAGTATATTGTGCAATGATTTGTTAATTATAATTTCATATATTTTTTAATCCTTTCAATATATAACATTATAACACATCATGCAATAAATATTTGGTCTAGCTAAGGAAAACATTTTTTTATGTAGAAATTTGACTTTATTTGTCAACATACTCCATTCCAATGCTTCTCTAACTTTTCAATGCTTTTTTTTTTTGTAGAACGATTTGTCTTTGCTCTTAAAATATACCTTAGTTTTGAAAATCACTTCTTCATTTGAGCCAAATTTCTTTCTCTGGGGCATCTTTTTGCATCTGCAAAAAAAAACAGTAGTTGCAGGGGACCAGATCTGGAGAATATGGTGGGTGGGGAAGCAATACAAAGCATAATTCATTCAATTAATCATAGTTTTCATCATTTTGTGACACAGGGCATTCTCTTAGTGAAACAACACTTTTTTCTTCTGTATGTGAGGCTGGTTTTTTTTCTTGATTTTTGCACTCAGTCATACCAATAATGCCATGTAATATTCACTATTGATAATTTTATCTTTTCCATGATAGTTAATGAACAAAATACTATGCACAATCTAAAATATGGAGGCCATAATTTTGCCAACTGAACTGACTTTTGAGTTTTTGGACGACTTTCACCAGTTGCTGTCCACTCAGCTGACGATATTTTTTATTCAGGTGTATAGTAGTGGATCCATGTTTCATCCGTTGTCACATACCGGCATGAAAAAAAAATCATTTTTTCTTGCCTGAACAGTTCCAAACAGCTCTTTGAATTGTCAATGCATTGTTGTTTTTGGTCTGGTGGGAGCAAATGTGGCATCCATTTAGACATGCAACAATTTTAGCAAAGACATGCAAAAGCAACATCGACATGCTCAAATTTTTGTGTTAAATTGTAAACACACTACCTTCCGATATCTTTAAGGTTTTGGCTATCTCATACAATTTCACTTTATGGTTTCAAAACTTTTGTGGATTATATGTATATTTTCTGGAACAACTGCTGATTTTGGGTTACCTGAGAGTTCAGCATCATCAGTGTTTATATGACCTTTAAATTCAGCATACCAGTCAATAACAGTTTACTTCCCTGGTGCAGAGTCTCCATAATGCTTATCAAGACACTGTTTGGCTTTAACAGTATTTTACCCCATCAAAAAAAATGTTTAATCAGCACACAAAATTCTTTTTTATCCATTGTTTAAAAATTACAAAACTGATGTCACTAAAACCACTGTAACCTGTAAACTAATTATCAGAATGTCTTGAAATTTTGACATATATCATTTGAAGATACTATATCCAGAAATCAAATGGGCCTGTCAACAGTGTTGCCATATATGAGTCAGACTGGAAACTTATTGAGTGATGTGCTGTATCAAGTATCCATGCTTGTGTTGTTTGATAATAAAAAAAAAGTTATGGTAATTTGAACATCATATGGATCCATTAATGATTGAAATGAATTATGCTCAAGAAATAAAATTAGTATATAAGTATTGAAAAGTTACAATTTAATATATATTAAAATATACTTTTATATGTGTATAAAAAATATTGCATTTTAAAAGGATCTTAAGTTGAAGAGTAATTAGTATTGAATAATATTGTTTGCTATATGTTTATTCAAATATGAATACCCTTGGAGAATTAAATAAGAATTTCAAAAAATCGAATTGACTATTTTGATTGTTATTTAATAGATATGCATAATGTGAAAAATCATCATTCATTTTTTATTTATTTTTTTATTAGTAGCAAGGATGCATAAATTAGTTTTCTATAGATATATTATCAAAGGAGAGTTAATTTTGTGTGTATGTTTATTTTAAGGAGTGATTACTATGATTTTCATGATTTATATTTTTTTATGAGTTTAATTTTGAAATGACTTTTCCAAAAGTTTTAAATATATGATGTATTAGTGATTTTTTTATATACATATCTGAAAACTGTAGTTATTTATTTTAAATCTTGCATTTAATAAATTTAGTTCATCAAAAGATGATATTTTATAATGAAAAAATTAAATATATATAAAATGTTAATTTACTGCTGCATTTTTTTCAAGTAAATTTAAATTATTCATGTTTCTTGAATTGCTTATATTTTTATGTCTAGGTTATGTATATCTTGACCTGTAAAAGATATTGAACTAATATTAATTAAATTATTATATGTTTACAAAATAAATTATCATAAAATATTATGCTGCAGATAACAAATTTTGTAATTAATACTTAGTTAATTATTTTTATTTCAAAAAATTTCAATTTCAAAGCAATTTTTTTGAATTTGTTTAAATAAATCAATTAAATTCCAGTTCATTTGTGTACTAACATATGTATTTTTTTTTATTTTATGATTGCTAGGTTCAATAAACCTACATCTGAAGATAGAGTATCACTGGTAGGATATCCTTGCAATGTTGTGTTGTACCATCTTCACAATCACAGCATTGGATCTAACACAATAGAAACCAAGATTATCCCATCTGAAGAAGTGTCAACTGTCGTGAAACAGAAATTCATTGAGATGTTCAAAGGTGGCTACACTGTCGAAATGGCTCTTGAAACTCATCAGAAGGATCTGTTTGAAGAGTACACTGATGAATACGAAGAAGTATTGACTGATGCCTACGTTTGCCCTACCCTAGAATGGCTCACAAATTTTTATGCTAACTTTCTAGAAGAATTCGAATGGAACAATACAAAGACAATTAATATCTTGAAGGAAGAAATAGAAGATATCAATGCCTCAAAAGGCAGTGCCACTATGAGTACCATTGGAGAAGACATAATTGTTGTCTTGTCAACTCCTCTCATGCAAAGAGCTCATTCCATGAAATCTTCTGGAGAAGTTGTGTTTGTAGATAATTCTGGGTATTTAGATAGATGCCATTGTTATGTGTATGTTGTGATGGCATACAGTTGCACTGAAGGATTACCACTAGGACTTCTGATCAGTACTTCAGATACTGAAGAAATTCTTACTGCAGGTTTTAAATTGCTAGCAGATATATTGCCAGACAAGGCATTTGGGTCATTTGGTCGCCAGGGACCTGAAGTCTTTCTGACTGCTAACGATGATGCTTTGCAAAACAGTCTAAAAGCTGTTTATCCTGAAAGTGCAGTTTTGCTGTGTGCTTATAACATGTCTCATGAACTGTGGCGATGGCTTTGGAATCCCGATAATGGCATCGAAGAGCCAGATCGATGCTTGCTTTTCTCCCTTGCCTACAAAGTCATGCAAACCAAGACTGCCGATGAGTTCACAGAAGTCACTGAGGCACTGAATACCAATGAAACTGTTCAAAAATATGACAACTTCAAACAGCATTTTGAAGACATAAAATCCCACTCTGACCGATGGGCGGTCTGCTTCAAAAATGAAATTCTAGATAAAGATAAAGAAATCAGCGGTATAGAAATGGCAAGTCACATTTTGAAAGATAAAGTGTTTCTGACAAAAGCTTACAATATATTACAGCTCTTGAAGTATTATACTGACACCATGGAAACATACTATCGTCAAAAAATCATTCATTGTATCAATAATACTTTGGAAACTTTCATACTTGCCTCATTCCAGCCAGAAATGCGAGAAACTTCTGACTTAATTGCTCAAATTTTGCCCACTGGAGAGTATGAAATAAAGAACATGAAAAGTGGCAAATCGTATTATGTTGACATGAATATCTGTGTGTGTTCTTGCACGCTAGGTTTGAATGGAGCTCGATGTAAGCATTTGTATGCAGTTTGTGTTGCCAAAAAAATCGACTTCACGTCTTTGGTTCCAAATGACGATATAATTAAAAAAGAGTTATTCTGGATTGCTACTGGCACAATGAAGACAGGGACTTTTGATGTTCAAATAGATGTTGATGAAGAAAGTGATTCTGAAATGGCTGATGCCCCACCTATGAGGAATGTGAATGAAGAACCAGTCAAGAGCCAAAAAGAGGAATCGAGGAAAATTTTGGAGAGAGTAGTCAAGAACATAATGCAGAAATATGACTCTAATCCAGCAGAATTCCATAAGGCCATTGTTACTGCTGCTGTCAATTACCAAAATCTCAATAACGATAGAGAAATTTTGGCAGCATTAAAGAATTTCGGAAAACAAAATATGTTTAAATAATTGAAATCCTTTTTTTTCCCATAAAAAAATCTCATTTTTCCACCCATCTCTTTTAAAGAACTGGATTATATTTTTAAAACTACCTGATAAGGTATGTTTGATGTAAATATGATTATATTAATTTTTTTTTTCATTGTGATATAAAATAATATTGCATTAAAATGTATCTATCTCATAAGTAATAAATAAATCTTCACCTAATTTTTAATCCTTTTATTCAAAGTTGACAGAAATTAGAGAGTTTTTGCATACCGTATTTTGGACGTCCGTTAGCTTTTTCTCCCTAGCGCGCATGCTCATAGGAAATTGTGCATGCGTATCTGTAATAATGTTTCCTATGAGCATGCGCGCTAGGGAGAAAAAGCTAACGGACGTCCAAAATACGTTATGCAAAAACTCTCTATTATTTCTAAAAATTACATTAAACAAATATTCTAAAAAGTATTGTTAAACTCAGTCTAAACATTTGCTAAAGCGTATTCTAAACATTTTTTGCTTCAATTGCATAGTTGTAAACTGATGTGAAAAACATTCAGTTATTGAAATGTAACTGCAGCAAAAAGATTGACATTGGCACACTTATTATATTTGCATGTAGTATACTTTCCGGTTAAAATACTGAAGTATTTATAAGCTGGGACATTTAAAAAGTTGATTAGACTTTCTTTACCATACATATATTACTGTATATTCTGCTTAACAATTGAAAAAGAATTTTCTAAGATTTAGATTAATTATTATATAATTCCTTGTCATATTAATAATAACATTATTATAAATAGCACTTTTAGTCTTTATACAAAGAAAAGTATTACATAACAGTTATTACAGATTATTAATTGCAAATAACAATTACAATACAAATACGGTACTTACGTATTAACGATACCTTGGCGACAGTTGCGCCAATAAAGAGCACACGCGCCAACCGCAGCTACAGATTTGGCGGTTTTTAAGTGGCGCCAATCTACACTTAAAATTTTTGTTCCAAATAATAAAATATATAAAACACTTCATTTAAAATCAAAACACTTTCATCAATTTCCACAATGCAATCTGGTCCACCTACCTTCTTTTTTGGTTTATTCTCCATATCCAAGACACATAATTCACGCATGTAATTGTTCCAATCTATAACAGTTTTATCCGATAAATCAAGTTGCTTTTCACAAAATTTAATCGACGTCAACTCCTCGCACCAGCAGTATATGAATATCAAAGCTGTATAAAATGGAATTCTGCTTCCCTCAAACCAGTTGTTTTTTCTAAGTCCCACACGATAAGCACACTGACTGAAATTGCATTTCCAAAACTTACGTTTACCACAATAAAGTTTCATGTCATGGGAATTGGGGCATTTTCGTTGTTTTGGTAAAATACTTCGCTCCTGAAAAAATAAAATTGCATCTTGTTCTGTTTCTGGCAAATCCCGAATACGCATTTTCGTAGCACCACAAAATGGCGTCAAAAATCAGCAAATCTGTTAGATTGGCGCCACTTAAAAACCGCCAAGGTATCGTTAATACGTAAGTACCACAAATACTTTAAAAATTGGTAATTATTGCCTCACTATCTACTCCCAAGGTGCAACCATCGTGGAATGCTCTACAGGTGAGTACAGTTCAGACATTCCATTATGCCATAACACGGACAATATGGTGTGTCATAAATATTGCAATGAAGATACTCTCTCACAGAGCCAAGGACCATGAGGAATATTCACAAAATCCTTCCTTTTTTACTCTGTCATGCAGCTGTGTTGTCTTTGACGCTTAATGTGAGTGATGCATAGCTTAATTTGAATAAGACATCTCGGAGAATGTTGACTGCAATTGTGAGCCAGAAAACCAGCTTGCTCATTTCAGTAAAGATACTAAAGAACTTGCTAAAATTTTAAACCTTTATTACTTAACTAATAAATGTGTGGCCCATATACAGAAAATAAAATCTTGAATGTCACAGAAAGAGGTCAAGTAGAGGATATTTTTTAATTAATTAATTTGCTGATATCTGTATTATAAAATATGCAGCTAAAATAAAAAGAGGGAAAACTTGGTTAATTTTATAAGATAATATTAAAATTCAAGAGAAAATTCCCAGTGTGAGTGTAAAACATCTAATAAAGGTCAAAAACTGTTGCTTAGAAAATTGTAAAAGAAAATTTCTAAATACTTACATATCATTAAAAAGAATTTAAAATGCAAAAAGTAATTGTTAAGTCTGTATAATAGAACATTTGAAACAAAAAAAAAATTTTTAAGAACGCAGTCACATTCAAGAAAAACAAGGCATTCAAGAAAATTATTTTTTTTAAATTATGCGAGCTCGACTACACTATGTAACGTCAATGTTAAGTACTTTCAAGTCATCATATAGTGTCAGGATTTTTAGAAGTTTCAATTTAACAATAAAGAGTGGGATTTTATTAAATTATAATTAATGACGATTATTGTTTTAAGCCTAGCAACCTGATAAAAAAAAATGTGAAAGTTATGCTGAAACACGAAGGGTATCTGTAAAAAAAAAAGCGGCACATTTCCAAAGCTTTTGTATAAATCTGTCAAGAGTTTTACAAATATTTTTCCCCTCTCTCTCTTTTCAAACTGTTGTATTTTTCAGTCCAGTTAATAGTATTTTTTTTAATTCGCTGCAGTGTAATCATATTAAGCAATGTAATTTATTATGATCAATCATCTTTTTACAGATGAGAGTCGTCTAAGTTTCACAAGTGATGGTCAAAGCAAATTGATATGGAGAGAGATCGGGACACAGTTTTATCTCAAAAACATCAGGGGAAAAGGCCATTATGGTGATCCTAGTTTGCTCATCTGGATGGAACCTTATGATGAACAGGTGATTGAACTCCAAATTTTCTACTGAGTTCACTCTGTTTACAGGGCCGGATTAACCCACTTTCAGGCCCTAGATATTTTCTTCTTAACGGGCTTCTTCTCCCACAAGAAATAGAACACACAACAAATAAAACAAAACTAAATAATATGAAAAACTAAAATCTTAAACTTTTATTAGTAAAAAATATGCAGAAATGTTTAATAGAAGCAATTTCGCTTAAATATTCCTTGGCCCTGGCATAAAATTGCATTTTCCTCACCATTATAAGCTTCATCAAATAAACGTTTTCTTTTTTTTTTTTTTTTAAATCAAAATAAACTTTTATTTCTGACATGCCTAATGCCTCTGCTTCTGTTTCTAGGAAGGAACTTCTTAAACTATTAATCGTAATCATATAAATTGTCAAAAATATTTATGTCAAAAACGAGAGGCAAAGTAGAATTTTTTAAGAATTTACTGCTGGAAAGAATTGTATACTAAATAAGCGCTAAAAAAATGAATTCTAAATTATTCATTTTGTTTACTGTTTCTCGTTATTCTTCTTTAGCAGAATGTTTCTGAGATTCGTCTAAAGATATTTTAAGAAGAGCACTTTTTATTTGGCTGAATCCAGAGAGAATTGTCTCAACCGCAACAGTTCTACAAGACATCACGTAGTACATAACTTTTTTTAAGATAAAATGCTTATTATTTGTGCCAAAACTTTTTTTTAAATGTTTCACCTATAAGTAGAAGACGAAAAAAAAAGGTATAAAGGTTTTTCCGGAAAATTAAAATTTGTTATTGCAAGCATAATTCATTAACACTCTTTATTACTAGATTTAATAAAGGCGGAGCACAAGGAATGTAATGGGCTTTTTCACTATGTCTTTTAATGAGATTTTGGAGTAGTATTTGCCGGACATATTTGCAGCATTATCGTAGCTTTGTCCTTTACAATTGCTAATATCCAGTCCTAAATTTTGCAATATTCTGCAAAACTTCATTTTCTAATGATTTCCCTGAGTGAGAATAAATTAAAAAAACCTCTCGATTGGGGTTCCCTCTTCTGATAAATAGCGCAATATAAAATTTAATTGGTCTTCATGTGTTATGTCTGGAGTAGAGTCAATTACCATGGAAAAATATTTGGCAGCTTTAACTTCTGACACAAATGTTTATAGCATTTTCTTGTTCAATATTTGAATAAATGTATCGCAAATAATTGAAGAAATAAGTAATATAAAAAAAAAATTTTAAGTCAATTCCTACTTTTTTTCCACTCTATTGCAGAAAGTCCTTTATAAATAATTTTCATTCATTTTTTTTAGGTTTATCTGGCGCCATCTGTTGATAGATACATGCAGCTTAAATCTAAAAAAAAGCTAAAATTAATTAATTAAATTTAATTACTGAATTAATATTTGAAAAAAACTGCATTAACATCAAGTGTCATCCACTACAAGTTCCAAAAAAAAATGCATTTGAACTTGAGTGGATGAATAAGAAGTATTTTATTAGCGATTGAAAATTTGAACAAGATGTTATACAGGGAGAGTGTGAGCTAATAGAAGGAGTTGAAAGAAATAATTTAAAAAAAATGAAATGATAAATAAATAGATGGGAGTATTGAAATGTATCACAAATAATTGAAGAAACAAGTAATATAAAAAAAAAAAAATTTAAGTCAATTCCTACTTTTTTTTCACTCTATTGCAGAAAGTTTTTTATAAATAATTTTCATTCATTTTTTTAGGTTCATCTGGCGCCATCTGTTGGTAGATACATGCAACTTAAATTTAAAAAAAGTTAAAATTAATTAATTAAACTTAATGAATGAATTAATATTTGAAAAAACTGCATTAACATCAAGTGTCATCCACTACAAGTTCAAAAAAAATGTATTTGAACATGAGTGGAGGAATAAAAAGTACTTTATTTACGATTGAAAATTTGAACAAGATATATATATAGGGAGAGTGGGAACTAATAGAAGGAAGTGAAAAAACACGTTGCCTTTCCAGCTGATCCGTATTGTTTCACATATGATGCTGAAAGCTTATCAAATTCTGTCAAATATTCTTCCAATGTAATTCCCACTATGACATTCAGAAAAGTGTTCACTAGAGCCATGAAATGCAACAAAATTTTATTGTTGCTACTACTCGCAACAGTACTTTCTCCAGTATTTTTTTTTTTTTTTTCTTCTAAATACTTTTTTTAACTGTAATATCTATAAGTCCCTCAACTGAATTTTTTGCTAACAAAATTTCTATAGAATGCCTAGAACTTTCATGTTTCATTTGCATTTTTCCAATTCGAGTAACCATCTGTAAAAACGGTTGTCCTGATCGCAATTATCTTTCTAACATAGCAGCAAATTGTTTTACTTCTTGGACTATACATCAATCACTCTCACTCAATTTTTTCTCTGTTTGCCTCGTTACGAGTAAAAATATTTTTCTTTTATGCCAGAGTTACAGTTTTTCCTTCTGTCACTACTTTTTTAGCGGTATGTACAAAATATTTGATAGTTTATTTTTAAGTAAATAATGTTGCATGTATGCTGTTAAATTTAAAGGCCACAACAAATTCTCAAAAATTAAAATATCATTGGCGATACTGAGTACACCTTCTATATTTTGTATTTCTACATCATTAATTGCATTTTCGTTTTTCTTCTCTCCCTCTGGTATGTCTTTGTATTTTATATTTTTCATTTACATTGTTTTCTGTCTTTTCTACTTGTACTTCGTGATTTTCACTCTTTCCAGAATATTGTCCAACGTCCTGTTCATTAATCTTTTCTTCGGGCTCAATTTCCACATTAACAGTGTCCACTGTTGTATGAATATGTTTATTTGCTTCTTCCTTCAATTTCTTCTTGCGATTTTTTTTTTTTTAGAACCCGATGATGGTAATTCATTTTCTCTAAAATTTATAATTTAACATGCTCAAATAATCATAATTATTATAATAATGGTAAATGACCTACCTCTCAAACTCAACTTGCCCTTACGGTTGAAAAACAAAGAATTCAAAATTCATACTTGTAATTAACTACTCACTGTTACAGACCACTGAGAAACTACTAATTATCTGTTTCAATTAATAAATGTTTTTTTTTCCCCTAATACAGCTGGCAAACACTTAGACATTTGAGTTGGTTTAATACTATCTAAATGAAGCAAATCCGACGCATATTTTCCTCTGGGCCATTGCTCATCTGAGGTTTTAAATGTTGTCTTTTTCTTTGATAAGTGATGTATTCCAGAGATATCCAATTTAAAATCATTGTATCTCAATCGGATTTTGCTAAAGAATCTGCTGGTTCATTATAAGTTTGATAGCTCGTTTGAATTTAAAGTTACAATTTTGGAGAGCTCGAAGGAAATACTATCTGATAAAATAATGTTATGGTATGATCCGAGTACAAATGCATTCAGAAAAGTCCAATGGATTAAAATGAATACCATTATGAAAGATTTATTAAAGGGGGATGCCAAGGGACTAGCTTCTTGATCAGCGTCTGAAATGATGGAATTATTGCTAGTGCGAAAACTCCTGTAATTTTCAATAGTATCATGGCATTTGTGAATTGCTTTGATGATTTTATAAATACTTCCGTTATAACCTGTAGAGTCACAAACTAAGTCCCAATATTTTCGATTCAGTTGAGATATAAGTCAATACGGAGTAGCAGATTCTTATATACGATCCAGTGATCTCTGAATAGCTGAGTTCGAGCTTTATATAAAACATTTCTTTTATGATGTAGGTGATGTTCGCTCTGTGAATTCCACTAAGGTTGCGAGGCCTTATGGGAAATAAAATCGATTGCCTTAATAGTATGTAAAATAGTTGTCACGAAATCATTTAACTCAGAATAATTTTCAAATTTGTGCGTAGAATTATGACAATCATGAAGAGAATTTTGAAGATTGGGTCAAATGATGGCATGTCTATAATTTTTAAGCTAGTTACTGAGTTGAAAAGATATATGTATTGACAAATGATCGCTATTAAACGGATCAAAATGAATGCGAAAACAAATGTTTGGATAAATATCTGCACTAGTTATGGATAAATCCAGGAGGGAGAAAGAAGGCGGTGTAATATAAGAATGGTCAAATGATTGTCGAGGATCCAATTTATTAGAAAAGCGGAATTTACATTGGAAGAGGGTGAACTAAGGAT
The DNA here is from genome assembly GCA_021605075.1 of Caerostris darwini. Taxonomy (NCBI): domain Eukaryota; kingdom Metazoa; phylum Arthropoda; class Arachnida; order Araneae; family Araneidae; genus Caerostris; species Caerostris darwini. The sequence goes on along the minus strand of BPLQ01013385.1, from coordinate 210,444 downwards.
GGGGTGTTTGGTGTTGAAATTTTCTAGAATAATGCAAGGCAGTTGTTGATTCACTGATCCAATGTTAAATTCTTCTTTCGGGAAGTAAATATTGACGATAAACTATTTACGAGAAAGATGAATTGTGATTGCTTGTATTTAATTATTGGGTTGAAGATTAAGGAAATTTATAATGCTACAAGAAATAGAAGAATCGATAGCGATTATCAAGCCTTCCCTTCTCGTCTTGTTAGATCTGTCTGTTCTATGATCAACTTATTGGGAATAAGTTTACTATGCTAATGAAACGTCGTCATTGTTTAGAAAGGTCTTCTGAATTGTAAAAATCAGCAGAATTAAAAAATTTGAGCAGCCATGATTTTTTAGCTCGAATGCTTCTAGCATTCCATTGAGCAATATTTAAATTTTAAAAGAATATGAAAGACAACATGAAACAGGGGGAGGGGGTAAAAAAAGAATCTACAATAAAGAGCCAATAGAATACACCAAGTAGTCATGTGTAACTGGTCATTTTGTTTATGGTAGTAAGAGGGTACGCTGGTTTGGTTTGTCGCTCTGCGGTCATCTTGTGCACACTTTAGGTTAACCAGACCGCGAGACCTACACCTTAAAGTGGATTCCGAACCACTACAAACACCCATAGCACCGCCGGGACTCGAACCCGAAACCTGTGGTACCGAGTGCTAGCCACTCGGCCATTCAGGCCCCAAGAGGTGCTGGGCAAAGTGATTTGTTCCTTCAGGTTCGAAGATCAGAACATGTAAAAATTTGGATCCAGCTTTTCACGCTAGTTCTTATCCTTAATGTTGGATATTTGGAAGTTTTCTAAATGATTGACCGAGTGAAGTTAATACTGCGGTAAAATTTTCTAACAATGACTTTATAAATTCTTGAAAGGAAATTGGTTGTGCCTGATAAATGTCCTTAATCATTTTATGTGTTTATAAAGTGCTGACGAAACAATTAAGCTATTTCTTCTTTAGTTATGAATCCAGAGTGTGTGGTGGAAGCAGATTGTAATTTTGAGTAAAAGGATCCTTTTTCGGATGATACAATCTACGAGATTCGATGGAAAATAGACAATTTAAAGTTTTGAATTTCAGAAATTTTTCTTCAGCCTTTCTCTTCAAGCATGTTATGCCAGTGGTTTTTTGGCCCACTGTATACATTTAAGGAAATTGGATATAGAAGCCAATAGAGTATGAGGACCGTCGCATTCACAGACAATTGGGTTTTTGTAGGAATTAATCGGATGAGTAAAGGAAAAGCACTTCCTATACTGTCGGGGTACATCACAAAGTGGTTTTTGTCTGGTGAGCCACAATTAAGTATATTCTGGCATTATATTACTTAGTATAGTTACTAAAACTGAGAAAGATAATTTGGAGGTTCTATTGCTGACAAATTTACGAAGTTCAGTAATAGAAGTGGCATTTTCTTCCTCTAATTCATTAGTCAATTTGGTTAGTTTTATATCGAAAGAAATATCGTGGAGTACAAACGAGTCTGATGGTTTTAAATGCTTTAAGTGTCTGCATAAGTTGGAAGGACAATTTACCTGATCATCCTTCCCTTTAATTTTAGTAATCATTTCGCATTTGCGTGTCGGCTGGAAGAAAACTTCCACTGGACAACTTAATTATCGATGCAAGACGTTTGTATGCGTTATCAGGACTTTTTTGGTATCTGAAAGCAGTGACAGTAGATGACAACGAATTCGAAATGAACCAAATTTCGACATGTTTTCTATTACAAACGTCATTAAAACCTAATTGGGCAGATTAATATAGTTGCTATACTAAGTTGTTTTAAAAGTAAACAAATTTTGTGAATGATTGTTGCGAGAGAATGTTTCTCGGGGAACAAGCTAAACGGTGTTTATTTGCACTTTTGAAATGGCGATCACATGAGAATTTAAGTTTCCCTGCCCATCTCGCGCCAGCGCGTAATGTGGCGTCAACGCTAATGAGTCAATCAAGTGCTCGAGAAGAGCTGCGCCACGACTCACTTATGCTCAGTTTCAGTCGACACTATATATTAAGTGTATTGGCGTGGAGTAGAGATTATAAAACTATCAATTCGAAACCACATAATTTTCGTTTGAGTTATTAAAAAATCTTGCAGTATGTCTTATGTAGATTATAGTTCTGCAGGACCTTCATGCCCTTCCCCCAATGGAATCTAATAGACCTCTAACATATGACGAAACTGCAAGTGTGAGCACTCGAGTTATGAAGAATTCATTCCACCCTAAGGTTTGCAGAAATAAAATTATTGTATCTAACTTATAATTCATTTATATTAAATATTTGTGAGTAAGAATGTATAATACAAAAACAATGCATTTTGTCACTTATTTTTATCATGTTTGAATATCGCAAAATGCGACATAATGGGAAGTGGCTATCATGAACTGGAGAATAATCAAATTATTCTTTCAAGAAAGGCCTAAATATGATTCACATAGAGATGTTTCATGATTACTTTTCAATCCTATTCGTTAGAAAAAGTACATCACCTTCTGGGTAAAACCCATTTCTACGAGAGGGGGTAATATGTATCAACACACCCTCACAAGACAGGCAATGAAAGTGTTAAAATGATGAATGCTAAAAAAGAAACGATAGATTTGAGGTCTTTGAAATATTTATTGGAGTATGTCACTAGATATTACTATATTAATAAATCATAACACATTTAATATAAATATGTGTGGTCAAAAATCAAATCATTTATTTCAAATGTTATGCATACGTTTAAATTAATTTACATATGTGCATTTTTAATTCGAATTGAATGCAACTGCATTTGATTATCAATATCGGAAAAATGTGAGCACTTTGTGAATGCAATTCAACTCTCATTTACTTATATACTTGCAGAAAATGCTACTTCACACATGCAGATAAAACAGAATGGTAAGATCGCACTCATTGCTGTGCCTGTTATTCAATCTGGATATTTGGATCAATAAGAGAATCTCGCATTCACATGATAACGCTGGTACAATTGTGAGCCTACATATTTGCCGTACCCCACCAATCTGGAGGGCACCTTGCATATAGATTATAATTAGGGATTGCAATACCGGGATACTGAATACCGGTATTTTACAATTTTGTCATACCGGTATTCACAAGTTTAAATACCGTTTTTTCGTTATTTGCTAGAAATGTTGAATTCTGATCTGTGAAAACAAGGTTGTAGTTGTGAAGAAAGTGTTCAATATTTCGATATTTTTTAAATTGGCGAGTTTGTTATTCACATTGTATTTACATATGTTTTTTACCCACAAACCTATCCACACTCAGAAGAATTCGGTACAGTTATCGAAAATTATGATGATACTAATGTCGATAGTGAAAAGGAATTGTACCGCCGATAGCGTAGATGCTGAAAGGGCGTTTTCGACAGCTGGTAATTTTTGCACAAAATTACGTTCCAGGCGTAATGATAGTACAATTGATGCATTATGTTTTTTAAGATCACATTTGAAAAATTTGTAATAGTACCGCAGATTGAATAGTGATATTTATACTTTTTTGAGATTTAAATAAATAAGATGTTCCTTTACTTTTTGTGATTCTTTATATACTGTTATAATTTATAAGTTACAAATGTTTTTGTGATATTTACATTCTCTAATAAGGGCCTGAATGGCCGCGTGGCTAGCGCTCGGTACAACAGGTTTCGAGTTCGAATCCCGGCGGTGCCATGGATGTTTGTAGTGGTTCGAAATCCACTTTAAACCGTAGGTCCCGGTCATAATAGGATCGTAGAGCGTTGCGGGGGCATTGTTACTCCGCGTCCATAGTTTATCTTCAAGTTACACGCGCCCCCTGGGTAATGCTAAGTGAGTAACGTCTGTGCAGCGCTTGCCTTAAGGCATCCAAGACGAAGCTGTCTAAGTGTTTGCTAGTTGCATTAGAACAAAAAAAAAAAAAAAAAAAAAAACCATTCTCTAATAAAACTGGCAAATATATAAAAAAAAAAAAAAAAAAATCATCTGCGTTTTCTTTCTTTTTCTAAAATTTCTCTTACCGGTATTAAAACCGGTATCCCAGTATTAAGATCTAAAAAATACCGAAATTAAAATTTTGGTCCGATATTGCAATATCCCGAGGGTATGTAATTCTTGAAAACGTTATCTTCAGAATATTAGGAATAATTTATTTTTTATCTAGAATTTGTAATTTTTATTTATCAGTATTTGTGCTTTACCTCTAAACGTATGTATATGTTTCATGATATTCAGCTACATCACTCATACTTTGAATCTTAAATTAATTTTTTTTTTTTTTTTTATGGGATTGACTTGGAGATTTTTTAAAGAGAATATTATTAACAGCTTTATTATGTTTTCATGAGTCTTTCATTCACTCTCTTTTTGTCTTCCACTTCCAATGAAGAAAATACTAATTAAAGACATAGGCAGAAACATTTGGAGGTTAGATTAAAATTGTACTGTTTTATAGAAATGTTGTTAAAAAAAAAACATTTATTCAGTGAAAAATTTTAGAACCCACAAAATGTTTTATTTTATATATTGTTACTTAAAAACTAATAATTTTAAGTATGTAGGGTTTATTTTCTTACTGATCTTTTGTGAACCAGAAAGAAAGGGAATAAGTAAAAACACACACCAATGAAATAGACACTTTTTATTGCCTATCTGGTCCATAAAATGAAAATGATTTAAATAAATAATTAAAGAGTTGCTTTTTTTATTTCATGATCAAATTATGTACAGAAAATTAAGTTAACACACAATAAAAAATAAGGCAGGATTCACAAGCCAATTAGCTTTTAAAAAATAAATAGCATTTACCTCTCAATAAGTGCTATTGTTTATAAATGTAAATTTAAACCGAGTCCCTAGAAATACTGAGTTTGAAGATAAAAGGTGCCAATTCCGTCATCTATTGAATATTATCACATTAAGCAAGCTTAAAAAGGTAATTGTGAAAGCTACTTGATTGGAGCTCCTTTCATAGTGCTGCATGTTATGTTCCCTGAAGGTGCTATCAGGGGATTTCCTTGCCATTCTGCAACACAATTACTGGAGGTCTTCAATTCGGGCTGGAAAAGAATTTTTAAGAGTTTGATCATTTTTATCTCTATCCGTAAAAACTATAAAATGAGAAATTTGTTCATATTTGTTATAACTTAAAAATTACAATACAGTAACCTATCTTTAAACAGACAAATTTGAGCCATATTATCAAGGGTCAATAGTTTGAGAAGGGGTAGATCGAAGATAAATGACACTTTAGATAAAATTTTGGGGGCCCGATAACCGAACGACTTGTTCGAATCCTGGTGGCGGCACGGATATTTGTCCATGTAATCCTGGTGGTGGCATTGTCCTTTAATTGCAATTCACAAAAATTGCTATTAAAGAACAATGGTGAAACAAACATACAAAGAAATGACATTTTTTAACAATTTGAATTTGCTAAATAGTTGACTTTCTGTAAAGAGTTTAATTGTGATCAATTTTATTCTAAACCTTTCCCATGAATTAGCACCGCACATTGATGTAAGAAGGGCATAACATTTTGTCTAACTTTATAAAAATCCTGCTTTCTTTCACTGTCAACAACTATTATGTTTCAAGGATTATTTATACGAAGATTGTTTATTTTTTAATCACACATGTTTTGTCAAATTTTGCTGGTAAAAAGCCTTTTTCAGGAGGTAATTTTATAAAACTTCAGAATAGAAAAATATCCAAGCAGGAATTATGATATTTAGTGTATTATTATTAATAATTCAAATTAATCAATTACATTAAAATACAGAGTTAACAACAAATATTTCATATCTTAATGCCAAAATAATCTAACGTTTTTAATGCCATGAGTTATTGATGAAATGAGTAACTTATGGTGGAGAATTTTTTATTCCAAATTATAATTTGAAAATTTGTTATAAGGTACCATGAAGTATTTAATTATGACTTGAAGATAATGAAATAAAAAAAACAAAAAAAAAAAAAAAAAACTGCATAAATGTTATCATGCCTTATCAACCCCAAATTAAATGTTTTAAAATCCTTAATAGTAAGTTTGTATGCAAAAGATATATATATATATATATATAATTAGCTTCTTATTATATAAATATATAGATAGATATGATATATAATTTCTCCTTTAAGCAAAGCGAATCAATTTGTACCTATAGGGAATAAGTCACCCTTTGCTTCTTATAAACCAGGCCACAATTTAGGAACCAATCGATTAAATCTTTTAAGTTATACTATTTCAAATAAAATAAGTACTTTTATATCCCCTTTTAAGTAGAAAAGCATAAATGAAATATTATAATTTTCATTTCATAAGGCATAAATTTTATGTACATAAATGAAAATTATTTAAAGTTAAATAGACCAAATTGTAGTTTAAGGAATAAGGCAACTTTTTTGTCACCAAATATGGTAACCTGGATACTCCTTTCAGAAGCATTAAGAGTTAAGTTGATATGCCATTTCATACAATTTACTCTTTAAGAAATGCCACTTTTATTACAATCAGAGCCAAAACTAAAACTCCTTTGTCCCCCACACTATTGTTAAAGACATACTACTGTAAATAAATAAATAAAAAATCTGCATTTTAAGAATTTACATAAAAGGAAATCTGATGAATTATACTTATTATTACATATTTCAAAATTTTACATTTCTCATAAGTTGAATACTACATGTAGAATTTGGATTTACCTGTAACGTTTCCCAGACTTTCTTTTTAGGATTTAACTGTTCATCTGGTTCAGAATTTTCATATCCTTCAACAAATACTTTATCTCCTGGTTTGCTATCTTTAGGTGGGTTTAGTGGTTCAACTTCTTTTGGTTCATCCCTAAACGAAAAAAGATCATTACTTAAGAAAGTTTTCAGGTTAACTTATTTTAATATAAAAATTTTTAATAATAAATAAATAAATCTTTTACTGTTTAAAATATTTTATTTCATCTTTATCCACACAGGCAATGTCAACAGAATAAATAATAATTATTGTTGCGTGTTGATTCAAATTCATATAGAAGTTATAATGAAAATAACTTAAAATATTTGAAATTGTATCTTTAGACTACCATTTGTTTAGATTGATGCAGTCAGCCCTTTCTGAAACAAAAGCTTGTTTTCTTACAAAAGTATTGATATTTGGCTGAATAATTGGATCAGTTCCAAAGAACAAACTTTTACAGTGAGGAGAATCCATAAATTGCCTGAAAAATAGGTGAAGGTTGTAAATTCGGATGAAGTCTACTTTCAATAAATTTTTATTTCACTGTACAAACATCTTTTATTTGTCTTAAAAAAAAATAATAAAAAAAAAGGAATTGTACAGTATTGAACATACATTTACATCATACATATGCTTAATCCATAATGATTTTCTTGGAGAAGATATGGGAATTACATAAGCAACTTGATATCAGACATTTTTTAAAGCAGTAGGACAAGTTTGTGTGTTTTTCCAGTCACAGTTATTCATCACAACTTGTTTTAACAATCATTGTACAATATTTATTATTATTATTATTATTATTATTATTATTTTTTTTTTTGTATTTGGCTAGAATGGCAAAATACTTAATCAGATATTTATATTGTCTATTACAGGTTATTTATCTTTGGTATTTCTGTTAAAACTATATTGATGCCAATCTGGCACAGCCACTATTTCAAATGTTCCAGAATAAAGAGTGCTTACTGTATTTGTAACATAAAAGGAAACATTGATAAATGAAACTTATCAAGAAATTTTAGAAAAAAATATTAACATTTTATATTGAATGCATTGATATAAAAAAGAAGGCAAATTAAAGATTAAATAAATACACACCTAGACGCACAAAGTATCATTGCCTGGGATTCTACTCCTCGCATTTTTGCAGGCTTTAAGTTACACAGGGCAACTACTAGCCTGTTTTCCAATTCCTCTTGAGGTATAATTTTCGCCAGTCCACTCACAACAGTCCTAGGACCAGTAGATTCTCCAAGATCCACTTTTGATACATATAAACTGTCTGCATCAGGATGCTAGGGAAGGAATATATATATATATATATATAGTTAATTGAAATGTTTCAAAGAGCGGTGGAAACCTTTATTTCACAACGGCCGAGATTTTAGAGGCCTAGAGATAGAAGTTTCATTTGTAGATTTTTAAGTATAAAAAAAAGCATGTAAAGATCTAAATTTTACATCTAATTACACAAATGCTTAATCAATGTCATTTTATTACATTTATGTCAAATTATTTTAAATCTTCAAAAATATTGACATGGCATGACGATTGGCTGAACAAGATTAAATGAATAGAATAAAAACATTTTCATTATTAATATTAAGAATGTTTATTTACTATTTTTAATAAAAATATATTATTGGAATTATTTAATATATTCTTAAAAATTTAAATGTTACTTTAACTATTTATATTTGAATATATTAATTATAAATTTTACTATTTATGTTTAAAAAAATATTCAATTACCAAATGACTTTAAACTTGTTCATTTAGAATCATTAAAATGTGTAAATTTATTAATGAATGACTCGAATACTAAATTCAAGAGTTAAAAAAACAGTCAAAATGTCAATTGCTACTGCATATCACTTTGAAAAAAAAAATTTTTTTCATATCAATTAAATGAATTTTATATTGTCTTTTATCTCAGCAAAAATTTTTAAAGAATAACATTTAACTAATTTAAGTGAATTAGAAATTTCAGCTAAAAGCCTGTTTTGAATATTGATATAAAATTATAAAAAAAAAAAGCACTTGCTATTTACTGAATTTATTATAGTAAGATAAGATTTGCTAGAGTTTCAAAATCATATATTCATTATTTTGATTTTAAAATGAATATTAATAATAATAAATATAAAGTATAAAATTTGATTTATGAAAAGAGGACTTTTAAGAAAAATTTTTAACATTGTACGAGCAAAGAAATAGTTAATTATTTTTAGCAGAAATTTGGAATTACCTTTTTGATTTCCATAATTTTTCCAATTCTTATATCTAACCTTGCAGGAGTTACAGGAGTCTCCATATGAACAACTTTTCCTTCTAAAAAAACCAAAATTTATTATTAATGAAATATGTAACACAATGGCTTTAACGACTTTAGTAAAACATTAACTTACTTCTTTATATATACTAATAAATAAAAATCCAATTTAAAATTAATTTTAAGCAAGAAAATTATTTAAAGTAAATGGAAATATTTTTAATTACATTTACTTAGAGTAACAATTTAAAAAGTTAAAATATATGAAAAATCACTATTAATATTTAATTGGGGAAAGAACAAGGTATTTTTTTTATGGAATGAGTTTGTTAAATATCCATTCATTATTTTCTTTTCGTTACTCATTTCTTTCGTTTCGTTTACCATTAAACATAATATTTTCTTAATATTATGTTTAATGATAAATAAATGGATAATTCAAAGTGATCCAATTTTTAAAACTAAACTGAAAAACAAATCAATTATAAGATAAAACATTGTTAAAATATTTTTTTTAACCACTTAGCAATCTCTGTTATCAAGCACACAACAAGCGATGCTTCTTTGTTGTCAATGTCACATAGGTCCATTCTACAATCAATGAGTTTACAATCTTAACATTAGACGGAAACAAGATTAGAACTTTTTGCAATGTCTCTTAATTTTGCCATTTCAATCTTAGATGAATTACTTTCATATTTTTTCACTAAACATAGTATTAATTTTAATTTTTCATATATGTTAGTTGTTATAGTTAATTTTAATTAATTATGTAACAGGAGATAAGGGGATATTTTTCCCTAGGAACTCCAGAATTGACACAACCTTTGTCTTTTGAAGGTTTAATATATTTTTTGATTAATAAATTTAATTTATTTTATGATAATGAGCTTATAACATTTCAACAGCAAGATTAATATTTACAAATTGCAGAACAACAAAATAATAAGATTAAATAAAATATTTCAATTTAAAAATATCTTACTTGTACACAGCGGTGGGTATGCCTGAGCAGAAAGTTTCTGTAATTCAGGACTTTCAAATTTTTTCCGTATAGGAGCAAGTAATCTATTTAAATAAGATTCTACAGCAGCTTTAAGGTCAGCAGGATGTAATTTCTAACAAAGAAAACAAAAAAATATTTTATTTGTGTATAATCAAAGCTGCATATTCACCATTAATATAGTTACAAATAATTGCTTTCAAAAACATATTAGCACAACATAAATATATAATTTTGTACTAATATAGTGATTTATTTTCTCTAGATTTAAAATTATCAATAACCAGCAAGGCAAAATTAAAGTCATGATATTATTATAAATTGGAAAAAATAAATGCAAATAAAGCAAAATAACATTTGAAAAGTTAAAAACTAATAAATTATTATATGCTATAGAAAGTGTTATTTTCACAACACTGTTATTGAAATTATTTTCAGCCGTATGCCAAACAAAAAACTTTATAAAATAAATGAATTAAAATGAAACAAAACATCATTTTGATACATAAAATACTATAGCTGAAAACAATTTATCAGTTTGTTATTTTTATATTGAAAAAATATCTTCCAAATTCCAAGCCTTTCATAAAAACTTTTGATAACTTCTTTGTTTTAACATTTTATGATTTTTTTCTATTTTATATTTACGTCCAGAATATTTTTAAGAATAAGAATTTTTTTTTAATTATCTCACTTATCTTTGTTAATACAAAATAATATGCAATGATTAAAACCCCACAGTGAAAATTATCCATCGGAATAGAAGTGATACATCAAAAATTTATTGATTCACATCTGAATATTTATATGTTTAATTGGTAATAAAATAAAGTGAAAAAAAATAAGAATTATTAAAAGAATATATTTTATGAAATATTTTCCAATGAAAATATTTCATACCTACAAAGTTTATTTATTTATAATAAAATATTTTTATGATTTATTGGAAAATAAAGAATTACTGTTTGACTAGACAATTGATATGAAACGTCAATTTACATACTATGAATACTAAATCAGGTTCTTGTACTAAAATATATTGTAACTAATATATTTTTGTTAATAATATAATATTAAAAATATATTGTAACTAATATCTCTACTAAAAATATATTGTACATTTTGCACAAAAACATAACTATTATTTCTGCATTTTAAAAGCATACATACTAAATTTTTAAAATCTTCTTCTAATTCGGAATAATTTTTGTAAATTATATTGCCTCCATCTTCTTCTTTTCTTTTAACAGTAAAATCTAAAAAAAGAAAAATTTATTTATTTCAGAAATGAAATCCTTCGTAATTGGTAAACTGTCAATAAAAAGTTACAGGAAACACAGAAAAAACCCCCAAATATTTAGTTGAAAATGAAATTACAAGAAAAATTTTTAAATATTCAAATTTCATATTACATAAAGGAAAATAATAAGAACAATAATCAAATAAAAATGTAAACAAACCTTCATTTCTAAAAAGAGGTAATAGTACATGCTTAACAAAGGCTAGTACACCATTATCTTCCAAATTGCCTGGTTCGCAAAATGCCTTCTTTAATTTTTTTTTAACGGCGGAGGGGCTGTCCAACAGATCAATTTTTGAATCCTCCAAAGATGAACTCATCTTACCACCCGTTAAACCAGGAACTAAAAGAGATTAGAAAATGGCTAAAGTAGTACTAATAAATCAAATGTATTCAACATAGATATTTAAATATTATATTTTTTTAATCTGATAAATTAAAAGGGTACTGAATAATTAATTGACAACTCAGTTTCATTTAATATTAAAAATTTAGATAAATAAATTATAAATAATGAAGACACTTTTTAAACAATATTTTTGATACATACCCATAGGATTCATCAAATGAATGCGCTTTCCATACCCAAGTTGTGGAAGGTACTAAAAAATATATATTTGTTTCAAAAAATAAAATAATTCATATTAGGTCTGTGATAAATAAATGTAAAATATTAATTTAAGTCCAAAATCATAAATCTGATTTCATTATTTTTTAACAAAATTTCAATTTAAACTATTGATGTCATAAAGCACACAGTATAATCCAATATTAAAATCATCATGAACTCCAATTTTCAATTCACCAGCAAATTTTATTTTGATGAATCACACCAACAAATTTTTGTACATACAGATAAACATTCATTAGTATTATATAGTGATTTATAATTGTATGGCATTTTTTCATTGAAAAAGCATATCTCATAAGATTAAACAATTTATTTATTTTCATGTGAGAGGGGGCTGTATATATAAATAATTTTAATTTACAGCACCCTTTTTTTTCTTTCTATTCTAATAAGCACACTAGCAATTATTCTCCAATAATTTTTCTTCATGTAGTTTAATTTAATATATTGATAAATATATAATTTGTTTATTCATTGTGCAAGAAACTACTCTGCTCTGAAACTGTTCAGGGAAAATGAAACATATGCTCCTAATTCTTTAGCATGAAATGAAGTCTTCAAAATTATATTCGCATGACCAAATGGGAGAAAAGATATTTGTCATTGAAGACAAGAAAATAAAAGGTTAAGTGAACTAAAACAAGTATAATTCATACTAGAAAATATCCTTTGAAGGCTATTTTTAAAACATTTAGTGATCGGTAAGGTTCAAAGATTCTCATTTCATTGTTTAAGATTCAAAACAAAGTTCAATATTCTAAATCTATATAAAATCAATGTATATTAATACAGTGATATTAGTTAAAAGATATATTGATTTTAAAAATTTTAACATTGTCCAACTCTAATTCATATAAACAATTTAAAATAATATTCATGACTATCATAAATGATAAGCATATTTTAAATAGAATAATAGCATGATGCACTAAACCAAGAATTATTAAATGTTTTAAAAATTTCTATTAATTGTTAATAGATATATAATTTACTATGTGAAAATTATTTTAAACTCAATGATATAAGGATTTAGTATCCATAATATACTTATATCATTTATTAATGGATAAGTTACAGTAGATAGAATTTTGAAGAAATCAAATAGAAAATCAACAGATTTTATTGAATCAACATGGAATTCTAATAAGTAAAGATTTCTGATAAGTTTTAAAAATATACTAAGGTAATTAATAGTTTGAATTTTATGCTGAATACAAAAAGTTTTCGGGTCAAAAATAAAATAACTTATTAGAAGTAACCCCTCTTTAATCTGGCATGTTCAGGAGCATGGCCATGCTATATTATCAAATGTCAATCTATTTTAAAGGGGATATCAAAGATAAAGTACTCTAGATAAAAATTTAAACTAAAATGTACATATGTAATATGTTCAATATAAATGTACACACTAAACATGTACATATTCAATAAAAATGCAAGCAGAACTGAGTTTCCATTTGACAATCAGATAATCAAAGCACCTGAATCTATATGAAAGCAAAGCCTTGATTGATATATTATAGAATGCCACATTACAGAGAGGTTACTGAAATTTAAGTACTTTTGTCACATGTTAATAAAATATAGTTCATTATCTAACTTATTAAGCAATTTCAAATCAGGTAATATTATCTCTTCTAATTTTTTTAACACTCCTTTTAAAGCAAGATATTCCGTAACTCCAGTTTGTTTTCATATTTAATTAAATCGTTTGTTTCAAAATTAATCCTCTTCATCATTATTCTATTCAATAATATATTAATAATAGAGATGATGAAATGTGAAGAAAATCACAGATGGGTGGACTTACAAGCATTATAAGGCATTTCCATTTTTTTTCAAAATAATTGGACATCCAGAAAGGACAAATGCTTAACATGCTTGTTTTCAAAGAAACAGCAGTAATTAAAAAACAGAATCCTGTGACTCACTGAAAGAACACTGCATTTACAATAACTTGCTTTAATGACAAAAGAAACTTGATATTAAATTTATAAAATACAGAACATCAAATACTCAAGTAAATTCAAAAAGCCAAGAAAAAAGTTTAGCACGTTGGGAAAGGAATTGAACATAATCAAATAGATTTTAAAAATGGCATACATGATCTTAATACATATATCCATAATATTTTAATAATAAATCAAATTTTAAGACTCCATTACAATAACTGACAAATCAAAATACAATCGATTAGAGTTTTAGTAAAAATTTATTACTACTTATCATAAGTAAAAATAATTAAAATCATAACATTTAAATAAATATAACAAAAGTACACATACATTTTACATATATTTAATAAATTAAGAGAAAAGCCACTAATTTTAGCAGATTATTATTTTTTTTTCCTAATATAAATAACAAATCAATTTTAATTTACTGTAAGAAAATAATTTGATATAATCAACTGACAATATAATTAAATCGTAAAATTTGATAATAGGAATTACTGCATTGAGAATTAGGAGGTGGATTAAACAAATATAAATTATTATTACTATTTATTATGTATTTTTACTATAGAAGATTCAAGTTTAAAAAAAAAGTCTGTTTAAATTATTATCTTATGAATGAAGCAAAATAAAATTAAAATCATATTACAAGCTCATTGGTTTTGGGTTAAAAAATAAACAGGAAAGAAATAATGTCAATGAACTACAGTATTAAGTTACATATTACATTATATGGAATTAGTTTACTGTTTGCTATCACTTCTACACAATTATATCATATCCATTTCAATTATTTATAAAATTCATTAAGTAGCTTAATATCATTCTTTTTAAAAATTCAATAGACAAAACTTACTTTTTCAGAAAAGGTGAAAATTTTTCTTTGATCGACACCTCCAAATTGAGCATCAACTTTTAAATATTCTTCATCTAAAGCCTACATTTTAATTAAATGAAGAATAAGATTAAATTTTTAAAAATACAACTGTATAAATTTTAATGTCTTTTTAAAAGTATCCACCTTCTTATGACAAAATGTGTTATAAATTTTAAAATTTTTTATGAAATAAAAATAATTCCAAGGTAAGAAATGGCACTCTAGTGACTTGCCTTATATATAAAAATTACAAAATCAATTAAATTTAAATATTTCAATTACAATATATCTCCATGCATAAACCGAGAACTTGTAAACATTTTTTAAAGATAAATCATGGGGGGAGGTTCATAGAATGATCCTAGTCTTTTTTGTTAGTTGAATACAATCAATACATTGCCAAATATCACTAATATTTTTATTTTTTTTTTATATTTTTAAGTACATGAAAAAAAAAATTTTTCATGCTATATGAATGATTCATATAAATCCATCAAAGACTATATTATTTTACCTGTATTTTTTCATTTCAACTTTCATAGAGGTTTTAAATTTTGGGTAAATTTTTGAAAGAAAAAGTGCACTCTCTGCACTTATACACAGATCAGCTTATATTCAAAATTATAAGATAATTAAAAAATTTTAAATTGAATTAATTTAATTTAAAAAATTTACCTGAAGAAGAGGATACAAAAGACTACTCAGTAGTGGATGCTCTACTTGCTTTACAACTTCAGCACCAGCCTTTTTAGCATCATGCACAGACACCAATGAAGCCAATTTGTATACATCACGTGTATACTCCCTATTTTACACAAAAAATATGAAATTAAAAAAATATACAAAACCATATTGCTTTATTGAAATAAAAAGATTTTAAAATAAAGAGGTAATTGAGAATTTTATACTTCATTCTGAATTTGGAAGGTTGGTCTAACAATTGTTAATGAGTTTATAAAAATAAAGTTTATATCATATATTATTTATATAACAACCATCAATAAATTACCACTTTAAGAGAGGAATCCATGAATTATTTTAAATAAATTATTATATGAAACAATCTATCCTATTCTCAATTTTCAAGACTTAAAAATTTATAGTCCAACAAATAACACCATTATTAACAAATATATTTATTTTTATCAGTAAATAGGAAAATTATTTTTAATATGAAAATAAAGAAAAGTAACAAAAAATTTTTTAATATTTCTTATAAAAATAGTTATTTATGAATAAAAATTTATTAATTAAATATTAAGACATTATATGATTTATATAATATTATATTAAATAATCAGGATATTTAGAAATAATTATCTCGATTTCTCAAAATTGAAAGGATCTTTACTTATTCTTATTATTATTACTCTATTGATTCTCTACTACTTCTGATTAGAGGGTCAGAAAGTTAATAATAATAATAATATAAAAAGTTCAGATCTGAGAGCATAAATTTATTTACTGTAACTAATTTCATTTTTCTTACATTAAAATAATAAGTAGCAAATATGAATTGTGCAAACTCTAAATTTTTTATGCAATGAAATTTCAAAATACAGTAACTTCTTTTTAATCCAGCATTTAATAGATTGGCACATATATAATCTGGCACTGATTGGTACTGGCTTTCATATTTTATTGCATGGATTTGGGCATTTGCTACTTTATATCGCAATATTGCGACACAATTCTGCTCACATTTTTAAATTTTGTAGTTGCCAGAATGACAACATTTTGTCAGATATTTATATTGACTACATGGATTCAGAATGTATATAAACACACTAAATATTTAAATATGTAAATTTTAATCATTTAAATATATTGATGCACAATAATTCTGCAAAACTGTGCATTCAGAAGAGCCAAGATCCCGAGCATAACAAATTAAAACGAGGTTATTGTACGAGTTCATTACTTTTTATTGAAATGTTAATTTTTTTTTTTTTTTTAAAGCAAACACACAAGAAAAAGTGAAAGGGATTCAAAAATCTTAAAAAGTAATTGTAAGATCCATTTAAAAGACATTAATTTTCTTAATCAAATTTTGTTTGCATATGGTTTTGCAGAACAATTATAAAAAATAAATGAATATTAGGATTAAAAATCTTATTCAGTTTATGAATGTTCAAAAAATTTTTAATTAAAAAAAATTAATTACTCAGTCAGCTGGTAATCTTTTCCTCTGACAAATTTTAATTTTTCGAGAGGTACACCAATGGATTCAAGCATAGCTTTTATAACAGCTTCATAATACTTTTCTCGGAGATCAAGGAGTTCCCAAGGAGCTTTCATGTTATCTAGAGAAGCATGGACATCTGCAAAAAGAACTGTAACCTGTAAAAGAAAATTATTTTATACCTATTATAGGTACAATCAACATATATGGGTATTACACAAAGGGAAAATTAAGTATTTATTAGTTAAAAGTGCTTTTTTGTGAACAAAAATTTTACAGGATAATATAAAATCCATACCAAATAATCGGTATTTATTTATAAATTTTAAAAGTGCAATACAACTGTATTTTAATATCATGTCACCCATTGTGTGGTGTAAAAAAACAATAGCAATTTATAACTAGGATATTTTAGGAAAGATTAAAGCAAATTTTTTCTTGATTTCTTAAAATTCAATTTATTTTTCTAACAGAAGACTCTTTAAAAAAATGAGTATTTATAGGTAAATTTCAAGAATTCTCTTAATATAATATCACAAAATATATCAACATAAAATGTTTATTTCTTTAACAATTGTGTTCAATACATAAAAAATATTTAAGTGATAGACACAAAGAAAAAAAATTTAAAAATTCACACATACTTCACACCCAGCTTCTAAAAAATCAGCAATTTTGGACATAGGAACAAAATAGGCAACATGGGGCTTTCCGGTAGTGGCTGTTCCCCAATAAACTTTCACATCTCTTTCTTTTAGAATTTCTACTAGTTTGTCTTCACCAAGGACTTCCTATAAAACACAAAACTTCAAATATAGCACCACAAAAATTTAATTCATTTAAACTAATCACAATTGAATGAGATTACATAAAAAATATGAACTAAAACAAAGTTCTCTATAAAATAAAGTGCTAAATTTTTTGAAAATACATGATTTTGTTAAAATCTGCAAATGAGGGGGGAAAAAAAATCCATTAAAATTATTTTGAAATTAAATGTTTAAATTTTGGTTGAATATCAAAATATTTCAGAAATTTGTCATAAAACATTTTATTTATAAGATATTGAATATTAATATTTATTATTAGCATTGCATGAAATACAATAAGACAAATATTTAATATTGAAAATAATGATATACACAACAAACATTTAATAATATAAAATTTTTAGGGCCTAAATATAACAAACCAAATAATTATAAAAATATTATATGAATGGCTCTCATGTTAGGTAACAATTCTAAAAAAAAGATTTCTTTTTGAAAATAGAAGAATTTTAAATAAATATTAATAAAGCTTTTCAAAATTATGAAAATGTTGTAAAATTATACAGTATAATAAAATATATTAACTATTAAAAATCAAATTTAATAATAAGTGATTTTATTTATTTATGTTAACAAAAATTAAAATGAATACATACCTGCAAATTCCTTTTGATTAAATTTAGCCTGTGATTTGGAGATTTATGATCTCCATTCATTACTACTTCCATACTGAGTGCAATAATTTGTATCCTTCACCTAAAAAGATACATTTTATTTCTTAATTTCTAAATACAAAATAAATTTTGAAATTTCAATGTTTATACATCTCCAGAAAAATAAACAAAATTCCTAACATACAATTTAGCTTTTTTACAATGCCATATTACACATCCCAGAAGACATTTTTAATCATAATTTCATATCTAGATATTATCTGAAACAAATACATTAAATTCAAATAAATAATGCAACTTTCATCAAACGACTCAAACTTTTTTTATTCATAGTTTCTTTTTAAGTTTTTCACAAAAAACTTTTTTCAAATACTTTTTTTTTTCCATTATTAAATTTTTTTAAATTATTTGACACAAGAGGGAAAATATTGCAATATTATTTTCTAAACTATAATTAAATATTTTAACACTCAAATATGTGGTTAAAAATAACATTAACAAAACAGAAAAATTCAAAAAATTTAAATGAGAATTAAATTATATACCATAAAAAGCACAATAACTACTAAACATACAAATGCTGCATTTCAAGCTATCAATACAAACACATGAACTGCTATTGCATCATTTCCAGTTTTTGGAACAGTGCCAAAAATGCAGCTGTCAAATTTGTATGAATCATTTTTGTTCACATTAGATGTTAGCAACAGAAGTTAGGAGCTAAACTTTTTAGTAGGAATTAAACAAATTCTAAAGAAATTAAAAGAAAAAAAAACTTAAATTTTAAAAAGCAATTTTTATTTATTTTCAATAAAGAAGTTGTTTCAAAGAAAAAAAAATTATATATAATTATATATTAAAAATATATAAATTTATAAATAATTCATCTTAACATATAAAATAAACATTATAAAAATTTTGAAAACATGTTAATATCTTGAAACTAAATTTAAATTTTAATTCTTAGGAAACTTTTTTAAAAATAAATGTGAGAAAAAAAAAACGATACCTTTAAAAAAAAATGTCTCTAAATTTTTCTAAAAATATATATTATTTGAAAGAATTTATATTCAAATTTATCTTGTCTAATAAAAAAAATAACAAGCATTATAATAATAATAAAAGAAACAAGAAGTTCTATCAAGTTTTTTATAAAAGCAATTTATATATATATATATAAAAAATCACATTTTTTTTTCAAACATTATCACATAGTTTCAGTATTGCACTGACTTAATTCAGTGTAATGCAATCAAATATATCAATCAATACAAAAAAACTATTTAAAAAAAAATTAAAGGCATTTCAGCAAATTAAAATATGCAGCCTCTCATGATGAAAAATCTTTGCCCTTCCCCCCCATATACACCCCTTGCTGAAGTCTTTCCTTCATAGAAATATAATGAGCAAAACTGAACTATTTTTAAATAAAGAATAATTTCAAATAGGACTCCATTAATCCATAAAAAAACTACAAAATGGTTAAAAATCAAAGGAATTTAATATTCTAAAATATTTAAATTTCACATGAATAGCAGTCGCTTGAGATACTTAAATCGGAAAAATTTAATGAACAAAAATTGGAGTTAGCTAAAAATACAGAATAAATTTTAAATAATATTTGATTAATATTTCAAATATGTTGACTCCATACACAAATACAAAACTACTACTAAATACAGTATAAAAAAGAATACTTAAAAGTTCATTAAAAATTTAAACAAAAACTTAGTTTATATTCCACTTTTATAATATTTATTTAAAGAACAAAAGTTCAAATTTCTTTCAGATAATTTAAGTTGATCAGCATTTTGAAGATTTTCTCAGAATCACATTTAGGAACATTAAAAAAAATCTTGGTCAAGGAAATTGGGATGGGAGGAGAAAAAAAAAAAAAAAAAAAAAAACCCGGGAATTCGAGAGAAGCAATACGAAAATTGCGCAAACGGAAAAAAGACCAAAAATCGGGAAATTTGGTAATTCAAATTCTACACTGCCATTCAACAATTTTCTACGAATTAGTTCAAACATGATCAAATTCACCTTCAATTTAATTGCTTAATACAAAAACATATATTTTTCTTTTCGAACGTGTTAATTGATTCAATTTCATGACGCAAAACAAGCGCGTTAATAAGTGTCACCAAGTAACGTAACAAAGTAACATTGATAGTAGCACAAACATCCAACGCAACCAAATGTTTAACACTGGTAAACAAACACTACATAAGAAGAAAACATTAATTCAATTAGATAATGCAATCGAAGGCTGAAATGCCATCACGATATGTATCAATGCAGGCAACCAGACAGCTACATACCGTTCAAGGCTTGACACAAGGATTCATGTCCGATCGGGGAATGAATAGATGAATGAACCTAGACTTAGAAATTCGAACGAATTCCAAACTGGATTTGCGTGTAAATGTGATCAACCAGTTAAAAGTTTAGAGGAGCAGGCGCGGCCTGACGTGATGGAGGTGTGTCAAATAGGCCAGATCTTGGGAGATGACCTCGATTTTCCGACAGATTTGACAAGCCAGAAGGAAAAGCGGTAACATGAGGAGAACAAAGGGATTCTAAAGCTTATCTTTGATTACAGAAAGTATAAATAATGTTGGGTGAAAATTTCTAATTCAACCCAATATTTCCATTACAAATCTTTATTTAGATTACTTTTTGAAACCATAAGATAAGGCATAATATAGAACATATTCATTACCCAAAACATGGAAAAACTTTTGAATATTCAAACATTGGAAGGTGGGGGGAGAATGATACTTTCTTATAGCTTTTTAAACATTTTTTCCCCCCCGCCAACATTTGTTTTCAGTCTCAACTACTGTTACAATCTGCCAAGAAGGCTTAGCAATTTTCTAAACACCGTTTACCTTAGTGGTTAAAAAATATTTCGAATCTTTATCGAGACGAAACATTTGTAAGACTTTTCTTCATCCAAAATACACAGAGAAAAACAAACATTTCCCATTTTAATCAAAAAGCATGAACTAACCTTTCCTAGCATCATACTCAAGTGAAGTTATATTTCAACAAAGAAATTCCAGTTCAAAATCTAAAATTTATACGGAAATTAAGGGATCATTTTTGACATCTCATGTTTTAAAAAATTTTTGTTGTAAAAACAAGACAGTGTTTTACATCGAAAATCTAGATTTAAATTTTTTTTTTTAAGTTCATTTCATATTATTAATTGCTCTTTTGTTTCAATGTATACTATTAATTGCAAACAATAAAATAATTCCTTTTAAGCATTATATTACGATTATTTGGAATTAGATAAGGAATGAATGTTTTTACTACTAGTACATTATTTTATTTATTTATTGTAGTAAAAATGGTAACACAAAATGTTGAATATAACAGGCATTTCGTCGTTAACCTTGCTCGAAATTATTTAAAATCAAGAAATGTTGCAATCAATAAAGTCTGTACTACTTTTTTTAATCTATTGTAAGAACTGGATTTCTTGAAAATGTAGAGGAGTCACAAATTTGGAATGCTTTCTTATGCACGTTTTATTTAAAACAAGAACTGCATGCGTCAAGATTGACCCTGATACCGCTACAGCTTGGAAAATAAACCTGCCGACCGGTAAAGTCACATTTCAACGATAAAATTCTATACACACATACAAGATAACGCAAGTTTCTTCAATTAAAAAAAAACTACCGTAACTTTCACAAAGTGAAACAGTGTCCTTTTCCTCATCAAAATTTAAAGAGATAATTAACTAACTTTAAAAAAAAAATGTGCTGCATATAATTTATCTTCAATTTAAATAAAGATTATATTATATACATTGGGACTGAATTCGTAACAAGAGAGTGATAGGATTAATAATTCTGAAAATCTTAGAATAATACTGTACACTTTTTGAAGTTTCGCAAATATTTGTATATTTTATGAAATAAATCATTAAAATCATTTAACAAGGGTTATACAAATTTTTTAAAGCTTGATTTGCAGGACGATATAATATATATATATATATATATATTAATAATTTTTAAATTTTATTTTCAAATATCAAATAGTATTTGATTTTACTAAATACTGTTTGAAAATAATGAATATGATTATTTGTAGTTAAAAAAATTTTCTTGTTTCTTTGCGATGCTAATTTCAGCACCATTTCAAATAGATGTTCTATTTTCCCAAATAGTAAATATGTTTTATGTATTTTATACAACAGCAAATTACGATAAATTTATCTTAATGTTCATTAATAAAATTTTTAATCACCACTCTATAAACATTCTGACAATTTCAATAGTTCTTCACGTCATCTTGAACGAATTTTGCATTCGCAATTTAAACAAATTAATT
Organism: Caerostris darwini; assembly: GCA_021605075.1. NCBI lineage: Eukaryota > Metazoa > Arthropoda > Arachnida > Araneae > Araneidae > Caerostris > Caerostris darwini. The sequence goes on along the minus strand of BPLQ01013385.1, from coordinate 187,678 downwards.
GAAAGTATTTGAATAATGACAACAAACACCCTTCAGCATTTTGTATCTTTTAGGCAAGCTTGCTTCATCATTAAGTTTTCGAATTATATTGATCGTGTAATTTTAAAATGATTTGTGTCAACGATAAAATGAAATTAAACATGCCAAATCTACCAAACATTGCTAAAATACAAGAACGGACAAAGGAGAAAACTTTATGAAGGTGACAAAAATTGAATTAATGGTACAAATATTGATATATGTTTGTCAAAACAAAATACATTCCTTCCTAAAAAAAAAAAAAAAAAAAAAAAAGCAAGCCCGAAAAGTTTTTTTTTTTTTTTTCCAACCAGATAAGACACATGATTTCAGGATATGATATTCAAGATAAATGTATCGTCACTTTCGAAATATTAAAGATCCTCTATCTCAGATAAGACAAAATATCACTAACGTTTGATATTTATTCAACACAAATATTTCTTTTAAAAACTCATACACTAAAAATATCATAGCAGAAATCGAAACAAAAAATTCCATCGGTAAATATAACGCTTTTATTATTGTTGTTGTTTTTTTTTCATAGAAAAGCCATTTATAATGAAAAACACAGAATTCGTGATTTATTTGACAGAACAGATGTAAAGTAACGATAAGTGGTGCGATAGAAAAAACACGTACGAGTAGTACTCAAAACAAAAATAGGATTTTCCAGAGAAACCTGAACAAAGAAAGCTTACGTGTGAAAATTCAGCTAAAAAACGGCTGATGCAACAGCGGTCTGACACATCAACATTGCTTTGGTTGCCACGCATTGGTTTTAATATGTAAATTACATTCTGCGAATAGACAAGAAAATGGCGTATTTATTTGTTATTAAACTAAAAGACAAAATAACATTTTGTTCTATTCCTGTCATTTTGCTTTGAAATCTCACAAACTGATACATTCAAGTTTAAAAAAAACAACGCTGTTATTAACTAAAGTTTATTTTAAGATCGAGTCTTAAAATTAAACTATTCAATTGAGGAAATATATATATATACTATTTGTCGTAATCTATAAACGTTTATAATACATATTACTGGACAACAAGGATCTTCTATGTTCAAACTAAAATATGTTTTATGAAATTCGAGAATTTAAAAGAAGTCAATCCAGAAATATTAAAAAAAAAATATGTTTTATGAAATTCGAGAATTTAAAAGAAGTCAATCCAGAAATATTAAAAAAAAAATATGTTTTATGAAATTCGAGAATTTAAAAGAAGTCAATCCAGAAATATTAAAAAAATATAAAAATTCGAGAATTTAAAAGAAGTCAATCCAGAAATATTAAAAAAAAAAATATGTAAACAAAAACCTATAATTTCTACCTTTAAAAAATCAGTAGAAACAATTCAATATAAAGTTCTATGTCAAAAAAAATTTTGACATGTTAGCTGTGTCTAACAATCATTAGTTCTGACAAAATAGAATATCAATATGAGTCGTTTAAAAAGACCGATGATTGAGAATTTATCTTACTGTTCCAGACGACTTTTAAAAACTTAAAAAAAAAAAAAAAAAAAAAAAGTTTAAATTATTAGAAAGTCAAAAGAAAAAAACTTACTTCAAATATAGATTTTACGTGATGCTCTACACGCAGTCTTTACAGCATAGATTTAAAATGTATCATAACTGACCCATTTTTGAATAGACAAAAACCAGTTTCATTGTATTATCCTCGAAATACTACACCGCTTGCAGCTACGTCATACCTCAGACAAATCATCCGATTTAAGAAAAAAAAAAAAAAAAAAAAACTTAATGGTGGAATACATGATTTATATTTCATGAACATTTTAAAGAAAAGCCTAGATAAAATCTCTTGCCAATAAGAGCTCGAAACTTAACCAAACCAAAACCGAACATTTTAAGCAAAAATTCTGTTCTGGATGAGCGACCTTGGGTATTATCACCAGATGTTCTATGAGAAACCCATTCTACTTTTTACACGTGTATGAATAATAATGCATTCATTCCATGAGCGAATTGGAAACAATAAGAAAATTAAAAAATGCAAAGTGTTAATTTCGTTTTTTTTCCAGACGCATGCACAGAATCGAAATGAGGTACCGGCCGGTTTTTCGTCCTTCGGAAGTAACGGGAAATTACACAGCTCTCCAGCAATGTCAAGAGCGTCTTCAATGAACGGATTACTGATGTCAAGTATTACCTCGACATGTGTCAATTGAAGATCGGCGTCGAAGAGAAGTTTATAAACTAAGAATCAAAGTGTAGAAGTTAAAAAAAATTAAAAAATCGAATGTTTAGTCGAAAAATGCGAAAATATTAAAAACATTTCTTCTTCATCATAAAAAGAAACACATTTCTTCATAATTAAAAAAAAAAAAAGAAGAAGCAGAAAAACGATTTAAAAAAAAAAAGCCAACAAGTGCTCCAAATTTTACCCAAATCAAAACCCAAACATTTTGATTAAACTTATTATTATTATTAGGTACTCAAAAGAGTAGCTAAAAAGATTTATAACTGAAATATATATATACATTTTAAGACTCTTTATATATATATATATATAAATTCTTTTAGTATCACATAGCTAAATATCTAAAAATAACTTCTTATAAATAAAATATTGCAATTCCAATTGTAAAAGAGACCATGGAAAATGCTTACTTTCTTTCCTTTAAGAAGTAAAAAAAAAATTATAAAACTGTAGCTTGTATTCAATTTTTATGTGCAGACATTTTTTTACACTGCTATATCTACATTAATATGGTTTTGTGTGATGGAAAAAAAAAATGATAAACATTCTCGCTACAGAAAAACAAGTTCTACCACAATTCAATAGTATATATTCAATTTAGATGTTATTTTACAACTTTAAAATCCCAAATTCTCTAAACAATAATTTTACTTAATTTTCCCCTAAATAATACTGGCAAGAAATGTACAAATTCAATTTGGAAAAAAAAAAAAAAAAAAAAAAAAAAAAATTTTTTTTAATAAACCATAATACAATTTTGTAATTTGAAAATACTTTTATCAAAGGTGAATGAATTTCTTTTATTTATATTTAAATGATGCTTCTTTCACATTATCCATTGATTCTTTGATTGTGAAGAGATATATGATCAAAATATTTCATATACCAATAAATCAAAATATTGTACACTTTTCAATTTATAACTGTATACTATTCTTAATGTCAAATTCACAATTTGATTTTTAACTAAACAAGGCGAATCTCATGTGGGGATAAAAAAAAGAGACGAGAACTTTTACAAAGAACTTTTATGTAAATGTTTGCAAAAATAATTTCCTTTTAATTTGCAAATACAATTACAAGAAAATTTATATTATTAATTTTTATTTAAATATAATCATAATTATTTGTTACAATAATAAAAAATTATTTATTTTTACAATAAAAGCTGAAAATTAAGCACTATAATTGCATTGCAAATAAAAGTAAATTCAGATTCATTCAAAAAATAATTCTAATTTATGACATGAAATTTCTATTAATCAATAAATAAATAAATATTCAATGGCACATAAAGATTATGTTGTGAACTTAAAAACTTTAATAAATCTCAACTTATACAAATTCTAACTTAATTTTTTTTTTTTTTAATTTTAACTGAATTTTGTTAGTGTATTTTTTTTTTTATTTTCTTTATCCTACTTATTCAGAATTTTAAAACATATTCCCCATTTTAATGAACAGAATTAACTAAATACATTTTTAGAAAAAATTAACATAATTTATGAAATCGATTTAAAAATATTAGCTTGAAAATTGGCTTAATACTTTTATAATTAAATAATTATATCTGAATCTTTAAAATATTTCTACAAAAAGCAATAATCAACAATATATATATATATATATACATAATTGTTCAAACAGGAAAAGATACAAAATAGTGATTTTTGAAGAAAAATGCTACAGAAATTGAATTTCTATCATTATTAATTTTTTTATAATATGTAATCATAAAATTTGGCTGCTAATAGTAGTTTTTACGGGATCAATATATACTAACATGTAGTCATTACCAAAGAATTGAATCATATTGACTTAGTAGTAATTCAATACTGATATACTAATGAAATGTATTTAAATTTACAATAACCAGTAATACCACATCAATGCTTATTGTGTGATAAATATGAAAAACTGTTCTTTATATTACAGAAATTCTATTGAAAAACAAATACATTAGAATACAAGTATGACAATGCCTTATATCAATAAGCCTGGAATCCCCAATTGTCCAGCAAGTTTTTCAGCTTTCCTCATACATGACTAGAAAACATGTGACAGTATTCAAAAATACTTCATGAAAGGATTCTTTAGATCTATTAGGCATAATGCTGATACATATAATGTTCTCAATGAAATTGTCAAAAGATTAATAGAACCATAGGTTCTAATAAAGAAGCAGCGAGTTAGTTGCACAAGTTTTGACGGATACAGAATTTTAAGAACAATGAATTAGAACTTCTCTACAGATGATATGATGTTTACAGATTAATAATGTTTAAATGAATAAAAATTTATGTGTTTCTTTTATTATCATACATTTGATGGAAGTTAATACTATATCATATATTACAGTATTATATAAATCCAACTATATAGTGTATGTACAGTTGAACTTTGTGTATTTTTTAATTTTAATTCAATCTAAAAACGATACAGCATTCAGATATTTTTAAAGAATTTGATTTAAAATAAATAGAAATTTTATGTATTTATTAGCTTATTTAAAAATTTAAATAACTAACTCATATTTATAATTTTCTTTTATTTGAACTGTTAGTTTTAGTTGGAAACTATTAAGCCTCTAACAAAATTTTTTAATCATTTAAAAAAAAAAGGTAATGATATATCCATAGTGATAAGACTAAATTAAATAGAGCAAAGCTAGCCAATGTGATATTAAAAGATATGAAAAATACACAAATTTTGAATTAAATTCCCTTCTCTACAATTTCTATAAAATGAAAACTTAAGTATTTCAATGATTCAGAATATATGCTTTGTTTATGATTAAGAAAACAAGCAAATTTTTTTTCAAAATATACATTCTAGATTTCAGTATTGTGATTACAAAAATTTAAATACTGACACTCAAACGAATAACAATCTATAATAGCGGGAGGAAAAAAAAAATCACGTGATACACTGTTTAATAAAAAAAGAATTTTAATATCAATACAATATTATTTTTTATAATTCTAAAAGTTTAATCAAAATGAGCAAATATAAAAAATTGGCATTATAGCATTTTTATACGTCAAGAATTTGAGGTCTGATTAACAAATTTGAAACCATACTTAATTAATTAATATACGTCAATTATTTGAAGTCTGATCATCATACTACAACTAAAATTCTTAACATGAATGTAACTACATAGCATAAATAGTAATGCGTAGCTAATTTTATTCAAGAGAAATTAGAGGTTCACAATAAGTTCAAGGTAACAATTAAACAATAATGGACATCAATATAGAATTATGTTCTTTTATTTTAATTAAGAAAATCATAAACAATTTTCGATAACATCATTCAGCTCGATTAAAAAATATGAAGTGTTTAATTTTGTGTTTTACAACACAATCAAGGCAAATATTTACAAAACTTACCAACAAAACACCAGCGTGGAATTCAATTTCCTCTAAAAGACCGAAAGTTATTGACGTTGCCAATTCTATGCTGTATTGCGTCAAATACTAAAAATCTACTGATTGGTTGATTGTATAATCAATTTATTTTTTATTAAAAATTTTCTTACATATTGAATACTAATTTTATGCTATAAAAATAACATTAGTAACAATCTCGGAGGCCAGTATAAAATTCGGAGTGAAAGGAACAAAATATTCACTCTTTTACACTTCAATAACAAGTTATCAACTTTATAGTTCCCATACACAATGGTGCCCTATGGCAAATTCTGAATTCAATCACTTAGCAATTGCAAGTCAATTATAGAAGAGAATTTCTTTCTCTACCGTTATTTTTTAATTTGAGTGTTCAATTTACGAATTTAGCCACTAGAATGACGAAATGCTTTGAATATTATCTACACAAATTTTAAATGAAATAACGCATTAAATATGCACATATCTTAATAGTTTTAATTTTTTATCTAGAGTGATTTATATTTAGTATTTCCTTTAAAACTATATTGGCATTCTATAATCCAGCAAAATCGCTAATCCAGCATGACCGTGGTTCAGAACGGGCCGGATTAAAGAGCTTTTACTGTAAGTAATATTTAAGTTCCAGACTTAGTCCTTCCTTAGTGCATTACCAAACTAAGCCTAACCATTAAATTCATCAAAAAACATCGAATATATAAGTTTCGAAAACAGTGCAGTTAATAACTATTAAAGTTTAAAAGTATGATTTAAGTGGAATTGCACAATGTGAACTCAACATAAGACCATAAACTATCGATTTCATATGCCCACGAGGATCTATGCATAAAATCAAAAGCATTTCTAAATATCAAAAATCATGTAATAATATCTTTTCAGCCACGTGCATTATGAGTAGGCAAGTTATATTTTAATATTAAACTTTTGTTTATTTACCAAAATCTCCATACAAAATGATATAATCAAACGAATAAAACAAATTCGATACATTTATTTTGATTTTGCCTGATTTAAAAAATTCTGGTTTTTAATCATGCACTTTAAAAATTTTTTGCAATAATTGAACAAATTAAATAGCCATAATGTGGAAATATTTCTTGGAATGTATTGATGCAGAATTATGGATCCGTTTGCTATTAAAAACTGCTAATCAAGTTGTATTTTTGGTACTGTTGGTTAGATTTCTACATAAAAAATTGCATGGTACAACGAGTCCACATTCACTTTGGAAGTCAATGACAGTCGTAAGCAATTTTTTTAAAGTTTTTAATTATAATATTTTAGGAATAAATTTCAAATATTCTTTAGAAATACAATTTGATATAAAAATGTAAATTAATATACTTATCAAAAATAATAAATCACATTTTCATATCAAATTAAATTTCTCATTTAAAATTAATTTCTGTTAATAAAGTGTATTCATATTCTTCTCAATAATCCCATGATCAATATTGTTTTAAATTATCATTTGCAGAAATTCTAATAGCGAAAACATTTTTTAAATTAGAAATCTGTTAATAAAAATGAAAAAATAACATAGTAGATAATGTTATTTATTGATCAGTTACGTATAGATGTATGGTTGCGCATACATTTCAATGTATGGATATGAATTTGATCAAAGGTCGCCGATGTAAAACTTGATTCACTAATTAGTTTCTTTTCTTTTCAATTTTGTTGTTACTTCTTTATATCTATATTTTTCCGCTATATTATTTCTATGAGATTTTAAATAACTACCTTTCTTAAATTTTTTAATCACAAGCTGAAGGTATTTGTGATTTATTTAATTAAAAGGTACTGCGAGACTGATTTCTATTGTCATTGTTATACAACATTAAAAAAGATTCGGTATAGATCTTTCATTTTTCCCCACTCTGTCTGATAAAAAAACAGTGGTACTTCGGTATAAGCTTTTCTTTTTTCCCTCTATTCTATCTGATAAAATGAAGTGGAACTTATATGACATTTCTTTGTTCCCCACGCTGATAAAATTCCGTGGAATCTCGGTATAAGCCTTTCTTTATCCTTTAATCTCTCTGACACAGTTCAATGATATCTCAATAAAAACCATTTTGGTTCATCCATTCTCTTTGTCATAAAATACAGTGGTACCTTTGTATAAACCTTTTTTTTTCCCCTCACTCTCATAAAAAAGCTGGGCTACCTCGGTATAAGCCTTTGTTGTTGTTTTTTCTCCACTCTATCTGATAAAATACAGTGATACTTCACTGTAAGCCTCTATTCAGATGGTATTTCTCTGCAAAGATTTTGACATTCATCCATTTGATAAAGATTTTAACGCACGCGACTTGTATTCCAAATAGACGTCGTACACCAAACAAAATCTTTCACATTCAAACAGGACGTATAACAGGATGGACTTATTCCAAAGCAGATATATACGTAGGTACGTTATTTACATATTTTGGTACTTACGTATTAACGTCACCGCAACTACAGATTTGGCGGTTTTTAAGTGGCGCCAATCTACACTTAAAATTTTTGTGACAAATCATAAAATATATAAAACACTTTATTTAAAATTAAAACACTTTCAAAATTCAAAGTACTTTATTTAAAAACAAAGTAGTCAATCGGATTTCGGTGAAAATGGGCCGATATAAAGTTTAACATACATTCAAAACAGTCTCTATTTTGACACATTGCTCTTTATTGGCGCATTAGCGCAACTTCTGCTGCGGTGGCGTTAATGCGTATGTACCCATATTTTAATTTTTATTCGTGGACCTGAGCGACCAACGAGAGAGTACAATCCACGTTTCCAAAACTTTAAAAGTGATGCAAAACCAAAATTCCCTTGTCTATTTCGGATATTGGTACGATAAATCCAAAAGCCAGAACTTTCTTCCAAAAGTCCTTGAGGGAAAGGATAGATAGTACTCCAGCCGATACTCTTTTAAATTGCGGCGGGACGACTGTATACAGTACAACTACAGCAATGACAATGGCAATTCTTTATCCATGACGATCTGTCATTTGCTAACATCATCCTCTTTATCATTACAATTATTCTTTTACGTTGGTGTTCTTTGAAGCTTCAGAATTATTTTCATTTTTTAAATCAGAAGTATTTTGATAGTTTTGAATGCATTTAATGGATTCAACTTTGCGATTTTGCAATCTATAAGTTTCCCTAACATGGTGGTGGGTTCTATGCGTCAAGTACTAAAGTCAGTTACTTTCTAGAGGTCAACAGGATAAGAGATTTGTCTCTTGACCGCTTGTAAAACAGAAGCATGATGGGGAATCCTAAATATTTTATTACTTTTGGTTGCTAAAAAAGCGGAATTATAACTATATTAATAATACATATTATTCAATGTATATAATAAAATTTTAAGAAAATAAGATCTTGAAATTCGAATTATTTATAAGTTCTTCCAACATTGATCAGTTTAAACTATCACGGACGATTCATCAACTCCAATACATATATAAAAAATAATAAATTTCTCACTTAATTATTTTTTCTAAAAAGGAAATTTAAAAGGGATGTCCCTTCAGTCAACACAGTTTATCTTCTCAGAATTTTCGTATGGCTTTTATAGTTAGATTATAACAGAATTTATAATGTTGTGTTTTATTCATGAAGTACAATAAGTTAAATCGCTGAATAATTTTAAATTGATTGAATGAATAAGTAGCTTTGTCACTTTTTTTCGTTTAGGTATGTGGCACATTGCTAGCTAATTACTTTATTTGGCCTTTAGTCGTTCATATTACAAATATTCTAATGTGCTGTCACAATCATTGGACAGTTGCGATTTTCTTGATCTTTGCTGAATGGACCTCAAACAGGTATGTTTCCTTTCTTTCTTTTTTGTTGCTGTTGTTGAAAAAATTTAATATCAAAATATAGAGAAAAACAAATTGTAGGAAATTATAATTTATAAATAATATTTCAAGAAGTCATTATTTATATTAATCAAGTCTCATCACTTATAATCGAAGCATGACAAAAATGTGTTCTTAATTTGGCCCAATTTTAACTTGTTCCACTCGATTATGAGCTAACTTCAGAAAGAAAAAAAAAAAAAAAAAAAAAAAATTGTGAACTAACTGCTTTGATCGATCCATCCTCCAACAGAGAAAAATTGAATTATCAAGTTATGCTTCCATCGTATATTAAAATCTTACGTTGTAGAACGCCCGCCAGTCGAAAGTCTATATATGCTATTTTCTGCTAGAACCTTTGATTAACTGAGACTGCAATGATTGTCAGATACATGCTGAGCTATAACCTATCCAGGATGAAAATGTGCAATTGTTTGTTTGTTGTCGTGAGTTGCAATTTGATCTTAAAAAACTAGTCAGACTTTCTCGTGCTATTAACAAGCAGTCGGTCAACATCTGATGAATCGAAGAGTCTTTGAAGCAGGACACAGGACAATAGCCAGAGATGTTTTGTCTACTTCGATTAATGAAATGCTAGAGAAGATGCATCCAGCGTTTCATCCATATCTGAAAGAACCGATTTTTTATGCCTCCATTCATTGGCCTGTAGGTAGCTTTACACATTACTGTCACACATTTTCACCAAAGTGTTGAGTGACGAGGCATGAAGTGTCAACCAATCACAAGCCTCAGACATGTTGGGCTATTTTGTGATTGGCTGAGACTTATATTTGCCGTTATACACTTTGGTGTAAATGTGGCTTTAGACAGTCATATTGTGTGTGTGTGATGAGGTTGGGGCCTGGCATTAGGCCATCGCGTTATGAGTATGTGACGTCATGGCTTTAACTGTGAGATTTATATCCACCTATTAGTTGATTGGATCGTGATTGTTAAGAAATAAATGTACTCTCAATAGTAACCAAGGTTCGCACTTCAGGTTTTATATTCCAGCGCAACATGTTGGACCCCAAGCCCTCTTCTTAACACTAGATGACGCTTCTTCATTGTTTTGCCTGTTAACCAGATATATCCGCAAATGAACAAATATGAAAGCGCGATGACTCTGAATTCTCTGTTACTATTTTCCAACAATCTGATTCGATACCATAGTGCTTGGGAAGCCTTATTATTGCTCGTTTACAAATTACAATAACTCTCTTTTTTCTTTTCTGACAGCATTCATTCATGACATTAGTTTTCACAAACTTGAGTGTATGTTAATAAATTTTAAATAGCCTTATAAGATTTTCTTTTTTTTATATTCAGTTAAAAAAAATCCTGATAATCCGAATCAATTGGGGTCATCATCCAGTCGGATCACTGAGAACTATTTTAAGCGTACCAAAATTTATGTCAAAATCAGTTTAAATGAAGATTTATTTTACACAGTATCAGCATTTATATAATTTAATGGTAAAGAAATTAGCTTATAAACATTTTCCTACCACATTAAATTTTTTAAAAAGGATGGCATATTTTGCTGCAATTGACTGAAATAATGAGACTTCGACAATGATTAGCCTATAAATTTTGTTAAATTCAAGTCAATAATAAATAAACGATATAATACAAAAAGTTGCAAGTCCTTTATAACAACGTTTTTGCTATCCCTCAAAAGATCTTTTCATAATTGTTTTAATATAATACTTTACTCTTTATTAAATTATTATGTTTTGCAAACTCATGTAAGCATCACTTTCCAGCTCCTTGATATTAAATTAGATTACGACTTGTGATAAAACTGTATGTGATAAATTTTTTTCATTATTTATTTCTGTAATAACTATTTAAAAAAACAAAGAACTTTAAAAAGTCGCTTATTTTGCTTAACTTAAAGTCACTTTTTATATGAAATTTTTTTTCATCATTGACCAATGCAATTTTTATGCATTTGATAAAATTAATAATTTTAAACTTATTTTCTTAGCTCAAAAAATGATCATCCCTTTTATTTTTATTGTAGGTGGTTTAGTTCAAGTGAAAGTCAACCACCTGCTGTCAACCTGGTCACCCCAGAACAGTGTCAAAGGTGCCCAACACTGTGTCACTCCCAAGGCGATGTTGCACAAAAAGTGAATTCTAAAAGTACAAATGACACTAACTATGTCGATATCGTAAATAAATCTCCACCTTCTAGACTACCAAGAGTTCGGTATGCAGAAAATGTCACCCGCCTGGAAACTCAAAGGTCATTCAATTCCATACCACCAGAATTATGTGCCAGTCCAAGTAGCGTAAAAATTTCAACACGGTCAGGTCGTACTTATTTTAGGATTTGAACAAAATTACAAAATATTATAAAATACGTTCTCATTTGGTACATAATAAATAGTTTTTATATTAATATTTTTGTGCCTCATGATTATACATGTGAATAAACCATTAGTGATTACAACAATTTTCAATGAATATATATTTCTCTTGGTATAAAACATTAGGTCAGAATAACAGGAAAAAGAAGCAGCAGCTAAATTTCATTTACAATTTGATTTTGAAATACAAGCAGAGTAATAACTCGTAAGATACCTTCCAAAAGAAAAGTCTATGAATTATTAAAATCATTCAAGAATAACTTCCCAAGAGTACAGGGATGAACTAGAATCAGATTGAATAGATCAATACATTGCCGGAATGTAAATGCTGAATGTTTGAAATTTAGGACATTTAAAGTTGAAGACTGATCTGCATTTTAGTAATAAATTCCTTACAGTTAAATTGGCTGTAAAGGAATATGCCACACAAATGTGGATCACTTTTCAGAAGGTTAGGAAGTACAATCAACCCTTTTCTCCTCAATTGAAGAGGTCAAGAGAAATATACAAAAGTAAAAGATCACAGTGTTTCTTTCCCCTTAGAAACACAGTAAAATAGCATTATTTATAATTTTTTCAAATGAACATATAGAATACAGTAACCTAACAATGCATTTAAAATTAGAAATGCAATAATAAATGCTAAAGATTTTACAATTAAAGAGTTAATTTTACAGTTTAAAAAATTGTGACATTTCATGTTTATTTTTTATATAATGAAAATAGCAGAAAAATGGAAATTCAAGACATTAAAATAAAAATAAAAAGCTTTAATATTCAGTTTTAGCACCTGTTTTTTTTTTTTTTTTACTAAATTAAAAAATCAACTTCATGTTAATTTTGAGAAATGATAAATTACATGAGATATAGATTTTTTTTTTACTTAGAAATAAGATAAAAGTTCAAAAAAAGGATACAAGAATTTACTTTATATGATGATCAGCATTTATTTTAAATGATTTTTAAAACAGATTCAAATATTCTGACCCATTACAATTAATTCAATAATTAGCCACACAATGAAGATTCAGAGTCTGGCAAGTAGATGGCTTTTTATATAAAAGAAATCGATGCAAGTATAAATTGGTTAATTGCCTGGCCATTGTGGATCTTGCAGTTTCACACTACAATCCTAACCCTTCTCTTGTATTCATGTAATTATCTTAAATATATAAATGAGCTGGCTCTTAAATCAATTCAAAAAGAAAAGAGCAGCATCCTTAATTTAGGGGGGAAGGGGAAAAACACCCAATATTGCATTTAGTTTGCAATAGGTATAATGCAACCAGGCTGTTCACAATCATTTTTGAACATCCATTGAAGGAAAAATGAGAAACATTTTTGTGTGCCTTCTATCCACTCAAGTTTGAATTCGGGAAGGCAGTGGTTAGCACCGAAATTTTTTTAAAATTATATGTCAAATCCTTTAAAACAAATTAGACATCTAAACAGAAAAATTACACCATAAAATTTGACAGAAAGCATTGTATGGTTAACTTAATATCTACCATTGCCTAGAGAAATCAAATTAATTTAAGAATATTTATTTCAAAGCTGTAGAAGTAAATATTTCAAAAAAAGATACAAGTATTTTTGTAATGTGCAACAAGATTTTAGGTTGAGTGGCATCAAAATATCAGAGCTGAATCATTTTTGGTTTTCACTATGAATTAAAAACTCGCTAAGTATCAATTAAATGAATTTGTAACAAAATTTAAAAAAAAAATCATCACCTCTGATTTACTTATTATAAAAACAAAGTTATTTTTATCAGTTAATTTACAGCAGAATACATGAAAAATCACTTTTATTAGATTTGCATACAAGAGAGCTTACAATACTGAATAAAAACCAATTTATTACTACATGACAAATAATATAATATAAATTAAATTAAATGTTCACACACACATATTAATGAATGAAAAGCATTATATACAGTTACAATGCACTGGAATGGAGAAATTAAATGTACACTTGTTCACTTGCGAGGCTGTCGGCAAATGGCTGTACGAGGGAGCTGGTGGTGAAGTAGAAAATCAATCCAAAAGTGATGGAGATGGGGAGAGCAGGAAGAGCTTTCTTAAAGATTGCCAGTAAGAGCAAGGTCAAACATAATCCCTGAAAAGCAAACACACATTTTATATATGCCCTTTATTTTAAAAGTATTCCTAGGTAGGAAAGAAAAAGTCAAATATCAAAATATATAGTTGTCAAATAATACCAGTCTAAAATTAAATAAAACTTCTTTTTACTTTTTTAGAGTACATAGTCCCTTTATTTAACTTTCATACTTCTGTAGTTTTTGAATAATCAAGATGTTCAAATAATGATTTTCATTTACAGACAGCAGATTAAAAGTATTAAAAATGGAATTAATTTTTTAGAATAAATGTTCTTTTTGTATAACCAATTAATTTAGTGAATATAATATTTCAGACATATTTTACCTTGGATCTTAATACTATTCATATGTTTCCTTGATAAAAAAAATGTTTCACTGTTTTTAAATTTTCCATCTTTTTCAAATTTTGAGAAATAACCAATGGCAAATTCTCATAATATATATTAAAACATTTTTATAAGTATTATTTGCAGGTGGTAAAAATATATCTCATAAAGACAAGATGAGAGATATGTGAGAAGAAAGAAAGATATTGAAAAAAAAAAATTGAAAATACAGTGCGGGTTAAGCAACTATAAATACCTATTCAAAATACATTTTGTTCATGCAAATATATCCTTATCTTTATATAGTATAATTTTTCTTCTTCTATATTTAAAAGCTTTACATGACAAGAGTTAAATTATACAACTAGCATGCAGAGAAGAGAAAAAACATTCAAAAAAATTTTTTTTTCAAAAGGGGGGAACTTTTAATAACATTTTAACTCAAAGTTTTCATCAAGAATAAATAAATAAAAACAAAAAGAATTAACAATGCATTTCGTATATTTCTCTTTTTTATAATGAAAAGATTAGCAATGTTGAATTTATAAAAATTACATTGAATTTAATTTTGTTATTACAGCATTTGCTTTATCCATATTGTTATTTGAAACTGAACAGTGAAATTTTATTTTTTTTAGACAGTTCCCACTTAACATTAATATGGAGTATTGATAAAATACAAAGTATAATGTATAATTAATTTATATATCTGCCCATGTAAAATTGTAATTTAACACTAACTATATTCTTCTTCAAAAATATACTTAAGATATCATCAAGCATTTGTTAGCTTTGTATGATTCATAACACAACTACTTACAAATACATCCTGCATAATTATTTACATTTATATCTTAATTGAAGAGATTTGATTTAAAAGCTCCACAGAAATTATATTTTGGTACCAAAAATTGATTAATAACAGATAGAAGCTACATTGGGGCCTGATGGCTGAGTGACTAGAGCTCAGTGAGACCTGAATCTTCTGGAAAACAAGTTTCGGATTAGAGTCCCGGAAATGCCATAGATGTTTGTTGCAGTTAGGAATCCACTTTAAACCATAGGTCCTGGTCTAATGACTGTAGAGGGTTGGGCTTAGGGCTGATAACCCTACTCATAAAAAGAAAATATCTGACACGAAATCTGCCAGCAGGCAGACAGCTTTGGCCCACCATGGGGCTGTTGCTCCAATGAAGAAGATACTACAAATATAATTAAACAAAAGGCCAACCTCACTCTGATACAAATACAATTCATAATAATTTTATAGTTTATATTATAAATTTTTTCTATAATTTTAAATTAATATGTAGAAAAAAATTTATTATCTCTATCTATAAGTTTTTTTTTTTCATACAGTAATATGAATATAAAAGACCATACTTACTATTAAGATAGCAACAAAGCAAGCCAAAGTTGTATTCCAGTCACCATATGATGAGGCTTTTCCTACTAGAACACTGTAAAAAATGAAATCTCCCAGACCAAGTTTCACACCTCCTGGAACATTAAAATGCATCACCGAAAGATTAGAGTATTTAATACGTAATTTGTAAGTAATAAATAAATTTAGCACACAACATCTGACAAATATTCAGGGTTAAAGAGGGAATTGGAATACACACATACACAAAAGATGCATTTTTTTAACATATTATATTAGTATAGTCACAAAGTTGAACACACAATTTTCATTCAAACAAAATAATATGTCTCAATTAACATGTTCCTAAATTTCTCACAGAACTAATAAGTTACACTAAAACAATGCACTAAACAAAATATTCAATTTATAGAAGATCTTCGATGAACACCTATGATAAAACAGTTTTATGTGCATCTATAAAAGCGTCAATGAAGGTCTTGATAAATTTTACCAATTTTCAAAGCCAATTTGAAAACGAGACTGATAAATAATTGAAAGTAATTATCAAAGAAATTGGAAAAATGCACAATCCTAATTTATTAAAAGATATTCATCAAATTTTCTGTATGGTATTGCATATTTAAAAACTAAAGAGGATTTAAGGACAATCCAATGCAATACTTTAGCACCTCATCATCATGACACCTCAGTTTTGAGACATGAATCTATTGCAAAGAGCTTGATTTCAAAACAGGGCCTGTTTCTGATTCAGTAATTTGAAAACAACTCCTCAAAAAACCTGGCAAAGGAAGAAAAAAAATCTCATGTATGTCAATACTTTTTATATCTTCCAAAGTTTTTCTTTCAAAAACATAAATAAAACACATTTTATTATATTGAATTAATATCTGTAACTAGAAGTTTAATTCAAAAATAGTTATGTAAATAATACTCCATTATTCAAATCTTGCACATTAAGAAATTAGGAATCAAGTCGACTATACAAATATCAATAGTGTTGTTAAACTATGCACCATTATTTGTTGAATAGTTTCCTTATGTACCCACCAATAATTTGAACATATAGGAAGGGGTAAGGAAACCACTATACTATACTCCATTTCATTAAGGTAAGTGGTTCAAGGTCATTTCTTTCTCCATATAGGAGTGCCCATAAACATTATATAGTCCAACTATTCATTGTGTGGAAAATTGGCATAGAGATAGAATAGAGAAGGAAATTTCATTCAAGAGGGATTTTAATGGTATAAAAAGAATGTCAATTTTTAATCATTTAAATTTTAGGTGACATGATATTAAAAACTCCTCCGTAACTATAATACTTTTACTTTTAAAGCAATTTTGCACATCATTTATCAGACTAGTTACACCAATAAGTAATTGATTTATCTATTTCCACTGTTAAATCTGATGTTTACCCTTCCATGCATTCCGTGGTTGGATTATACTATCTTCCCCTGATTTAATGTTAGATCCTTATCATGGACCAATATATTCAAAAAGCCAACTTAAATTGTATTGTTTTTCTAAATTTTAATAATAAAAAATCACCATGAATATGAGCATCCTCTTCAGGAAGACCTTGGAGCACTAGTTGGTAAGGAAATGGAGTATAACAACAAATTAGTACACTAACCTGAAGAATTTCTTTTTCTAGTCCTTCTTCCTCCTTGAGGTGGAACCTCTCTACCATTTCTTCTTCTCAACTGACCAACAGCAGTACCACCTACTGTTTCATAAAATCAGTCTCATTTTCAAATTGCTGCACTTCATAACTACATTTTTCTCTTAGGCAAAGAAGACCAATCAAGCTAAATAAAGTAATGCACATTCCTCATGCATTCACCAACAATTCTTCTCAGCATTTTTTTTGCATGCATTACATCTACAGTGACGGGATCAATAAATGTTTTAACAAATGAAAAATAACAAAAGATAAAAGGGAAGGGGAATAAACTTGTATTCTGCATAGTTTTAAAGTCTGCTTCTGGTGACCATTTTCAAATTGCATTTTACTAACAACAATACATATAAGACATGCAGGGTGCAAGTAGTATTGAAAAAGAAAACAGCCTACTCTCTTCTTCTTCAGCAAGAGGTTCTCCTTGAGAGGGCAAGGACTGACTACGATTTCTTGAAGACCACCCAGTGGCTCGGCGGCTTCTTTCTGAAGAGCATCCACTGTCAAGATCAGCAGGCCCATTTTCTTCGGGGGCTTCTACATTTGCATCAGAATTTTCTGGGGGGGAAAAAAAAAAAATTACTTTAATACCAGAATTGGGAGGCTGGAATAGGAAAAAAAAAAAAAAAAAAAAAAAAAAATCCAACTTCCAACTCTTATAGTAATGAACATTTTTATTTGTCTGGAATTTTGAGAATTATGTTCAAATTAAATCAATTGTCTACTTCAATTGTACAACCACTGGAGAAAAACAACAACTAAGTAAGCAGCAAACCAAATAAATGCTGAGAGGCTTTTCTCAGCAATGAGGTTTAATAAAAGCAATCTTGAATGAACAATGAAAGATGGTTATACAGAAGATATTTTATTATTAAGAAACAATAAGATTTTAATGCATTGCAAATATAGGATCTTTGTGATCAAAACACACAATTTTTTTTTTTTTATTATTTGTCTTAATCCCTTAATGTCTTGTTGCATAATTTTGACAAAATTTGTTAAAAAGTCATTGAATTTTTTAAAATTGATGTTTAAAAAATTCTAATCAATATAAAAAAACAATAAATTTTTTTATGGTTTACATCATATATCCAAGATAAGTAGAAAAGTTTTAATGCAGGCATTTGGAAAATATATGTAATTTTTGAACAGATAAAGATTATGCACATTTTAAAATAATGTACACTATTATCTGCAAATGATGATGATTTTATTCAACATCAATGATATAAATAATATTTTCTTCAAAAATTTAATCAATTCCCTGCGTATGATAATGTTTGAAACATGGTATGCCTGTTTCTACAATGTAATTTTTACAATAATAGCTTGTTTCTCACCTAATTCTTTTTTTAAAATCCTCTTGTTCACTCAGGTAATGATTTAAAAAAATTAAACATGAAAAAACGATTAACATTCAAATTGAATCCTTTCAAAACATGTTCTAACAAGAAAAATTTTGCTTAAATCAACATATAGCAGATTATCAAATTTAGAGCAATCTATTAAAAAGTTGTGTAAATAAAAATGATATGGATGCAATAAAAATTGGAATTTCCAACACTTTTTACCAAAAAAGTGCAGCCGGTGTGAGATATCAGCATGACAAAATTATTGGCTATTTAAATGAGATATGGGGCACAACAATTAAAGGTTAAGCTGAATAACTTAACATTTAATTGTCTTGCTCATATCACTAGGTATTGCTATTTTTATAGCACATATTTCCCTTTTAAAATTGTTAATGAACAAACTTTTATATATACAAATTCAAAAACAGCCACCAAATTTTTAAAATCCATTAGTAATGATTATATTTCTTAAAACTATGATAAAAGAGTTACTGAGTTGGTATAGAAAATCAGACTAAGGAATCAAACATTTTGGCCGGCTCAAAACCTCTGATGAATATATTACATACATTACTTCTTATTAAATATACTTCTTAGACAAAGTTATATTATTTTCAAATATGTAATAATAATACATATGCTTTCATTTTGTGACAACTTTAAAAATATAACAATATTTTATTATTAATATGTGTTAGAAGACAACATTTTTTCAATCTTAAAAAATGCATTTGGAAAAAGAATAATATTAATGTAATTTATTTTATAAACATAAGCATAATCTCCAAAGATCCAAGTATAAGTTAGTGCATGCTTTTTTTAATTAATATAACCAGAGGGGGTTCATTTTCATAAGATCTCACTTTCAATAATTTTGTGAATAAATCTATATTAGCATAGAATTTTAAAAGATGTATTTTTATGATAAATATATCTATTTTAAAATCTATTTCTTAAAAACAAAAACTTAAAGGTGATCCAAAAGAACACATTTAAGGTAATTAACTTATACAATTTTAAAGTAAGTTTTATATAATAATATTTTAGCAACCAAAATAGTGATTAAAAATCTTTATTTAGGTAAATACTATAAGGAAGAAGTCTGAACGTTTAATTTCTAACCAGGAATCTATTATTTAATGGAACGGACAATAAGAACAAGAACACCAGATCACAATGCACGAGTAAAGAAATATGAATAAAGAAAATTAAAAGAGTAATAACTGCTATAGAATGGTAACTTAAGTGACTGTACTTCACACAAAGATTTCCAAATAAAGAAATATTGACAAAAAAAAAAAAAAAAAAAAAAAAAATTGTACACATAAAAGATTGCAAAAATTATAGCAATTTTAAATAGAATTTTAATAATAATAAAAAAAAAAGAAAATGCTCAAGTGTGTATTTAGATATTGTAACATATTTATTTATACTGTGAAGAAAAGAGTTGAAGAGGATTGCAACTCAATTACGAGATTTAAGACAAAGTAAAAAAAAAAAAAAATTTTGTTGTTACCAACATGTAAAATAAAAGCACTGTTATAATCACACCATTTGAAATATTTATTTAATAAATAAAAGGAAAGCATAAGTTATGAAATTTTAAAAGGTCAACAGAAAATATTTAAAAAAAGTAACAATACATTAAAATTAAAGAATTAATTAAAATATTTAAATCTAGAATTGGAATTTTGTGACTAAATAATAATAATAATAATAATAATAATAATAATAAAAGAACTTCTAAGTCTAAAATTCTTCAAATAATATTTTTTTACTTGCATAGAACTTGATAAAAACAAGACATTTACCTTGTCCATTACTAACTGCCTGATCTCCGGATGATTTTTGTGTTCTATCAGAATGATCAGTATCACTCATTGTAACAATCCAGGCCATTGCAGCTGAAACAAGCATCAAGTGTAATTAAAAATTACTGCAGTCCCAAAACACGCAAAAAAAGATTTAAAACTAATTATCATTATTTTATTCTAATAAATAATTATATCACATATCTATAATTACAATAAATAATTTTAAAGATTTGAGGCAAGAATTTTTATTAGTATATGTTTTTTTAAACAGCTAGTCCCACTACTTAAAAATAAAGGTTTATTGAATTCTTTATTATCATTTTCAAATTTATAAAACTACAATAAAAACAAAATTTAATTTTAGATATTTAATGAAAACATAATACCTGTTGACCTACATAGATATCAAAATGTATTGTACAGTAGGAAAAATAAAATACTGATTATAAGCATATTAACAAAACAAAAAGTAAATGCATATAATAGAGGTTATCCCTGCCAGCATAGCATAATAATTTGACATAATTTCATTCAGATTTCTGTTTCAAATCAATGAAATGCCTAGATTTAGTCATTGAGAAAATAGAAACACATATAATATATATAAATGAAATAAAATATTTCAATTTGTAATTTTAAAAAGGTTTCATTAACTTCACTATAAATAAAATATCTGATGTTGTTTCTAGGGGGGATCCATTTGTGTATGGTTTGATTGAAATAACTCCTGTTATGAGGAGTTCAATCAATATTGAACTTCTAATCCTATTTTTCAAGAATTTAATTTTTACATACATAAAATGTGCAGTGAAATTAAGTTGAGAAAACCTATAAACACTAAGCATATTTTTAAAGACTAGAATTTTATTAATAATGAATCTAATAATTTTTTTCTGCTTTATATTAAGTAATATCCAGAATAGTGCTTAGTTAGACATGGCTGTTAATATGTCGGGATGTCATGATATAAAGACCATTATTTACAAAATTCTTCCCTTAATTTAGCTGTATTAAATTGATCTACACAAATGCTCTTCAGTTATAATGAAATTAATAGAATATATAATGCATATTAATACTCCTAGAATTCATGAATGCGAGTGACTAAAAAGCTTTCTCAAATAAAATGTTTATAACACAATTTTATAAAGCTCAAAATGAGTAATATATTTATTTTTTTAACATATTTAAAGTGATTAAAAGGTAAGTACGGGCATATTTTCAATGCAGTAATTTCTTGTTTACAATCTAAAATTTCATATAGTCCGCAAAATGAAATTTTTGATACTGGAAAACAAATAGTCTCATATAATCTACAAATGACTAGTGACTGATTTTTCATGTTCCATATACCTAAGTTCTGTTTTCATTTTCATAAAATACAATTAAAAACATTTTTCAATTTTAAAGAGTACTTTTTAAAAAATTATATCATAATTTTAAGATGGTGGAAATTGTAAAGGAGATACCTATTTAAAAATTCTGAAGACAAAAGAAACAAACTAATAAAACAAAAGAGATTTACGAAAGAAATTTTTTTTGGTCATCTTCCTATTAGCAAGAAAGATGAAAAATTTAGATTGGTAGCACATTTCATTATTAATTTGTTTTTTTGTAAGGCATTTTAAATTCTTTTTATAACTTCATTCCAGAAACTCTTCATCCACAAACGCAAACAGATGTAAGCAATGTTTTTAAATATTGCATTTTGTCTACTTATTATTTTTATGTTTCTTTATTTTTAAAAGATCTTTTCTTCTTATTTTTTCTTTTATGCAAAAAACATTTTTGATGGCGGTTTTATAAGAATTTATTTTAAAGAAGCATCTGGAAAAAAAAAAAAAAAAAAAAAAACAAAAAATTGCATGCAACAGCCTATAATTCACATCAAGAAACTTCAAGATTTTTTAGAGTAATATCTGCAATTACAGGAAGAAAATTACAATTAAAAGGTATTGAACTTTTTATTAAATTTTTTTAGTTTTAAGTTAATTACTAAATGAATAATAAAAAAACTCAAATTAAGATAATGGTTTTCTTAAGAGCAGAAATATTTTAATGCATTGATATTTTATACTTAGAATGGCTGAATATACATCAGCGAATACTCTAAAACAAACAAGTAGTTCGTTTTTATTATTATGTGACTGTGTTACTTTAAAAATTAAAAATTCCATACACAAAAATTGAATTTTATTTGATTTGATTTTACTTTAACTCAATTAATAATTTGAAAAACTCTGACATTGAATTTTGAACTAGAATATACATAATTTTTTTTTTTTCATTAGTTTATTTTTTAGAAAATTGCTATATACATTAGAAATTTGCTTTAACATAAATTTTAAACAAAATTCAATTATTTTGAAAAAAAATTAATTTAAAACCTATCTTAACAATTACACTTACATGAATATATCAAAGCTGGAAAAATGGGTTCATTTCTTTCTTGAGCAGTTTCGACCAGAATTCTTAAAGGACCTTTAGGACATAAGACTGCAATTAAATCTGAAAATAAAACAGAATATGATCAGGTTTTGTTTTTCATTCATAAAAATAACAAATGTTATTTTAGTTAATAATTTATATAATATAGATGCATTTTAGATATTTCTTTTCAAAGCAACAAGCTTGAGGGAGGAGGGAAGAATCCAATTTTGAAACCTTCTATTCTTTCTTTAATAAATCATATGTTATAATTATAAATCCCACAATTCTTTTTGTATACAAAAGGGATATTAATACTACCATTTTATGAAGAACTGATTTTTATCAGTATTCTACTATAAAATTTTAAACTAAAAATATTTAAAATTTATAAATAAAATTAGACTAAATTAAAACTAGATTAGATAAATATATAAAATACTAATAAAATATTTTATAAAAATGGATATAAAATTTCTACAGGATAAGTTTACATTTGTATATACATAAATGGAACATTTATTTATTTTTTTAAAAAAGTGATATGAAAAAAAAAAAAAAAAAAAAAAAAAAAAGAAATCCATTCCAATTTTTATAAATAATTCAATATTCCATGATTAACTTCCCTTTCGCATAAACATGAATTTTAAAGTGTACATTATAAAAATTAACTATCATAGAAGATTCTTGAAAAAAATATAATAATAATAAAAACTTATTAAAGAGTTATATTAAAGTAATTATAATTATTGACATTGTTATTATATTATTGCACTGCAAAAATAAAAATATAGGTTTTTAAAACAACAAATGTGTGAAATTTTCAGAAATGTGTTCAAAAAATTTCCGAAATCACTTAATGGAACATTTTTGTAATTGTTAAGTAATAAATTGTTTTTAAAAAATTCATAGAATACCTTGAATCCTCATGCTGTCCATTTCCAGTTTATTGTAATATTTACACAAGTACTTATATAATTGTTTCTTGTTAGAAATAGGTTTAAAAAAAATAAGTACACAATATAATGCCTCTCCTCAGAAATCTTATTTTAAATTTGATTTCTAACTTTTACATTTGTTTTTATATATTATGCATAAATGCATATTCAATTTGAAAATTGCATCTCATTGTTAAGTAAATCATTAATATACTAAAAAAAGAAGTATTTTATTATCTAAATAGTAAACACAAATATTTAAATATTTATTAAAGAAAAGGGTAATAGGAAATTTAAAAAAAATATAATATATATATATTTTTTTAAAGATTATGTTCTTAAAAAAAAGTAATTTACCCCAAACCGATATGACACCGAGTACTACCCAAGCTGTCCAATTTGGCAAATACTTAATGAATACCAAAGCCATTAATGCTGAGACTAGAATTAGATAAGCTTGCTGAAGTAGCAGGGGCCCTTTCCAATGGATGCAAATCATTCCTACGACTCCAAAGTTCCACATTATGACTGACACTGTGATATAATCCATTGGAATGTTATAAGCACGCAGAACTTCACTAAAAAAATTATAATTAAAACATTCAAAATAAATTTATACAATCATTTAGTGATAAAATGTTTACAAACAAGTATTACTATTAAATTATGGTAAAAAAATAAATAATTTTAACAGTGTCGCTACACAAAATAAAATTTCAAGAGTTTTTTTACGTCCTATTCCATGTATTAAGTGCAACTTAACTTAAATGACTATTAAATGTTTTACCATACTAAAAAATAAATGCAAGAAAAAATTAAAATAAAATATTTAACATTAATATTTGAATCATTTTAAGCAAATTAAAAATTAATTTCAAATGTAGCACAAAAATTCAACAGATTATTTAACTTTCAAATATTTATAATAAGAAAATAATTGAAAATACAGGTAAAACGATATCTTTTAATGTTTTCTTTTTTGATAATTCACATATTTGTACATCAAATTCTGCTGTCTTGGCAGCCTTCCCATTTAATAATTCTATTATTTTTTTCTTCTGTTAGAAGAACAGTTTTAACTCCTCTATCAAATTTCATTGTATTATACAAAATCCTCAAACTAATTATATTGTTATATATGCTAAACTCACTTTCAACAGCTGCATTGCCATGAAATTAAGAGATACTTTTAGAATCAGTTTTGCATCATGTAAATATGAAAGATTCTAAACAGCTGAACACATCTGTATGCTAATTTTCCCTGCAAATTACTTTTAATTTCAATAAGGAAAGCATTAACCCACAGCCTGACAAGTTTCACATACTAGGTGAAACCATTCCTTTCGAGAAGAGAAGCTGCAGAAGATTATTATTCCTGTTTTTCATATAAAACAGAATTATTTCACAATAAAAAATGGGTATCCAGCTCATAAAATTGAAAATTTTATAATCAATCAAAATTGTTTCTTCTGTCGTTCAGATGCTCCACATTATATTGTAAAATAACAATTACAATATCAATATATATAATATGGTTCAAGCATATTTGCTACATGACCAAAAAAAGGCAGAGTTTTACCAGTATTAATTTATTATAATAAAGACACATCCAAATGTAATGTTTCTCAGCAAAGATTTTTTTTAAAATTGTAGCATACATATATTAATTTATTATAATAAAGACACATCCAAATGTAATGTTTCTCAGCAAAGATTTTTTTTTTAAATTGTAGCATACACACACATATACATATTACTTTTACTCAAGGAACAAATAGCACTGAATTTTAATAAGAATTCTGAACAACCTGTTATTCCAGAGAAGCTAGCATGTCTTTAATAGCCTATGGAGTGATCATAAAACATTGTCTAGTTTCTATTTAAATTATTGTCACATTGAAATGATTCATGCCCAATTTATAGTTCACAAGAGCCTAAATTTAAAATATCACAGTCATTTTCTGCTAAAAGCTTTCACACTTTTCAAAACAAGAGCCATTTAAGCTAATTTGCAACAGCAATTTCACATTTGAAGTAGATCATACTTTCATTTCTGTTTCAGGATGCTACCTTATTTGTAATGACACACCAATATTTAAAATATTGTCACAGTGTCAGTTTTGCATTTTTGAGATATCTGAATTAGTATACTATATATATATATATTATTTTCAATGCATTTTATAAAGATAGATTAAAAAAAGGAAGCCACACATAGAACAGATTCAGTAAGACATCATCTGATCTTAAGGCGAGTAATGCTACTTTTTAAGCAGTTTTGCTAATGTATATATGCAATTTATTTTTGGTAGCATTAGTAAAAGAATTAAATAATGCATGTGATGCTATTAATTAGAATACACAAGCAATTTTAACAAATGAAGTGAAAGTCCTGCATTAATGACAAGTTGCATCCATCTACATTTCATTTTGAAAACATGTTTTTTTTTTTTTAAATAGTTTAAAAGTAATGAAGATTTCAATTTCCTCTAAGTTTAATTTAATTCTAATGAGGCACTTCTTAAATTAAGAACAGTGTCTTGTACATGTAGAAGATTGAAAAAAAAATTCATTTTATGAGTTTAAAGCAAGATCAGCAAAATTTAGATTCAATATTATTAATTTGATTTCATGATTTAAGACTAAAAAATTCAAAACTGTAAGATGCACATACTACATTGTAGATTTATTTGGATATTTTCCTTTGTAGAACTTATGCTAAATTGTTTCTGCCTATGTACTGTACTCAAACAGACTTGTAAAATAAAACGTATCACCACATTGGCAAGAGAAATTTTTTTCCCCACAGGTAGTATGTAAAACATACTCCTTTTCCAAGCTGCAACCTCTATAAAAAATCTTACTTGTGTGTTAACATTTCTGTTACATTAACACAAGATTATGGTGAATGCCTTTAATTCAGTAACAAAGGACATGACTTTTGCAAATTGTCTCAAGTTTTTTTAATAGTTTGATCACTTAGTAAAACCCTGTTCAAAGTTAGCTTTTTGATAACTAATCTTTGAATTTAATTTTAACTCAGATTTTTAGATTAATAAACATTTTTACAGTAAATAAAAATTTAATAAAATTTATTTTATAACTTTTCAAAAATCAGTGATTAATTTGAATTTTAAAAAAAATAATATTTTTTAAATAAATTATTTCCATTTTCAAAATTATTTAACAATGTTAGTGAATAGAATAATAGCCATGATTTCAATTGCTCTGAAGACTTCAATTTTTCAAATTATGAAATTTATTTTTAAAAAAGTAATAGAATTTTATTCTTCCATATCTTTAAATGTCACACAATAAATAAAAACTAAATATATATATAAAACAACATACCCCAAGTAGATATATGCAAACAGAAACAGCAACATTAAAGATGAAACAATGAGCCATCCATGTATAACCTAATTTAACAAAAGATCCAAATTAATCAGAATTTATCTGATAGTCATCCTTCATAAATAAGATTTAAAGTAGAATAAGTCAAGTACACAAAAAAATAAAACAAGATCTTACCTTATAGAAACGAAACTTGTATAATATTATCAGAAGTATAGTCATACAAACAATGACACCCATTAGAATGAAAGCATTAGCAAATGATTGCCATACTTTGGTGGGCGTGTCAACCGTTTGATCGGTAAAAGGAGTGTACACTCTAAAATTAAAACATAATAATAAGTTATAAAAATTTGTAATTTTTAATCATAATATAAGTTTAACATATGTCAAGATTAAGGAAGAAAACTCTTCATGTTAAGATATTACATTCCTCTTTTACTAAAAACAATTAAAGCAATGGCACTCAAACTCTCAATTTCTTAGCCTCCTTGATAAAAGAAAATATTATCCTTTGAGAAGTCATCCCCTTCCCTCTATCCATTTTCGATGTCAAAATTAAAAAAATTTCAACATTATCATTCATTTTTGTCTTGAATAAGACAATATATTTTCAAAATATTAAGAACAAAAAATTGTTTAACATTCTTCAGTATTCTATATGCAATGCAAAAAATTCTTGATAAATTTTCTAAAAGAAAAAAAAAAACACAGACATACAATTTTAGATGAAAAATTGAAGTTGAAATTAACAAATATTTCAGAAATATTCCATCGTAATTACAATTTTAATTTCGTAGCAGCTAATACAGAACACAAATTAAGAATCTAAAAAATGTAAACAATGCTTTACTTAAATCATTATTATTTTTAATGTATATTCTTGCCCTTGAATGCAGTTTCTAAAATTTCTCTGCTACTAATATGGAGTTTAATTTTCTATAAATGCTTTAATTCTACAGTTAAAGAAAAGACATTTATCATTTTCTCCAGATGAACAAGCATGATTCAAGTTTTTCAAATATATCTGTCTTTATGATGGCTTTTAACTTATTCTGTTTTATTCTTGACAAATTAATGATAATCCCTAAAACATAAGGCATAATGATAATAACTCCCCCCTCATAATTTTAGAGACACTGAGTTAGAGTATAATTGAGGCAAAAGAAAGACAATCAAAAGCATTTGCTTAATTTATACTAAAAAATATTAGAAATAAGTATTTTTTAAATATAAGGATAATAAATTAATAATGGTGGAATAATTCATAATATAACAAAAATTTAAAAGAAAATAAAACTTACAAATATGTATTGGTCTGGGTATAAAATGTTATGGAACTAGTTGTGGCTACAACAACCAACATACAAAGAGAAACTGGAATGAAGAGTTTAATTACATGCTTTGCACCATACTTCAATTCCTCTTCTTCTTCTTCGTCCCAAGATTGAAGGTTTGACCTAAAATGTTTTCAAATAAGTTAAAATAGAATAATTTTAATTTTTTTAACAGAGCACTCAATGATTAGAATAGTTATAAAAGATCTAAAGAGTTTACACTATTACTACTAACAGTAATATAATGCTACTGTATCAAATAAAATATAACCTATGTATACCTTTAACAAATTCTTATGGAAATTCTTATTTAATTTATTCTTATTTAAATCAGAAGAAAATGGATTATGAAGTAATTCAGTAAACTGGTTTACCATTATGTGGGAGAGAAAATTAAGTTAATAGTCAGGTTAAATAGTTCTTTTAAAAATTGAATGATAACATAATACATAGATCATTTAAAATCCTATAAATTTTTAATCAAATATGAAAAAAAAGTGCAATTTATATTAATTTCATGTTAAAATAATCCTGTTGAGAAAATTTAAAATAATCAGCAATATAATGTGAAATAGAAAGATTTTACAAATGCATTCTTTGAAGATATTTTAATGAAATTTTGTTATAACAAATTGCTCTTTATATTATAGAACTAGCAAAAATAAGAAATATACAATATTTTAACTTTGTATATATACTATAAATATATATATTTTATTACATAAAAAAAGTACAGTAATGAATAATCAAATTTTTATGAGTCATATAAAATTCCTAACCTGTTATTAGATTGATCAATCAGCTGGTGAGCACCCGAGTCTTGGGAACGACGAGCTCGAACTGATTCCCCATCTCTAAAATTAACATCAATTCCTTCTGTTTCTTGCTGCAAGATATTCATTTTGTTATTAAGCAATATTTTATAACAATAAAAGTACTTCTGTTTAAAGAAAATTATTATCAAATTAAGATATCACATAAAAAAGAAAGAATAAATTATATAGTTACTGAAGCAACCATGTTAATATATAACACCAAGTAAATATTAAAATAACATAATTCTGAAAATTCCAATAGCTACTTTGGCATTTTCAAACTAGACAAACATCCCATTAGACAAATCTTTTAACAAATATTAATTATATAACTAGTATTTTAATTATAAATTGTTTGAAGATTTAACATGTAAATCCTGTTAATAAAATCATGATCATAGAAATAAAAAAACATACATTCCTTACCGGCGAATACATTTCATTTCGCCCTCCAACGGACGGATCGGATGCTGACTGAGACATTCTCTCTCTGGCAGCTAAAATGGACTGAACCCTTTCTTGGGTTAAAATAGATTGCAAGTTATTTTCTGTCTTAGAATACTGGCTATTCACGAAAGACGTCATGAGTTTTGTGTATTCTGTTGCAGATTCTCCGTCACTCTCGTTCATATGCTAAAACAGGAATAAAGAAAATGAAATTTGTATCCCAGATTAATATTGATATTGAAAATAATTTCTGCTTTAATTATATAATAAAAAATTCATTGATTATCTTTTTTTAACATTACATAAAATATACAAGCACATCAGATAGCATTAAAATAGCTGATATTTTGTTCATAAAAATATAAAAGAAGAAAGTTCTATTCACACTGTAAAAAAAAAAATTATGTTTTGTAGTAAGAAAATTTGATAAGTTTTCTTATATTAAAATTATGTAATATTTGCTGAGAGATACCAACTAAAAGAATTCATTCAATAATCAGCTATGGGTCAAATAACTTCGTAAGTAAAATATATTTTCATAAGTTAACATTTTGTCAACATTATATTTTGTGTTTATAAAAAAAATTATTATTACTAAAAGGAAATTATAATCTTCAAAAATTCTACATATTAAATTTAAATGTGTTTCTTATTTTAATAAACTAAATTAATGTAAAGTAATAATCAATGATTATATAAAATTCTTGAAGGACCATGTCTTTAGTATGAAAATCATCATTTTTTTTAATGAAATGTTATATAAATAATTTAGAAATATTAAGATCTAAATTTCCCATAAGTGTCAGTTGGAAAGCAAGCCACAACATTTATATTTTACTTAATAAAAATGCATTTTTTTAACAGTTTATACATATACATATGTATACTTTAAGGAATAATGAAACATGTGAACTACTTGTAACATATTTTTATTGTAACATATAATACTCATTACAACTTAAAATAAATTAATACAAATATAATTTTGTTAAAGTTCCTTATAACGAAACTATATAGAAAATTTGTAAATGAAAAACTAATTGATATACTACATGTACTAATTAATTTTCTATAGCTACTAACTTATTTACATCTACATTAACAGAATATACCTTATATTACCTATAATTTACAACCAAATAACATCAGTATAAAGGCCTCACCAAAATTGGATTAGCACCTTATAGGAGAGAATTCCAAAGCACTGTTAAAAAAATATTATTTGATTATGAGAGCTCAATTTTATTGACATTGAACTGCACTCTTATATGAAAAGAAATAATTATGGGGCACAAACCAATGTTTGAGGAATAGAAATAATTTTTATTTTCATAAAAGAAAAGTGTAATTAAAAAAATTTACAACAGTATGAATATTTTTTCCTTGTAATAGTATAAACTCTGCTGATATTGAAATTACATCTATCACATCAATCAATTTCATATTTCATGTAGATAAATTTGAACGAAAAAAAAAAAAAGGATACAATTTTATAATACTTCTAGAGTTAATAATTTACAAAAACCTTATTTCTTAAATATGACATATTAATAACTTTTTAAGAAAATAATTTTTAACAAAAGAAAAAACTGACAATCCTTATTTGGTCCACAATCGATTTTTTTTTTTTTTATCAAAGAAAAGCACTTGAAAAATAATTCCTTCGTTTTTATTAAAGAGGATTACAAATGATTATGAGTAAAAAATACAAATAGATTAAAAAACACAAAAACGAGTAATTTAATTTTGTTTACATAAATACGTAGATATAGAAAAAAAAAGTGAACAAAAATTTAAACAATGCTAATCAATATAGGAAAATTAAAAATATGTAATTCTTGATAAGTTACATGAATAACTTGCTTTTGTTTCAAATCAAAACATGATGTCCCCTAAGTTATTTTTAACATTCAAACAGAAACCAAAATTTATTCGGCAAATTTCACACAGTAAACAGATAAAGGCCTCAGGATGCAACATTACGTGTTGCCATCTTATTCGATAAAAATATTTCGATATTATTTAAAATGATGTCACCCATTCTTTACATTTCCGATAAATTTGCTATAATTAATGTCTTCTTAAACTAAATTATGGAACTGGAGGTAAAGAGATATTTCTCCCCAGAAACTCCATAATTCAAACTACCTTCGGCTTTTGTTACACAAAATTTTATAAAAGCAGATCGATATCAAATTTAGCAAGTGATATTAGATAATTTATTTTTAATTAAAAGAGAAATAATAATAAATAAATAATAACTGCATAAATTTGTGAAACCATTTTTTCCATTTTAGAATTTGTATCATTGTTCTCTAAGTGAAGTATTTCTATCAACTATGGCAACTACTTTCTAATTTAGTTTTAGTTGTGGGCTTTAAATTAAGATTCATGAGCTGAAAAATGTAAAAATTTCGTCCTTCGCAAGTCTTCGAGGATAATGAAAAATGTCCTTCGAAATTAAGAGTACATTTCAATTAACTAAATGAAAATTGAATTACAACATAAAATGTAGGAACAAATGCTGCAAATACATTAAATAAGACATTTATGAATAAAATGCAAAAAATTAAAATCTGATAGTGACGTGATGGTAAACGTGGAAAAGTTTAATGTTTTAACAATAATAAAAAAAAATTACCATTATCTATACTACTATATAAATCTGTAAGCTCTGTCTGTTTGTCCTATTATAACTCACCAAGGATATATCCCATTAAGAGGAAAATTTGTATACATGTTCAAGATACAATCGCTTAAAATATAGGCTTTATTTCATTAATTATCTATTATAATATGGGCCTGAATGGTCGAGTGGTTAACGCTCTGGCGCTCGGTACCACAGTTTTCGGGTTTGTGTCCCGGCGGTGCCATGGATGTTTGTAGTGGTTCGGAATGCACTTTAAGCCGTATGTCAAGATCTAACATGATCGTAGAGCGTTGCGGATATATTGTTAATCCGTGCCCGTAGCTTATCTTCAGGCTATACGCACCTCCTGGGTAGTGCTAAGTGAGTAACGTCGGTGCGGCACTTGTCTTAAGGCATCAAAGACAACTGCCTAAGTGTTTGCCCATGGCATAGAACAAAAAAAAATCTATTGCAATATGCATAGATAATTTTTTTTGAATATATTTTAAAAATACGGAGGAAGTTCATTATCAATTGTTAATTGTTTTTTTTTTTTTGTAAAACATGCCATTTGTTTTATTTATCAATATATGTGTAAGTGTCTAATCTCCAGTGACATGCAGTGCGGGACGGACATTCCTTGAGTATTCTACTCATGGATCTTCATCCAGGGCAGCTTCGGTTGTGATGGAGCACCAGTAAGTAGAAGTCTGACTTGGCTCTGTGTCACTGAAGACGGAGGGCATTGCCTTCCGGGAGGATCTTTAGGGGGTACTACTCCGCATTTGCGTATCGTATGGAAGAAAACCCCGAAATTTCCCACCAGGTAATCCGACTAACGTTGCTGAACATCTCGAATGGCCATCAAGACCCTTCGCTCTTTGAAACAGCGCCTACAACAAAGCCACCAGTGCTTTGAACACTAGCCCTAATGCTCATCAGCGGTGTACATTACCACTCAGCCACAAGTCGGGCTTATTTATCAATTGTTTCTATTAATTGACTGGATTAAATTTTTTTTTTTTTTTTTTAAGAAATATAAAAGTGGTTATTTCATTCAGTTTGGTTACTTTAACAATAACGATAATAAAGACGGTGGAACAAATAATGAATATTAGTAGAATAGATCTTCGAACACCTTGTTTTTTACATAGATAATCATGTGTATCCTCATCTAATAGAATTAAATACAATTGCGTATTTTTTAGCGAAGCATTTAATCAAATTAATAACCATAAAGTGATAAACTTACATATTATATTATTACTCAGAAATGCATGATTTATATGTGGGTGGCTCGTATTTTTGCAATTAAGCACGAAATATCGATGCAAACGAAGATTTTGAGCTTGTCAAACAAAATATTCGACATTGGAACCATAAAAATTAACTTTTAATAATCCATGATTAAAATTCGTAAAAACGCATTCTTAATATCACTCTAACGTTGTTCTTGCGTGAGAATAATTTCCGATTTAGCACACCATTTAACACAATAAATTATCGGAACTGGAGTACAAAGTAGATCTACTTCCTCTTAGTGCCCTCCGGTCACCGTCTGATACGGCAAAAGGAAACGACAAACAAACCAACCATACAAACATGGCCAACTAACCAACAATACAAACACGACCAACTAAACAACCATACAAACACGACCAACTAACCAACCATACAAACATGACCAACTGACCAACCATACAAACATGACCAACTAACCAACAATGCAAACACGACCAATTAACCAACCATACAAACACGACCAACTGACCAACGATACAAACACGACCAACTAAACAACCATACAAACACGACCAACTAAACAACCATACAAACACGACCAATTAAACAACCATACAAGCACGATCAACTAACCAACCATACAAATACGACCAACTAAATAACAATACAAACACGACCACTAATCAACCATACAAACACGTCCAACTTACCAACAATACAAACACGGCCAACTAACCAACAATACAAATACGACCAACTAACCAACAATACAAACAGGACCAACTAATCAACAATGTAAACATGACACGTCCAACTAACCAACCATACAAACACTATCAACTAACCAACCATACAAACACTATCAACTAACCAACCATACAAACACTATCAACTAACCAACCATACAAACACTATCAACTAACCAACCATACAAACACTATCAACTAACCAACCATACAAACACTATCAACTAACCAACCATACAAACACGACCAACTAACCAACCATACAAACACGATCTTCAGTTTGGCTCTTTGAGTTTTGCAGTGGAATGAGGTGGATTGTTCCATTATCATCTGTGGCATTGCTACGGATTTTCTGTGGACACGATTGTCTTCGCAAGCACCTTCACAGACTGACTCCTGACCCTCTCCGCCTCCCATATGATAATCATGAAGAAATGGATATGCTTCCTGTACTGCACTGCCTCCTGTTTCTTTATGGAAGTGTTATTGGACTGCCAACTTAAGTGGATGGAATAACTGATGTCATTTGTTTTTATCCTGTTCTTTGTATTTTTTTCTTCTTTTTCAATTCCTTCTATTAGCTCACACTCTTCCTTGTTCATAAAATACTTTCTATTCATCCACTCGAGTGCAATACATTTTTTTTTTTTTTTTTTGAACTTGTAGTGGATGACACTGGATGTTAACACAGTTTTTTCAAATATTAATTCATTCATTACATTTGATTGATTGATTTTAGTTTTTTTTTTTTAGATTTAAGTTGCATGTATCTACCAATAGATGGTGCGAGATAAACTTAAAAAAATGAATGAAAAGGATTTATAAAGGACTTTCTGCAATAGAGTGAGAAAAAAGTAGGAATCGACTTAAATTTTTTTTTTTTATATTACTTGTTCATGATATCTGCTATCCTGTAAACTTGCCATTGGAAATAAAAAAATTGTTGGAACTTAAATATTAGTATCCTTCATTGAAACGAACGCAACGAAGATGGACGAACAAAGTGTGCACAACGGGTATTGGCAGATAATGCAGAATTTAAATCAGATTAAGAAGTTACATTGGGTGCAAAAACGGAAAGAGATCTACTACATTAAAACTACTAGAGAAAAAAAAATTGGGAAAAATGTTTTTAAAGTTATCACATTTGGGTGTCTTATTGCCTGGAAATTCCAATTTTGATAGTAATTTTTTTTTCTCAGTCTCAATCGAGTCCATTCGTTGTTTAAAGCCAGTATACAGCATCAGAAACTAGTTTCCTTCTGTTATATTTTAACCTGAATGCACCAGACATGAGCCTCACATAGATCCTATATAGTAACAGTTTGCATAATTTTCGCCATATTTCGAGATTTTGAGAAATTAAAAACATCGTTATGTAATATAAAGTCGTAATTGTTTAATTAGTAGTCATTGAGGTCGTCAAAGAAATATTTTTATCGAAATATCTTAATAAAACGAGATTGAAGTAAATATCGTAATATTAAACGTCTTATTGTAAAAGATTTTAGGAAGAAAAAAAAAATACATTTACGAAATGCACCTTTTTATAGATATGTTTATTAACAAGAAATATAAAAAAAAAAAATTTTAAAGTCAATTCCTACTTTTTTTTCATTATATTGCAGAAAGTCTTTTACAAATAAAGTTGAAATTTTCCTCTTAGATCTGCGCCATCCTAGATATATACAACTTAAATCTAAAGAAAACTAAAATTAACTAATTAAATTTAATGAATGAATTAATATTTGAAAAAGCTGTATTAACATCAAGAGACATCCACTACAAGTTGTATGTATGTATTTGAACTACTTGAATGGAGGGATAAAAAGTATTTTATTAACGATTGAAAATGTGAACAAGATATATATATATAGGGAGAGTGTGAACTAATAGAAGGAATTAACAAAAATAACAGTGTCACGTTTTCAAAGCGTAATTTTTAATAATGTTTTCATTATACATTTTTTACTTGACTGAAAGGCAAAATTTAAAAAAAAAAAATTCTTTTAGTTTTAAATAATTTATATATATATATATATATATATATATATATATATATATATATATGATTACATATTCTATAATTTCTTAAAAATAATAATTAATTTCATTAAAAGAATTACCTGTGATCTGCTTTATAATAATTTGTATCTTTATTATTAAATTTAATTTTTTTCGTACATTAATTAGACATGATCTTTGAAATTATCGATACCATTTATAGTAGAGAATTATGAAATGATTTTATGTAAATATTTGAATTTAATGAACAAAAAAAAAAAATTGCCATTTTTATTTCTGATATGTGTCAATGTAAAAATGCCACATCATTTTTCGATTGATGAGCCTGGAATCTTTTTATTCAGGCGGCGTTTTGTATCATTATCCGAAGTATTTAAAAAAAAAAAAAAAATCAATCTTTTTAAATAAATTGTAGCAATGTAAAACTCATTTTCAAATTACCTTTACTTCAATCTTTAGTGTTATATTCACCCTACTACCACAGTTATTTTTTTCGGCGTCAACCAAGTAGAAATACAATATCAAAATTACGATTATGATATTTCTTCCCG
The DNA here is from genome assembly GCA_021605075.1 of Caerostris darwini. Taxonomy (NCBI): domain Eukaryota; kingdom Metazoa; phylum Arthropoda; class Arachnida; order Araneae; family Araneidae; genus Caerostris; species Caerostris darwini. The sequence continues at coordinate 150,589 of BPLQ01013385.1, read as the reverse complement.
CAAACATAGCAAAAGATCTCGCACTGTTCTAAATATTTTAAATTAATTCTTTACAACTGCCTAGATGAAAAAAGTTCGCTTTTCTCCTAATTTGACCTTTGTTCATTCGGGGTTATTACATGCAACTGATTCCATCAACATTTACATTTTTGAAATTTTTGATATTTTTCATTTTATAATTTTATTAAATAAATAATTCTCTTTTAAAAAAAAAGGGCATTTAATTATCTATTTTGCTTATTAACTCAAAGGGCATGAGACCACCGCTATGTTTCAACATTTTACAAAGAAGGAGCTAGAGGCCGCTACGCGACCAAGGATCTCCGTAATAATCTACAATAAGGGGAAATACAATATCAATAAACAAAAGTCTGACGTTGCCATCGTTTCCTTTCGGAAAAAAAAAAAACTAAATGAAAATATTTAAACATGCTGTTATATCTCGAATTGGATATCGAATATTCAAATATTCATTAATTATAGTACTATTAAAAATTAATTGCTTAATATAATTTATATAATTGATTAAAGCATTTATTTTATTTTTTAAAAATAAATCATTTTGATTAATTTACACTTCTTACAAGCCTTCAAGTTGCTGTTGGCCAGTCAGATGAATCATAATTTTAAAAATTTAAAGAACATTATTCAAAAAATTTTATCGTTTGCATCGTTCAAATTCATACAATTACAGCTGCTTTCCAAACTGTTTCGTTAGTTAAAAATTCTAATGGTCGTTATTTTATCGATGGCTATGTTGATTTTGAAAATTGTAAACAAACATTTTGTTCTTTACATAACTAAAAGTAGGTGAAATTATTACGTATAAATTAGAACACTGAAATAAAAAAAAAAAATGAAACAGAATACCACAAAATTTCGAACAAGCATTGGTTTGCCCTTGACCTTTATGGAATTAAGATAATGGGTAAGTAATTTATTTTATTAAAATAAGAATATCCTTATGAGAAAAATCGATTTGTTAAGTATAATATACCTAATATTCGTTTAATTATAGAATGAATTATGAATTTCGCAAAACTACTTGATTATGGAAAAAATCTAATTAATAGGAAGAAAAGATCATTGGTTGCTTTGATTCATTCTTAGAATTTATTGAGGAAATGAAATGGGAAGTTTACAAAATTGTAATTTAAACTGTTTCCATATATTTTGCTTTCGATTGTTCTCAGGTGGCCACTTTTTAGTTTTAATTAAATTTGAAGGAATATTTTATTTATTTTGTTTTATGGTATATCTTTTATCATGCTAAAACTTTTATTTCACCTATTTCAAAATCCACTTTTTAATTTATATTTGCAGAAAGTTATAAAAGAGAAAAATCAGCATATGCTCACCACACATAGTATATATCAGATATAATCGCTAGATGAGTGATCTAGTTATCTAATGAGCAGAAAGTGCATCGTTTTCTGATCGTACGTATTCCTTGATAAAGCTATATTAAAGATTTTATAATTAATTTCTTTTGCATTTTTATAAGTTTTTTCTTTTCGGTTTTCCTAAATTCTTTCGGATTTTACAAATTTCATGGATAACGTGTTTCACGCTATATTATTGCATATTTTGTATAAAATTTATGTGTCCATTTTTTTTATCTGCCAGTGCAATTTTAGCCATTCAACTTTTTGATAATTGTATTTGTCTAATAATTTTCAATTTTATAGTTGCGGTATATGCGCAATTTGGATCTTGAACAATTTTTTTAGATGTTCTTTGGTGTTTCTATTGATGTGTTTCTACATATATATGATTAAAACCAATATTTTCTCATATCACTTTTAGTGATTCTAAATAAAACCGAAATTTTTGTAAAAAAATGTTGACTTATGTTTATTTTATAAAAATGAAAATACAAGGGGGTAGAGTAAGCAGATGTCTCCAAAATGATCGTTCACCGAAATATTTTCAAATAAATTCATAAATAAAATTATGGCGGAGTAGCCTTTTGTTTTAATTTGGGTTTTGGTAACATTTAAAAAACCATTTAGATTTAACTAGTTGCTCGATCGCTCTGTTCTATTTATTATTTTAAAATTGTTCATAATTGTAAGAAAAAAAAAAAAAAAAAAAAAAAAAAAAGAAAGGGGAGGAAACAGCATTCCAATTTTTTTTATTGTAATAGTAAAAAATCAGTTTAAAAAATTATTTATTTAGTCATATTTTAATTATACGGTGCAGTAAAGGTTCAAACTCTATAAAGGGGAAAAAATAAGATCGAAAACAAGTTAAGAAAAGGTCACCCGTCAGTGTTTTCAACGTGATCAGAATTATAGTTAGGAAATTTGTGAAACATTCCTATTTTCGAGAGAAGATTTCTACAGAATTACAGAAATATTTTCTTCATTTTCAACTGAAACTGTTCGACAAATGTTCATATTAGCAGGATTACATGGCCATTTTATCCGATGAAAATTTTTTTTTGTAAATGCAAAAAATATGTTTATAATAGAATTAAGAAGATGCTTCTAATAAAACGTTTAGAACATCGACTTTGCGAAGTAAAGTCAAAGAGGTAGAAACAATTATACATTTCATATCAATGATCTTATGGTTCAATAAATATTATTTATTATTTTTATTAATAATTTATTAATATTATTTTAATATTATTTATATTTATTCCAAATGTGACTCTATGGTTCAATAAATCAAAAACTTTTCACATTTTGAAAATAAAATATTTTTAAGCTTAAATAAATACCACAAAAATTTTTGCATGCGATTTAGATGCACATAAAAATTGGCAGTTTAACATTGATTTTAAATAACTTTATTTAAATAACATTGATTTAAAACAAATGTAAAAACTTCCGTGTCGTGTTAAAGGAATACTTTGCTTTAGAATATTCATTTTTTTTTCTATCTAGCTTTATATATATAATTAGAATAGTATCCTGACTTAATGTATTTCCTTTAAAAATTCGCAAATTAGTTATTAATTTTTTTTAGAAAAGATCATATTATTGTAAAAAATGTGTACAGTTCATTTAGGAAATTCGACTGTTTTATCTAACAACAACAACAACAACAAAAAACTATAAAAATGTTTGTAGAATAAACAGTAAACCAATATCTGGAAAACCAGCAAAATTCTTTCATGAAATGAAACGAATTATCGTCCAAACAATTACAAAAAATTCCATAACGTTGCTAACCTGATTAACAGCAGAATTAAAAAAGTACGAAATTTGTGTATTTTCAGAAACAATCTGAAGAATAATTAGATCTATTTAATATCAAATGTTGCAAGGAAAAAATTCTTCGTTAGTAAAAAGAACCGAAAACTTCGTATTTCATCTGCCGGAAACCTGAAAAATGCTTTTATAGAGTTAAATTTATTAAAGAAGGCGAATGTAATAAACTCAGAGTTGTGTAATAGTTGTGATTAAGAATTTTAAAATGCAAACTCATTCCATTTATTTAAAATGGCGATGGAGGAGTTATTGTGTGGGAATGCATTGGTTAAGTACGAATTTATTAATGATTTCATACATCAATAATTGTATATTGACATTTAAAACGAAAATTTAAAATAACAGATTGGAAATTTCGGATAGCAAATTGATTAGAAATTCTTTTAGAACAAATTTTCTACACTTACTTACTTCCTTCAATGTCCTATTATGGTTGTAAAAACTGTAAAGAAATTAAAATGCTTCTTCTGTCACCAGATTTAAATCCAATACTACATTTTTGACAAGTTTTTGAAAGTATATCAGTATTTCATTTTTCAAAGCAGTAAATTTTCATTATATATTTTAAAATTTTTCATCTAAGAATTTACATAGATAGCATATGTATGCGAAACCTTCTGTAGATGGGCGGACGGACGGACAGACACACGGACTGCATTCATTAATAATTCCCGTTTAAATATTCACTTGCTATACTATTATTATGGGAAAGAGAGAGTATTTTATAGAAGTATCAGATTACGATTCAACTTAAAGCTTGAAAATAAAGGGTATGCTACTTACTTTGTGGTACCTTATGGAGTTCCGTGACATTTTCTATTCACAGATTTGCTCTTAGGAAATAATTAACACTCTTAAAGAATTGTAGAAGTATAATAAAAACAAGTTTACTTTAATGAATGGAACCAAAAACTCTTTATATAATAGTGTCACAATATTCCAGTTCCTATCTTGCATTAATAAAGAAAATTGTCACAGTGATAAAAATAAAACATGCATGTGATAAAAAGCCAACTGCAATTTAACGGTTGTTGGTTGCTAAGCAATACGCGTTATACTTGAACAGTGATTCTTTTCCCACTTTTGATGGAACACAAAATCGAATTTTGTGCTTAATATACTGTTGTAAACGTAATTGCATTGGTTTTTTTTTTAATTTCCTCTTTTAATAGTAGCAATTTGATTTGGTTTCAATTAAAAATTAAATATTTTAATATTATTTAATCTTAATTCAGTACTTTTAATTTTTTATACTTTATACTTTAAATTAAGAGATTTGTTTGCGTGTATGCGCTTGTATTTTCTATAACTTAAAACGGGGATGCACTCTAATCGTATATATTCATTACAACCACAAAAAAATTCGAAAATTATCTAACACGAATTTATTTAATTTGTTTATATAAAAAATAGACTATGTAATATAATAAAAAATTAAATGAAGAATTTAATGCTTGGTATTATATTAAAAGTATATAGCTTGATATTATAGTGCTTTATAAAAGTTTGATATTATAGTGCTTTATATTATATTTATAACATTATAAGTGCTTTAGTAATTGGTTCAATTTCTAAAACTCAAAAGGTGTTAGTCAAATGGTTTTTCTTTTCTTCTTTTTGCTAATATTGAAGCTTAGGATGTATACATATAAGAAGGACTAAACGATTTCGAAGACTGAAGATATTTCTGATTTCGCAAATTTTCATTTTTTATTTAAATTCATAATTAATGTTAGATGTTGCATCGAAGGAAAAGGAACAGATCGTTGGGAATGCTGGAGCTTCCAAGTACCTCACCAAAAAATTAAAAAAGTTCAGCGAGTTGTATTTTATAACGAATAGTAAATATTTAACTAATTTTCTGTGTAATATTTGACCACATATTACACTTATGCTCATCATAAACAGCCCACAGATGGGTGATAAGGGGAGTGTAGTGCCTACCGGGAGAACTTTTAGAAGTACCTCCCCCTCATTTGCGTATTGTATGTGAGAAAATCCCGAAAATTCCCGTCAGTAAGCCTGATTATCGATGCATGGCGCTTTTACATATATTACAAGTAACCGCCATCGATTCTTCCTGTTTCTGAAAGCAGTGATTACAACAATGCCACCAATGGATTCAAATTTTTGCCACGAGTGTGGCAAGTGGGCTCCTTTTCAATTTTGTTTATATATTTTAAATAAAAGTGTTTGTTCCCAAATTATGTTGATCCAAACAGGATTACGCATTTCAATGCATTACCTACAAACAACCCCATTTGGTTAGTTTAGCACACTTTAAAACGGAATTCGTGTTTTCCAATAAATATCGAAATATCATAGAAATGCTTCTCTAATATATAAATGCTTATTTTTTATTAATTTAAAGCTGGAGCTTGATTCAAGTTTAATCTTTTACGAAAATGTTAAAAAAAAAAAAAAAAAAAAAAAAAAAAAAAAACCCACTAAATTTTTCAAATTAAAATTAAATTTGAAAATGCGTTGAGGCGGTTTGTGCATATTCCTGACTTACCAACCTTTGAAATTCATTCATTTGAACTGAAAAATTCTTTTTTTTTTCTCTTAATCCTTTACTTTTTTTATTTGGAGTGCAATAAAAATATTCCGAGAATATTTTTATTAATTATCCATTAATGAAGTAAAAACCATAATTTTTTTACTGTAAAATGCTTCTTTTTAACTACTCTTTCATCAGCATTTGCTTAAATTTCCAAAAAATAAATGGGAATATTTCGGTGGTAATAAATAAATTAATTTTGTTTGTCAAAACTTAAATAATTCCACTCCACCGAATTCATTTACTTTTATCTTATATGTAAAATATTTGTATTTAATATCTTTATTTATTTGTAGTTTTAAATGATTCAGTTAAAATTTTTTTTTGGTTTTAGTGAACATATTACTTCTAACTATCTTTTTACCTTTTATAAGGAAAGGGAATTGCTTGTTTGATTTGAATTATTTTTTTATGATGAAACTTTAAATGAATATCATTTGAACTTTTTGCACACATTGCTGCTCTAACTTCGAAAAGATATAAAGTGTACAAGTGCAATGAACGCAACAGCTGATTAAATTGGTACACGCCATTTTCTTTCACTACTTGTAAAATAAAGGTATTGCGATTATATATATAAACAAGTAATTAAAAAAAAATTTTTTTTTAAAGTCAGTTCCTACTTTTTTTTTCACTCTATTGCAGAAAGACTTTTATAAATAATTTTCATTCATTTTTTTAAGTTTATCTGGCGTCATCTATGGGTGTCCAGTGTCATCCACTACCAGTTCAAAAAAAAATGTATTTGAATTTGAGTGGATGAATGAAAAGTATTTTATGAACGATTGAAAATGTGAACAAGATATATATAGGGAGAGTGTGAGCGAATAGAAGGAATTGAAAAATAGTGTTTCATAAGGGAGGATAAAAATGATCACACGACTGTCTAATCATGGGTAGTAGTAATCTGTGGCAAGGCGGACAAATGAAGTGCGTCACATTCACTGTTTTGAAAAGGAATACTTTCAATAGGGATTCTAATGCAGCTGGCAATACAGAGACAGTTAATTTTTATGCCACGAGCAAGTTAAGCTACTGCAAGTTGCACCGCTGTTACTCAGGGTGCACGTGTAGCTTTGAGACAGGCTACGGTAACAATACCCCCACACAACACTCTACGATCCTATTAGACCGGGACCTACGGCTTGAAGTGGATTCTGAACCGCTACACACATCCATGGCACCGCCGGGGCTCGAACCCGAGACCTGGGGTAATGAGCGCCAGAGCGCTAGCCCCTCTGTCATCAGACCCCTGTGATTCTGATATATAAATAAGAGTTACTTCCCGAAAACGGTATTTTATGAATCTTCTTAAATGTGGCATGCAAATATGAGCTACCTCTAAAAGTCTTCTGAAAAAGTGTCACTCCCCTTCAAAAGATGTCATCAATTCGCACACATATTCTGATTAATGTTGAATTTGCTACAACCAATAGCTGATTACTAATACTAATTGCCTGGTTTCAAGTGCACAATGTTAATAATAAAGATAATACACTATGTGGAAGAAAGTGACGGGACACGACACTATAACGACATAAACAAATATTTATTAAAATTAATAGGAGGTAGGGCCTCCTTTGCCTGCGATCACAGCTGCAACCCTTCTGGGCATGCTTTCCACTAAATCAGACATAGTGGCAAGAGGAATTTCCTTCCAAATGTTTAACAGGAAGTTCCATAGTTCAGGCTTGCTTTTGGGGAGTGGGGTGCAGGCTCTCAACCGACGGTCCAATTCGTCCCAGAGATGTTCAATTGGGTTAAGATCAGGGCTCTGCGCCGGCCACTCCATGCGTTTAACGTTGTTGTTCACATACCAATCAAGAGTCCTCCTTGCAACATGACATGTTGCGTTGTCGTCTTGATACCAGCAATCATCCATGCCGTACGTTGCCCACAAGGTAGGAAGGACAAGATTGTCGAGAATATCACAGTATCTATCGCCATTCATCGCACCATCAACCTTCCCCAGTGGGGCAGCCCATACCAGGAGAAACAGGCCCATACCATCAATCCTCCTCCACCAAACTTTACAGTTGGGATGACACATTCGGGCAAAAGGCGTTCTTCTGGTAAACGCCATACCCAAACACGTCCATCGGAACGGAAAAGGGTAAATCGTGACTCGTCACTCCAAAGGACGCGTTTCCAGTCATCCAGAGACCAAGTACGGTGGCCCATCGAAGGCGCGCTTTCTAGTTGGTTTTCGTTCAAATGCTTATGGGCCGCCGAACGTCCAGTGTAACTTAACTTATGGGCCTCGATACGAAGAGTCTTGGTCAAAACGGCCACACCTGTGGCTTGTCTAAACTCATTAGCGATGTTATCCACGGATGTTTGACGGTTACTTCGAATCTCCCTGCCCAGCTGCACCCGCCGGTCCCTGCTGGGGAGAATTGTAGGTCGTCCACTTCGGGGTGTGTTCTGACAGTGTCCTTCAGTCTTGTAGCGACACACAACACGTGTTACAGTTGATTTTGAGCAGTTACGGAGACGCGATATCTCCCTAATTGACACCTTGGCAAGATGCAATCCAACCAACACACCTTTCTCGAACTCAGACAACTCTTCCCGTGGCGGCATCTTGACAAAAAACAACTCTAGTCGACTCCACAGAGTATTTATAGGATATGGCTGACAAGTGATACCTATTATTGCGCATGTGTCAGTTGTATTGTCGACTTTTCTACTTTTTGAGGGGTGTCCCGTCACTTTCTTCCAGATAGTGTATTAGAATAATATAATAAACATATCATATTCTGGTACTATTTATTTTTTTTAGATAATATTATCAATATGTATAAAATTTTTTCTCTTTGTTTCAGTCCAATTAAATTATTTTATATAAAAAAAAAGGATCTTCATTACAAGTAATCTTCATTTTTCTCTCATAAAAATGTTTAGCAAACGAGAGGAAAAAAAGTCCCTTCTCAATTCTTTTTCGTCTTCTTCTTCTTCTTCTTCTTTTTTTTTTTTTTTTTTTTTTTGAAACATCCACATCTTTTTTCCCTGCAATACTTCGTAGAAATCTGCCATCATTTTAACATCTCATGTACCTCAATATCAGGTTACAATTTTTTTTCCTTGATGTTTCCGTTTCTCTTGTTACTTTCGAACTGGCATTTTCAAATTTTTAGGAAAGAAATTGAGATGGGATTTTAGAAGGAAAAAAAAAAAAACCTTCTCAAATTATCCTGCAAACCAGCTGTTTGAATTTTTCAAGCACGCCAATCATATTTTAATACTTAAATTGCATTTTTGTAATATTTCAGTTGTTATTAACAAATTTTTTTATGTTTAATTATTTCTTTTCACTAAAAGGGTTTTTGTTAGGAGGAGGGGGGGGTAATTAACTTTTGTTCATTATTACATTTATCGACAATTTTGAATTTCATGTATTTTGATATTCGATACAATTTTTGCTTTTCAGTTTATATATATATATATATATATATAAACTGAAAAGCAAAAATTGTATCAAAATATATATATAGATAGATAATATCGGGGTCATTTCATGTTTTACTATACTAACAGTTGGCCGAAAAGTTCATAGGCTGACACATAGATGGCGTTACTAGTATTAAACCCATATGATTTTTAGTTAGCCCTAACCTTCAAAAGACACGTGTATAAATTTGACAGCTGTTAGTATATGAGTTATAGCTTTTTTAGTGTTCATCACGTGCAGTCCACTCGGCTGACTGTCGATTGGACTCCGGTGTGAAATGATGGAGCCATGTTTCATCCATTGTCACATATCGACGCAAAAATTCTTGTTTATTACGATCGAACAGCTCCAGACACTGATTAGAATCCTCAATTCGTTGTTGTTTTGGGTCGATTGTGAGTTCGCGCGGCACCCACTTTGAACAGAGCTTTCGCATAATAAATTTCCAATAATCATTCACGAGATGTCCGACACGTTCCTTTGATATTTTTAGGGTCTCAGCTATCTCAAACAACTTCACTTTACGGTTATTAGAAATTATTTTGTGGACTTTTTGGATGCTTTCGTCGGTAACAGCCTGTTTGGGGCGTCCACTGCGTGCATCGTCCTCGGTGCTCATTTCGCCTCGTTTAAATTTAGCAAACCACTTCCCTACGGTTGATTTTCCTGGTGCCAAGTCCGAATAATGTATATCAAGCCAAGCCTTGGCTTCAATAGTATTTTTTTTCGCCAAAAAGCAATGCTTTATTAACACACGAAATTCCTTTTCATCCATTTTTTCAAACTAACAAAAGTTGCTTCACTAAAAATGCTATAATTCGCATACTAATGGTGCAACAGCTGTCAAATTTATGCACGTGTCTTTTGAAGGTTAGTTCTAACTAAAAATCATATGGATTTAATACTAGTAACGCCATCTATGTGTTGGCCTATGAACTTTTCGGCCCACCTGTTACAAATAACTTTCTACTGAGGAATTAAGAGAAGGAATTACCTTGAGGGATAATTTTTAGAGTTCCCAGATGCGTATCTCATGGCGGAAAGCTTTCCCTGGGTGCCCTGGTGGTTCTTACACAGTCTGGTGCAATGAGTCTCTTCCTTACTGAAAGCAATGGCAGCAGCGGATTCAAATTCGATACCTCCATCACACTAGTTGAGCGCATTACCATTGGATAGCAAATCGAGCTGTACTTCGACTTGAGACCGTTCTGACCTACAAAAGTATATACAGTTTGATTGTTTTAGTTTGGTTTGTCGGTCTACGGTTATCTTGTGCAAATGAGGGCTAAACAGATCGGGACCTACGGTTTAATGTGGGTTCCGAATCACTCACAAACATTCATGCCACATCCAGGATTCGAACCTGAAGCCTGTGGTACCAAAAGGTAGCCAATCGGTCACTAGGCTGCATATATATACAGTTTGGTTGAAAGATAAACATCCAGTTTAGTGACGGAAAAAGACGAATCGATTATTTGGCAGGGAATTTAATCACACATGCACGATGCAGGGCCATTTTAAAAGAAAAAGATGAAAATTTCTGCATAAAATATTCAACTTAATTTTTCTTTCAATATTGTATTAATGATTAAAATTTAAAATTACTTTCACTAAACCCCCTTACTAAAATACGTTTCTTTCCTATTGCGCAACTCTATTTGAATCCGTCCAACTAGGCAGATTGCCTAATTTCCATTTAATTGGTGATCAAATTGTTGTTACCAGGCTGAACCATGAGGATATGCTTCACTGCAAGCACACTTTGTCTCCATAACTTTGTATGGACAATCACAAAGACTGTTTTTGGGTCTTACAGGAAGACATCCCCCTGCTTACGAATTTTTTGTACCCATTTCAGACATAGACACTGAACGCTGTTAGACGGTAGAATCTGAACGGTTGACATGGTTAGATTTCGTTTGTCAGTTTTCTGAAGCCAAAGCTTGGCTTTCAAAGATCAGTAAATTTAACATTCATTGAAACGCTCCTGACCTTGATTAGTTTAGTTTGGTTTGTCACTCTACGGTCATCATGTGCTCACGAGGTTTACAGAGATCGGAACCTACAGTTTTAAAGTGGATTCCGAACCACTACAAACATCCATGGCACCGCCGGGGCTCTAATCCAAAACCTGTGGTACCGAGCGCCAAAGCGATGGCTACTCCTGATCTTGAAGTTGGAAGTCATCAAGCAGTTCCAGAAAGTCGCTTAATGTTGATAATTGCGGTGAGATAATTGGTAATTTAAACACGTGGGTATTTGTGAAGATTATCAAATTGAAAGAGGCAAAGATATTTTGAATTAGTGAAATTACTAAAATAAGCATAATTTCACCTTGTGATACAATTTGCTTCTTTAGACTGTTGATAGAATTGATAAAGAATGTTTTTCAGGTACGAATGTTCAGATAATTAATTAATAACCAAAGGATATATCTATATCACTTTGTATAATAGTTACTGTTTTTTAGATGGCTGTTTCGATAGTTACAAGTTTCATATCGTGCAATCTTTTGACTTATTGCAGACTTCATTTATGAGCGGGATATATTCAAGGTTTGTAAAATTTTGGCAATCTATGGGTTCAACTCATTTAATAGTTTCTGCCATTATACTGAATTGAATTCCATTCATTTGCTTACATTCCATTTTGAAAATATCTTTTGTGTGTACAGAAGCGGGCCGAACAAATTTAAATTATTTACATTTATCTCTTGATTTTCCAACTCTTTAAGAAGTATTAACTGTTGTTTTAAAAACACAACTGTTATCAACAGTTTTTTTTAATTTCACCGTTTTGTAATTAGAAGGAAAATGCATGTCAAGAAGACATTCCAGAATTTTTTTTTATTTCTTGAAATCTAAAACAATTTGTAAACACATAAAACTGATTTTATAAATTTATTATTATTATTTGTTTCCTTTCAATTCTAAATTATTTATAGGGAAATAAAATTCAGTTCAAACTCATTCTAGCAGTAAACTTAATATATTTTAAAACACAAAAGGGTTCAGTTTCACAGACTTCAATAGAATTTTTTTTTAACTTTATAGTTCTAATAGAGGGCCTGAATGGCCGAGTGGCTAGCGCTCTGGCGCTCGGTACCACAGGTCTCGGGTTCGGGAATCCACTTTAAACCGTAGGTCCCGGTCCTAATAGGATCGTAGAGTGCTGCGGGGGCATTGTTAATCCGCGTCCGTGGCTTATCTTCAAGTGACACGCGCCCCCTGGGTAGTGCAAAGTGAGTAACGTCTGTGCAGCGCTTGCCTTAAGGCATTCAAGATCAAGCTGTCTAAGTGTTTGCCAGCTGCATTAGTAAAAAAAAAAGTTCTGATAGACAGAAGCACTTCTTGTGGTAAGTCCTGAACCCGACGTGGTCAGCCAATTACAGAAGAGGATTTATTTTCTGCCGTATAGTTTTATTTACTTCTGCCTGGAACATTGAAATTTGACTACAATGTTCTTTTACATCAAAAATGTATTTAAAAATCTTTTTATTAAATCATATGTTTTTTACTAGAGAACAACATACGTTCCTTGGAAAAAATAAATAACAGAAAACAGCAAACATAGCAGCATTCAAATCATGGTATAGAAAGAACAGGACTTGACTAGTTAAGAGATTTATGCTTGCTGTTGCTGCTTTATCTCAATTTATCCAAATGCTGTTAAAATGATAGAGATAAAAGAATTTGACAACGGGGAAAATGAAACCTTTACAAAAGAACTACTCTAAAATTCGAAATTCTTGATATCATTTCCTACGATGAATCACAAATTCGATTTTAAAAGAAAGGAATCGTTGCACGTATTTTCCGGCAACCAAAAGGAAGTAAATAAAATGGATAAACATGAAAAAGAAAGAAATGGATAAAACAGCAGATCAAATATGTAATATTTTAACAATTGCACTATGATTAGAAAATATAAAGTACAACTTGTACTTAAAAGGACAAGTAATAATCTCCAGAAAAAAAAAAACGTGGAGTACCCCATAGATTATAGGACTACGAGATTTTTCGTAGAAATTGAAATGCCATTGTGGTCTTATAATACGCATCCTCTGACAAAATCAAATATTCAAGAGTAAGAAAGAATTTTATACCCAAAAGATTTTAGTAGTTTGTTTCGTGGTTTTACACATTTTGCGCATTGAAACAAATTGTATTCGACTGTTTCAGGTGTTTTGCAGATTGGGCACAATGGAGATGAAGTCAGTTAAATCTATAGAGTTTAGAATTAGAGGGGTATGTCGTTGTGCGAAATCTGGATTGAAGAATGTTCTCTTTTCGATGAGTAGGAAGAAGTCTATGATAAGGTTTAATATTACCTAAATGACTGAATACTTGAGCATATTTTCTGTACACTGTTCTGTTGCTTTTATCCTTGCTTTCTTTTATTTTGATGAAATATGAGGTCTTCCGTAGATGTCCAATGAAATATTATTGTATCTGCTGCAGATTTCGTGAGAGAATCTGTCAGTTGGGGACCAGATGAATTCGATGGATATAAAGTTATTGCAGACATCTTGAAGTTGAGGACACGATTGGAATGGATATTGCAATTCTGAATTGCCTGAATATGTTTATGAGATGAGAGATCATAAGTGGAAAGGGTTAAAAAGGAATGCAAGGCTTCTCCTACGAAATTACTGTTGTAATTTGAAATCGGACCTGATGAAGATTCTTGTGAAAAGGAATTGATGACTGCCACTAAATGTTTAAGATCTGTCTTGGATACGTCAGAGTCTAAAAGGATGCCATCTTTCCAATTTCCGCTTTTGTATTGTTCAGAAAAGGTGTTTGATGACATGATAAGGCACTGTTGAAAGAACAGGAAAAAGGAGTAGATACTGAACAGTTGTGCTTATCCTTATTCCGATCTGATCATAGGGAGAGAACGCTATCGTTTAATAAAAAATCGCAAGTGGATGAACCCTCTTTTTCTTTCAATTTGCGAGATAAATAATCATAGTAAATTCTAGAGAAACTGTTATAAAAGAAGGCAAAGCAGAAACTTCTCCATTAATTCAGATTTGTTTGATCTGTCTATGATTATATAATAATCTTTTGATAAAAAGAAAAAAATTCGTTTAGTTAAAATAAAATAAAATTGCTTTTAATCAGAGTCTATGCTGAATTATATTGAAATTAAGAAATTAGATATTTTTTTTCTAGAATATTAATAGAATATATTTTCTTTAATTTGGTCTCATTATGGTCTGGGCAACAACTAACTGAAATAAAAATGTTAAAAATGTAGTTCAAGGAACTTGTTATCTCTCTACATGCAGTGCCTCACAAAAGTTTTACCATCAATATTCAATGTATGCAAATTGCTAAATAAAAGACCTATTAAACAAAATTTTCAAAATTTATTGCTTAGAAGCAATTTAGCTAGAGCAATATTTATTTTTAATTACATTTCGTTTTAATTATTCAGTATAAATGTGTTTTAAATACCAGAATACATAACGAAAAAATGAATTCTACTGACAAGCATTGTCTGATAACAATTAATAAATGTTCAATAAAAATCTTTCAACTGCTTTTTAAGCAGTTTTTAGGGACTAAAGAACATCCACGAACTTTAAGAACACAATTTAATCGTCTAGGCATAGATTCGAAATAACTTTTAGGAAAACTTTGGTCCAAGTTTGTTCCTGAGTTATAGATTTTATCTGCTGCCTTGAGGAAATGTTGCGTTTCCGAATTCTGGTCAAATATGTTTTATTGGGTTCAAATCTGATGTATGTATGAGAAGGCATTTTAACGATTTCTTTAGAATTGTAAAGCAACTTCAATTTAAAATAAAAGTTATGCTTTCAAGATTGTTATTCTGATAGAACTTCGAAACTTTCTATCGACCAAAATTTTCCATTGATTATTTTAAATTTTCTTTTAAGATGTCAATATACATTCACCTATCCATGATGTCATCTACAAATTTTAACTTATACGCTAGAGGATAAAGTTCATCTCTTTATTTTAACCGCGATACCATAACTCATCCATCGCTATGTTAAGCGAATGAAATAAATTTCCTTTTCAAAAAATTATTTTTTCGACTTTATTCATATCATTAAGCAACTGATAGCTCCACAATTATTGCTTTTTTCTTTCATTAGCAAATATAAGACTGCAAAAGCATTTTTTCATATTTTTGGCTGATGAAATTCGGAGCTTTCGATTCATCAAGCACATGAGAATTTTCTTCCTTGCAACTTGGCTGATCAAATTATTCTTTGACTTGCTTTCGAACCTACACGTATTCCATAATTTTTATCTGGTTTGCATCCGATAATCTTGGATTTGCAGTTATTTTTCGAATGATGATTTGCTTCACTTAATGAAATATCTTTCATTGCTTCACCGATCTGCATTTACTTGCTATTGTACCGTGCCTTTTTACTACGTTTTGTGAAATAAAAAAAAACCATTTGAGTTAAACTAACTGCTTGATTATTTTAAGTGCAGATTAATTAGTGTTTTCCTGATATAGTCATGGAGATTTTCTATTTATATAAATAAATACTTGATAAATATACTAGGGAGCATACTAAACAGACTATTTTATTTTAAAATGGTAACTTATTTGAAAAAATATTTCTTAATTACAATCGAAACTGAATGTAAAGCAGACGTATTTAATATTATGAGTAAAAATCACATGTGTAAACTTTTGTAAGATTTATTTAGGCTTAACATATCCTAAATTTTTTTTTTAATAAATGAAAAGTTACCGATCCATTAACCCATATTGTTTATTTGGAATAAACTGAAGATATTTTAATGCTACTGTCATGTAAAGTGTATAGTAGAATTTATGGAATGGAGTATAGTATTCTTTATAACTTATAACTTTATAAGTTATAAACTTATGGAGTATAGTATTGTTTCTAGAATTTATGGAATTCATGGAATTATAACGTGAATCGCACATGAGCTAAAACTTTTCCTCCTAAGTAGGTGACTGAATTATTATTGAATTAATATCTTGATCGACATTTTTCAGTTTTATAATTGATAAAGATATAACGACTTTCCCTGCATACACTTGATTTTAATTTTAATTTCAGGGGTGGATTTGAAATGCAGAAAATTTTAGTTTGGTTTGCAAAAAGTGTAATTTGAAATATAAAAAGAATTCGAATTTGAATCTAATTTGCATTGCAATCAGATCTGATTTTAAGACGGCCAAAATTATAGTCTCGCTTTTTATTTTGCCATCATAAAATAGATGAAATGTTTATGTTGCCAACATTTATATTTAAATTTAAAAAAAAATTCATCATTCAATTTACTAACTAATAACTAATTATCGTTACTAATTAATTGGGATATTTTACTTATGAGTAAAATTTATTTAGTTTTATTTATTATTTAGAAATAATATTGCTTTTATTATGTTATAAATTAATGTATAGTACTCGTTTAAAAAAACCCTAAGAATTGCTGGTTTGATACGTTGTCTTCGAGAGTGAGCTTTATGGCTTATCTATTTTCCTTAATTCCAAGTTTTTTTAAATGTATTTTATGTATGGTTTTCTTTTGCGGAATTAAAATAGGATCAACCAAATTCGGGTTAGCAAAGATTATATTAGGTTTTCTATGATCATGAATGACGAAATTTTGTTATTATGATGAGCCTATTTTCTCCGTATTCCTTTACCCTTTTCGCTAATATTTTTTAACTAAACTTTCCAAATTAAAAAAAATGTAAATTGGAGCTAAATTAATAGTTGGTCATAACTGCTAATCTATAATAAAACCCGATGGTGTACAAGATTGTGTGTTTTCAGAAAGTTAAAGAAACAAGTATTTATTTAAATTATTAGTCACTTTTTACCTTTCTAAACCGAAGATTCGTTATCGGGGAAAAAAAAATCAAATTTCAACAATTGGAACTTGAAGGTGAACTTGTAATTGTTCTTAAATTGCTTAAAAATGATCAAAATGCATCTTTAATGACTATTTGAATCAAATCGTAATACTTAAGAAAATATATTAAACGCTAACAGTAAAAGTAGCACGAGAATTATTTTTTTTTAAAAGGGGGTGGGGGTTTAATAGTTTGGAGTGTTACTGTAGACATTATAAATATACCTGAATAATAGAACCGGCTCTAAGAATAAATAAATAAATGAAATAATTATTTTCAGAATTACATTCACTATTATACGTTGTTGTTTCCTATCCCACTTGGTAGACAGCAACATCTAGACCAAGTCCATAAACCCGCGTGATCTCATGGGAGCAGATAGGAAGCTTCTGTTGTAATGGAGCACCCATAGGTAGACGTCTGACTCGGCACCGTGACCCTGACTTTTTACGCGGTAGCGCTGTCAGCCCTACGCCCAATAGTCATATTAAACTGGCACCTACGACTTAAAATGGATTTGGAACCCCTAGAAACATTCATGGCACCACCGGGATACGAACCCGAAACCTGTGGCACCGAGCTATAGTCACTCGACCATCAGGCCCTACTATTAGATATAGTAGTAAGCATCAAATGTACAGAAGTTAGAGATTTCAGATTAGTTTTAACTTTTTTTTTTTAAATTAGGATGTTAATTTATATATTTTTATGAATTTCAAAATTTCAGTTTAATATTTAGAAACTAGCAATAAATAAATAAATAAATAAATAAATAAAATAATAATAATAATAATAATAAATTTTTCTTTCTATTAAAATTATATTATTTGATTGAAATATATTTTCAAGCATTTAGCTTTATGTATTTATTATTTTTTTTTATTTAAAACAAAATATGCTCCTAAAAGAATTTACTAAATTTTTTTTTCACTTTCAGTTCTTAAACTTCAAGGAAAATATTCTTGAATGAACAAACTATCAATGTATCCCTTAAGATAGAAAAAAATATTTTATAAAGTATTTCATCAAAAAATAAGAATCTAACTGCTCGAAAAGAGTTTTAAAAAAAAAATGGCGGACTGAATTTTGAGTAATTTTTGAAGGTTGTGCATTAGAGTTCATTCACTCGATAAAGGGCGGAATTTCTTTATTGAATAAAAGACCCCGGGAAATATTTTTTCGATATTATTCTAAGTTTAAATATATATTTGGAGAATATCTTCGGCTTTTACTTCTTTCCCTTTTTTTTGATGAGAGTTTTCAAGGTAAAGATTCAGTAAAAATAAAACATTTATCTACTAGTTTTTATTAGTATAAAATACTATTTTATTCCATGTGAAAAATATTTTAATTTGTAAACACTTAGTATGTCAAATCAACTAATATTTGATAACATTTAATTAAAGTAAACTAAAATTGTATTCAACTTTATATACTTAAGAAGGTTAATAGAATATATGTTTGGTTATAAATTTCATTAAACTAATTTATTTCCAAGTAGAGTACTTTAATTATATACCAAGAAAATTTTTAAAATTTAAATGTTTTAATGTAAATGTTTAATGTTGAAGTTTAAATGTTTTAAATAATAAATGCTTAGCTTCCTTTTTTTAATAGATAAAATTTTTATTTTAAATAAGAAGGCAATCATATTTTTCACATAAAATTTAATAGAACTTAATTTCAAATCCCAGCATATTACAATTATTTCAAATAATTCATTTAATTCTTTTACCCAGATTTAAAATTTGTTTTAAAAAATAAATTTAATAAATACTTTCTTATGTTTTATAAAAAAAATCGACGAAGAAATTACAGATCAATTCCCTTCAGTTAAATGAACACTCTTTAAAACAGGAGAAGCACTGGCATTTAGGTAAAGTATTTTGTGAAAGTATTTTCCCAGCCCTACTCGCATACAACTAGATATAATCCAAGTACATTCAGAAAAACCTCTGAGAAAGCGTTCCTCACTCCTTTTCCTCTGAGAGTAATATAACTACTACTACACCACACCACATCACTGTTTCTAGAGCTGAGTTGGCCCTTTAAGGCTCTTTCCCACCGAGGAGTTTAAGCGTGAAGCGTTGATCAGCCACTAGCCTCTCCGCGTTCGCCTGAAACCGGTTTGAAATCCACCGCTTCGAGTCGACCCACTTTCAACTCGAAGCGGATCTTCACTAGGCGTAATGCTATTTCTGACGTTTCGTTGTGAACTGGCCGACAAATTTTTCTTGCCTGCCGCATGTCGCGTCGCCGTCTCTCGCCTCGGTGGGAACGAGTCTTTACAGTTTGGGAATGATGTGGGTGAGAAGTCTGATTGGGCCCTGTGACGCTTTTGGCGGCCTAGTGGCCGATTGGCTAGCGCACTGGCCTTTGGTACCACATGCTTCAGGTACGAATCCTGGCGTTGGCATGGATGTTTGTTGATGGTTCGGAATCCACTTTAAACTGTAAGTCCATGTCTGTTTAGCCCTCGTGTGCACAAGATGTCCGTAGAGCGTCAAAACAAACCAAACCGTGAGGCTCTTACAGTCATATTATACTGGGACCTACGGTTTAAAGTGGATTCCGAAGCACTGCAAACATCCATGGCCCCGTCAGAATTGGAACCCGAAAAATGTGGCACCGATGGCCAGACACTCGGCCATTCAGACCCCTCTGATAGTAGTATAGGAAGCCGTCCTTCCTGCTCACCCTGAATTGCTGCATATCCGCCCTATCAACGGAGAACAACTGCAAAATAAGTGCCAACATAAAATTATTATACAGAAATTAAAGAATTTTGTTTCGATTTGAAATCTATTTTTGCATGAAATATTTAAAAAATGCAACATACCAGTATATTTTGGCTATTTATATGCGCACTA
Organism: Caerostris darwini; assembly: GCA_021605075.1. NCBI lineage: Eukaryota > Metazoa > Arthropoda > Arachnida > Araneae > Araneidae > Caerostris > Caerostris darwini. The sequence continues at coordinate 130,609 of BPLQ01013385.1, read as the reverse complement.
AAATAGTATAAAACTCGAAATCCCAGATGTTTTGCCTCTAAAGAATGTTTTAAAATGGGTCGGTACCGAGAATCAATGTTAACCCTCCGAATTAAGGATCTCTCTGTAATGTTGTCAAGTTTTATAAGTTCAAGAACTAAATCGTAAGCGCGATCTTTACATATTGAAATTTTCATTGTAGTTAAAAAGGAAATAGTCATATATATTTTTTTTTTTTATTTCCAATATCAGGCATCAAAAAGTAATAAAGTAAAAAAAGAAACAGAACACAAAGAACATGAAAACAACAACGAGAAACGAAAGAAATCCCATAGTGACATGTTTAGCCCATAAGGGCCCTAGCCTCCCAGTAACTAGCGTAGGGGAAATAAGTGCAGGGCAGACAGGAAGGTGAGATGAATCCATGTCCTCTCCAAGACTGCAGAGCATGCATTTTGGGCTGGCAAATATTTTCATACGAAAAAGATGATTGGCCATACAATCATGGCCCGTCAGGAGTGGAAATAGTAATATACTAGATTAATATAAAGTAACGTTAATGATTTTTTAAAAGTTTCAAGATTTTTATCGAGTATTCATATTAGAATATTTATGTGGAGAAAAATAAATCCAATGAATTTTTAGTAAGAAAATCAAGTATGTGTATGGAAAGTTGACTCATAAAAGGGAAAATGTCGATGAAGAAACTAATTCATTTTAGTACGTCGACCGCCGCTATAGTCAACTGTCATAAATTTAAATTAGGTAGAAAGTATGCATCTTTTCGATATCTGTTTAATTTTCCATGACACAATTTGAATTAATTATTCAAGCTCATTATTTTTTAAAATTTTAATCAGAGCGACTGCTTATATATATTTCGTAACATCGTTATCAATTTATTAATATTAGTATCTTAATTTTTTTGTAATATATTTTCGTTAATTTTCTGTATCGAAAATCGAAATACCGAATATCTTCATTTACATAATTGATTTGGGATAAATTGTAAGTTATCTGAAAAGAAAAATACACTGGTTATTAAAAAAAAAGGAGTTTTGTTTGAAGTGTTTGTTAGAGAATAAAAAGTTTTTGTTTTGTTTAGTTTTAACTGAAAGTTTTTTTTATTTTCTCTTGGAAGGTGAACACTATTTGCTCAAAATTAAGCAACTATAAAACATATCGTATTTTCGTAACGAATAATCTTCTGTCATTCGAGACTTTTCTCTTTTTTAACTGTTCCATTTGCTCCATTTCACTATTAATATTAAAAGATTTTACCAGCAATGTATAATCTTTTCGACGGAGACAGATTATTTATGTTGTAAATATTTAAGTAGGGTTTTAATTTTCTTATTGGGTAGTTTTTTACAATGAATTTAATTTACTTTATTATCATATCAATGTCCTTTTTTTTTTTAACTCAAATTCGTAGCATCGTTTATTTTTCTTACCATTTCTAAAGTAATTTCTATATGTTATTTTTTTCTCTATCGTTTTGGACATTAAACTGTAGGACCCGATTTGTGTGCACAAAATGATGGTAGAGCGACACACCAAATCTTTTTGGTGGCTCATTTTAAAATAAACTGCTGACTAATTAGTTTCTTCTTTGTGCATTCCAAAATAAATAAATAAACAAGTTTATTAAAATAGAATATATTTTACAGCAGTCACGGTTAGGTAAAGTGGTTGAAAGTGTTTTACAAAAATTACGTAAAATGCGAAAAATGTTTTTTTTTTTTTTTTTGCAGAAAATTAATTAAACTTAAATTAATTATTTATTCTTGCGAAATCTGAACTGATGGCAGTATTGATAAAGTTTATTTCCTCTATTTAAATTTCATGTGAAATGAAGTAAATTAAAAATAGCAAAATTGAAAAGAACACATTTAAAATTAAAAGTGAGTGTTAAAAATGGACGTTTTCATATGCATACCCTTAATAAATGCATGGTTTTTTTGTATGCATATTAAATGATTCGTTTAAATATACAGTTATGGTGATGAAAACATCTTTACGTGAATTTTAAATGATACACCTATTGTTAGTAATTATTATTTTCAATGAAAAAGTTAAAATTCGAAGAAAGATGAAATTTATTCTATGTATATTTGCTTTATATATCAACTGTATACGTGCGATTTTTTTTTAAATAAATAAAATTTATTTATTTAATACGAGCAAAAAAATCTAGAGAACAATTTTTAATGATAATTGAAATTTTATTATTAATAAAATGAATTATTTTATTTTTTGAGATGAAATTACATTTTTCTATGGGTATTTTTTTATTTTAATACAAATTATTACGGATTGCAAAAATAATGCTGTTAATTTAAGTGTAATAATATGTGCAGGATAAACATCCGCTGTCTGTTTGGAGGTAACTTTGCCCGCTGTAGTGTATGTATCTCCGGGCCTCCTGTTTCTTGCGGCGGACACCAGATGGCGCCGCACTACCTCCCGTGATCCCTGCGGCGGGGTGCAGTCTCCATCCTCGGTTCGGACTGCCATGGAGTACCGTCGCTGGAGCCCTTGAATGGCGTACAGGAGGAAGGGCGACTCCGGGAACGGGCAGACGCCCGGGTGCGACGACAACCCCAACCAGATCGTCTACAAGAAGGTGAGCCCCCCTCTCGCTTCCTTAGGGACCCCCTGCGTGCAACACCTACACGGCAAAAAAAAAGGTGCATGGGACCTGCGGCGCTGCACGGTCTCAGACACCTTCGTAGAGAAATATTGTTTGGGTTCTGGTGTAGGGAAAAGCAGTTGGTGGGATTGTGTTTGTGTCATACAATTTGGATCAGTGTTTTTTTTTTTTTTTTTTTTATGTTCAAATGCAAATGTTTGAAATTAAATTTCTATATTTTAGGAACTTTATTGTACTACCCGTTTTGAGCATTTTACATTTTATTGTAAATATTGTTTGTATTATTGTAGGAAGAGAAAAAAAAATGACTGGTATTTTATTTAATTTAATGTTTTTTTCTTAATTGGGTCCAGTTACGATTCCATATAATACTTATAATAATCAATGTATAAGAAATGTTAATAACAAATGCATGGATAAATTGCTGTATTTTAAATAGCGCGAGATACCAGTGGCTTAATAAATGCAAATATTTCTCACTAAATATTGGAATCTGTTTAAAATTCGTGTCAAAAAACAAAACAAACAATACTTGGTATTTTGCTGTTTAAAATAAAGTTTTATTTTTGAAGTTCTTTCAGTTTATGAATCCGTGTTTTGAACATTAAGTGTACAAGCAATTTCGATTATTTCGTGTTGTATATAATTTGGATTCCTATATGGGGGAAAATTATTTTTTTTAGGATTTTGTTTATTTAAAATAGAATTTTATAAATTTCATTGAGTCAGTTTTTGTGCAGATACAAATGTATGAATGGGAATCAGTAACTGCCGTGTTTTGTCTACAGTAAGGTTGAAACGATGAAGGTTCGAATATTTACACTGTTTGGAATGAAGAAAAACCAAATTTTGAATTTGTTTTAGAAATCTCTTCAGCTTATAGAGATATTTCAATGCACATATCTTCAAAAAACTTGGATGACTTGGTGAATTTTATATCCTGTAGGATTTTCTAATGATTTGAATTGCTTAATAGAAAATGTACACCTTGAATTTGTTAATATAAATAAGGTACCTTATGAAAAAATGTGCACCTTGGAATTTGCTAATATAAGTAAGGCTTTAGTTTACTGATTTAGTACCTTTTGTTTATATTTAAATGTAAACTTCTTTTTTAAAGTGGTATTTTTATTTTTATTATTATTTTATTGCATTCAAACATTCAATTAGAAATACTATCTAAAATTCTGCATGAAAAAGGCTTTTTATGGGACTTTTCTTGACTCTGTTTTATATAGTTCAGACAAAGAGAAACACCAACTTGAAAAAGACCGTTGTATACATACTGTAATAGCGTCACTTGCTGTACAAAAAAAACCCTCGAAAATTAGCTAATACACATAAAATCAGTTTTTTATGTATAGTTGAAATAAGAATAAACTATATTAAAATTAAGAATTTGATGCGTGATATTGCATTCATTTAATGTTTTAGTATTTGGTTTGATTTTTGTGGTAATCAAGCGCAAAAGTGATGAACTGAATTTTTTTATGGATTTAATATCCGTGATATTCATGCCCAAAAAAATGTTTGTTGACAAATATTTCTTCTTCCAAACAGGCGTGTGCCTTTTAATGCATTTTATAGCAACAACGACATTTATTTTATTGATCGCAAATTTGAAATTTAAGTATTTTCCAAAAAATATCATTGTAATAAAGATATATATACTCCAATGTACACAATATATAATCCAGATACGGTAAACGTACAATCCAGATTATCACATGATTTTTTAATCTGCAATGAATTAGAAAATACCGAATAAATTTTTTTCTAACATTTAAATGTTAACTTTTTATTAAACTAAAATTGGACTTTACTTCTTCATTCATAATTATTTTTTAATTCTTTTATTTATAGTGATTTCTACTTGTTCAATATTTCAAGATAATTATTTATTATGTCATGGCGCTTTGTTGTTTGTGATGGTTGTGTTATACAACACAGATAATTTCAATATGTATTACTGAGATATAATTCTACTGATATTATTTCTTGAGATAACATTTCTATCTCTTGTGAATCGTTTTGTTATTCTGGATTTTAATGAATGGATGATACTTTTTCGTTTAAAATAATTTGCTTTCATATAAGCTCCATCTTTATTTAAAACGTGATAATTTTTTTCTTCCTTTGAAAATAATTTTTTTTTAAATACCTTTATGGTCGTTGCTTTGGAAAAGAATTTGTGAGTTTTTAACAAACCATTGTTGACAAAGTGGACGCATAATTTTCTGTGGCCATTTTTTTTCAAGCTCAAGCCAATTAATAATAAATATTTGCATCTGATGCGAACATGTTGTTTTGATTCGTGACGTTTAGTCCCTTAAACATTTAAAAAAAAGTAGGTGACAAAAAAACCAGTTTTGTTGTTGTTGTCGTATTCCCTGAAGAGTACAAGAAAATCAAACATCGTGGTGCTCCAGAATAATATCGGCTATACTGATTGCCAGCTCTGAGAATAAATTCTCTTCCGAGGGACAATGCACGGCGCTTGCAACATCTGGACAAACAAGTAATGCGGAGTAAGTTCGACGTCAGGGCAGTTGCCACATTTTTTGGTATTTTTTAACGCCATCAGTAAAAATCAGTAATACAGTAAGCGCCATCAGTAATATTTTTGGGGTGCTTCATCCTTAATCATGTGACAGTAGTAGCTGCTTTTCTGTTGACATTCAGTTCTGTAATTTGATATTAAGTTTAAATCTTAGAAGGAATTATAAGTTTAGATTTTGCCAGGGCATTTGCATCTGCAAGGGAAGTAGGAGTGGCAGTCTGATCCAGCAATTTCATTAAATTCGAAATCCACATGAGCAGAGATTAATTGCAAGCTACTCATCTATGCAAGCAGTGGATTTGTTTTAAAGAGATGTCATGTTCAAGATCATATTTGAAAAACCTTTATTAAGAGTCTGTCAGGCAGACCTCGCGTCAGTGAAGATAGTAATTCATTTGTAGAAAAGCATAAGCAAAAAATAATGCATTTGCTGGAAAGCCAGATTTAATGCTCTCTCACGAAATTTTCAATTAACCAAAATAATGTAATACTTTGCGTCTTATTTCACCTTCTTATTCAAGGATATTTACTTTTTATTAGTTTCAACAGAATAACTAATGATAATTCTAATACCCTTGGCAAATATTACTTTTAAAAATAAACAATAATTCTCATCTCTCATTGATAACCTGTTTGGTTATCATTTCATCAAGTTCTTCAGTTGATGCTGATATTAAAGCTTCGATGAAGGGTGTGAGAATTTAAAGATGTCGAAATCAATTTTTAATGATTTTAATAGTCGGTTATTAAACAGCAATTTTTTTTTAATTTTTCAATGTCGAGCAGTTTTGCTCACACACTCAACAGATCTGCACCTATATTTCACGCTACTTTAAACGGTTTAAAATGAAAACCACAACCACACATTTTTAAGATATGCTAATTGTAACGATTTTTTCCCCTTGGTTGTTTAATGAAACTAAAGAGATTCGTTTCAATTTTTAGAGTTTTCAAGAGATCGTGCAATAGATGAATAATGAATGGAGAGAGATGGGGAGGGGGGGGCATAAGAAATATTGAAAAAGTGTAGTCGACATAGAATTTCATACAATGCATTCATTGCCATGAAAATTAGCTCGTCAAATTGTTTGTAACTCGAATATAAGTAAGTTATCAGAAAAGGATAATTTATTACAGGAAAACTTTGAAAGAAAGATAATGAACGGAAAAGAAATGCAGATTTAATTATCTCCTTGGGCCTCCTCTGTCTTGAATGCACTCTACGACACAGTCGAGCATTAAGGCACAGAGGTTTCTTTAAGGGTCCTGAGATACTTCATTCCACAATTGCTGTAAACCAATTCCGACCAGCTTGACGACTCGGGGCATTATCCCACATATTTTCAATCGGTTACAAATCTGGAGATCGGGAAAGCCAATGAAGGGCATCAATATTAAAATGTACGCTTGTGACACTCTTATTGTGTGTGACCAAGAATTATTTTGTTGACTAATACTAACGATGAGGCCTGATGGCCGAGTGATTGGCACTCGGTGCCACAGATTTTGAGTTCGAGTCCCGGTGATGGCATGGAGGTTTGTTGTGGTTTGGAATCCACTTTAAACCGTAAGTATCTTTCTAATACGACAGTGGAGCGTTGGGCGTAGGGACTGGCAAACCAATGCCGTAAAAAGAAAAAACATCTCCTGTCTCGAAATCTGTCAACAGGCAGCCGGCCTTGGCCAACCATGGGGCTGTTGCGCCACAGATGATAATAATGATGCATATTAACTATACTGTCGGTCGCCCTATTATGAGAGACTACAACACCGGCTGAAGGATGATCCAATACAATCGGGCTGTTGATGATTAAGAAAAGTCATGGGTTTCCGGATGTCGAAATAGCCACTGCGCAAACTTAACGAACTTCGATTCCCACGAATATTTCGCATTCATTTAAATTGCAGAAATAAAAAAAAAAAAAACAGACAATAAACACGACTGCAGTCTGACCACGGATACCGTGGAATTGTAAACATTCGTTTTAACGACTGAAAGCGACGAAACGATTTCTCAGTAGGGGTGCTAGTCAGATTTAAGCAGCGCAAAGATGCTTTAAAAGAAAAAAAATTATAAATGTTAGTGTGGAATTTTTACCTAGGTTTTTTTTTTTTTTTTTTTTTTTTTTTGATATCTTTTAATCTAAAATTTTAATTATTAAAATTATTTATATTGCAATTAAAATCCCTCCTAAATAACATTTTCTCCCTCATCATGCCTCTCTTTTTAGAATTCCTCCCCTTGCCACACTTTTCCACACTATCGATTGTCTCGGACTTCAAACATGCGAAAAAGTTTGCCTTAGTATGACTAGATGAAATGAAGAATTAGCTTCAATTTTTAATTTGTTCGGCGAGTGTACTTATTTGAGGGAGATTGGCAAGTTAGATTGTGAAGTGTGGTTAGTAAAGAATTTTTTTAACGAGGGTCAATAATTTTTCAGCTGAATTTAAATATTTTCAAAACAAGTAATATAAAAAAGCATTTTTTAAAGTCAATTCCTACAAAAAAGTCCTTTACAAATAATTTTCATTCAATTTTTTAAGTTTGTCTGGCGCCATCTATTGGTAGATACATGCATCTTAAATCTAAAAAAAAAAAACTAAAATTAATGAATTCAATTTAATTGATGAATTAATATTCGAAAAAACTGTGTTAACATCCAGTGTCATCCACTGCAAGTTCAAAAAAAAATGTATTTGAACTTGAGCAGATGAATAACATTTTATGAATGATTGAAAATATGAATAAGATATATAGAGGGAGAGTGTGAGCTAATAGAAGGAATTGAAAAAAGAAAAGAAAAGAATGATTTGCTAATATATTATATTTATGACATGTGTTAACTGTCATGTTGTTCTGGTATGCTGCATTTGGTATGATTGTACCATAACAAAAGTAGTGATCCTGAGCCGAATTTTAAAAGTGTTTCTTGCATTCGGAAAAAAAAATATATTTTAAATTAATTATTTGTAAATGAGCGAATTATATATAAAAATGTTTAATTTATCTGCAAAGCAAACTTAGAAAATGATTGCGTTCATGCCATTATTATATTTCATGCTTTAATTTTCTGAGGAATGTTAACATCCATCTGTTAATACAGCTGACTCATGATGGGTTAAGTCCCATGATGGGTTAAGGCTGTCTGCCTACTGGCAGATTTCTAGACAGGAGATGATGTGCTTTTACGGTATAGGGTTGTTAGTATGATGCGAAACGTTCTACAGTCGTATTCGACAGGAACCTACGGTTTAAAGTGGATTCCGAACCGCTACAAACATCCATGGCACTACCAGGATTCGAACCTGTGACACCAAATGCCAGAGCGCTAGCCACTTGGCCATAACGTCCTAATACAATTGATTGCAATAGTTAAAATACTGATTAAACTAAGTAAATTTAATTTAAATATATACATAATTTATGTTTCTTGATATACTTTTATAGTTAAAATATTTTTTTATAAGCACTAAAGTTGCTTTTATTCCACTTATTCAGTTTAACGTAATTCATTTATTAATTTACAATTATGCATCTAGTTGTTGTTGTCGTATCCCTCATGTCAGGAAGGAAGGAGGGGTGCAGCTTCTGGTTTTTGATGTGGCACCCGTAAGTAGAAGTCTGTGTAAGCTGAAGAAGGAGGGCAGTGCCTTCCGGGAAGACTTTTAGGGGGGAAACCTATCCCGTATTTGAGTATCGTATGGTAGAATCCCGAGAAACTCCCACCAAGTAGTCCGACTTGCGAGGCGAAATGCTGAACATCGCACACGCCATCGAGTCGCCAAATTTTTTTTTTTGAAAAAGTGTCTATCACAATATCGTCATCTGAAGGAACTTCCGTCCTAATGCTCACCAGCGGCGGACGTTGCCACTGAGCCATGAGTCGGGCCGTGCATCTAGTTCATAAATAAATAAAGATAATTATAAAATTAAAAATTAAATTTTTCTACTGAAACTAATTGAACTAATTTGATATTTTGTGAGTATTTTTAAATACTAATTTGTTAATAAAAATTACAAGAAGGAAAAAAAAAAAGAAAAGAAGATTATAGAAATAAATAAAATATTGGTTCTAAATACTTACAAGAAATAAAATACTCGATTTTGATCAATATTTTTCTAAATATCTAGAAAAAACTCCAATAAGGTTCTAAAATGGGTTTAGGTGGATTCACTTAGAGTTCTTCAATGATCATCATCAGTAGGGGTCGTTCAAATCAGAACAGTTGAAGGGAAATCGTTTTCCTGATGGGATTGGATGCATCGGAATGAAGCAAGCAATTGAATTAATATCATAAGATGATAAAATCCTACTTCAAAACCCTTCTCTATTGCTCCCTTGAAACGATCCTTTCTTTTCTTTTCTTCATGCAGAGGTAAATACATTTTGAAGCAAATGACATTCTCATGTTATTCATTCGAATTAAATGAAATAAATTGTCTGAGTGTGCTACAAAGAAATGGACTACTTATAGTACATCTTCTTAAGGATAATAGATTCGAAAGGGAATCTACACCAATATAACTTCGAATAAAGCATCTTTTTTTTTATCTTTTCCTTTTTAACATAGATTGTTTTATGTCGGAGAAATTAGCTTAAAAAAATATACAGTCTTATAACAAGACGAAAGTTTTTTATTCAAATGCAAAATGACATTTCTTTTTCATTGGCGCAACATCCCCATGGTAGGCCAAGGCCGTCTGCCCAATGGCAGATTTCAAAACAGGACGTGTTTTCTTTTTATCGGGTAGGGTTGTCAGCCCTATGCCCAACATTCAACAGTCCTATTAGACCGGGACCTATGGCTTAAAGTGGATTCCGAACCACTACAAACATCCATGGCATCATAGTCAATTGGTCATCAGGCCCAAAATGGCATTTATTAAAAAATATGTTGTCTGTTGAACCATTCTGACCTGGGGATAACGCGTGGATAAGCTTCCGTGTATATACGTGGAAATGGCATGATAAATCTGAAGACCAGAATGCCCTTTCATAACTTTGGCCTGTCGAAGGAGGATCAGATGCAAGTCCCAGGTGTCAGTCGCCAGTGTTCGTTGAAAATTGTGACGACAAAGTGTAGGTACAGATCAAAAAGTCTCTCCGTGGTGTTTTCTGGATAACGTTGAATCTACTACATTTCAGCCCTTCATAAAAAAAAAAAAAAAAACATGCCTGTTCTTCACATATACACATTAGATAATTTTGTTTTCCATAATTTAAAACTTTAATTAATATTAAAAAGCTCAATTCCTTATTTTCGCATTTTACCTGATGCATAATTTTTTTTTAATTAATGAAGTAAAAAAAAAAAAAAAAAAAAAAAATTGACGACAAATTTGTGACTAAATGAACTTAACTTTATTGTTTTTATATTCTTATTTACTTTTGTTGTTATAATATTTGAATTCAATTTCTTATTTATTTACTTTAGTCATTTTAATTTTTTCATATCTTAATTTAATATATTTATTTAATTTTTTATATTCTTTTCGTGTTAGTAATTTGTTTTTTAACATAGAATGTTACATACATGTCAAATGCTTAAAAGTGAACATATTAATTTTAATAATAATTAAAATTTATAATAATGAACATTATAAAAAAATAAAAATATGAACATTATGAAAATAAATGAACATTTTTTCACTCGTACATTAGAACACATTTCACAAGATGATTGTCTGTTAATTCTACTGGGAATTTCATCTGAATAATTTATAATGAAGCTATTCCAATAAATTCAACGAAAAATAAAGATAATACAATATAGACAGTGGCAGTTCAATTAAGAATACATAATTTAATATCGTTCAAAGGTTTTCGCTTGAAAAGATGCCTTAAAAAAATTCTAATCTTTTCGTTATATTTATTATATAAAAATGCAAATTTTTGTTTAAATTAGTTTATAGTTGAAAAAGTCTTGTATTATATTGTGAAGTTCTAATACTTTTATTCAGTGTTGAAACTAAATTTTGCTGACGAACTTTATAGAGTTTCTTTATAATTAAATAAAAATTGCAATTTCCATATTATAACTGAAATGAAAAAATGAAATATTTGTATACATGGTATATCTTTTATATGTATAAATCCAAAATATAAATATCTTCGTTTATATACATATATTTAAATATTTTTAGGGCGTTTCGAATATAGTTTTATGTATTGAAATGACCTTAAACCTAATTTTTCTTTTATTCTTTTCTTTTTCTTTTATTATTAATCTTGTTATAGTGTTTTTTTATGTACTAATGTTATAGTATTTTGTATAGTCATTTAAATAACCCATTGCATAGTTATAGCAGTCATATAGCTTTGTTTAATGTGTTTATCAAAATTAAAAAAGTTTTGATTATGAAGGTAATGATTCGGTACAAAAACCTTCACATGATTTGGATTAGAGTGTCCCTAAAAATGTTGGCCTAATCGTCGTTGAATGGATTAGTCACCTCAGAAAGAGTTTTAGAAAAACATTCCTTTTTAATCCCCCATTTAGAGAAGGCCTGGTGGCCGAGTAGCTCGGTGTCACAGGTTTCGGGTTCGATTCCCGGCGAAGTAGTGGTAGTAGTCACAAGTAGTGGTAGAAGTAGCTTGTAGTGGTTCGGAATCCACTTTAAATTGTAGGTCCCGGTCTGTTTAGCCTAACGTGTGCACAAGATGACCGTAGAGAGACAAAGCAAACCCCCATCTAGTGAATATAGCGTAGCAATCTGGACAACGCTGAATTGGCTGCCCATAAGTGGCATATAATGTGAAGGCAAAGTGCCTCTCTTTGAAAATAAGTAGTCTTTCATAGACGTGGATTATGAAGCGAGTTATTTTTATTTATAGGGAAATGGCGTAATTTTTTTAATCTCCGAAGAAAAATTTCTTCTTAAGAAATACAAAGTAAAATTAACTTTTTCTGATGAATCCTTCTTAGCGAATTTTTAACCTTTAATTGTTATGCTTAATACAGAAAATGCAAATTTTCCTTTTCTATAGTTATTATGGAGTACGAAAATATATCTAACATAAACTTACTTTATTCTGCACATCAAATTATATGAGAATAATTATTTCTTTTAACCAGTATTTCTATCAAAATACATTAAAAACACTTTGACAACTAAACAAGAGTTGATTAGTTATTTTTATATTGTAATGAAAAGAAAAAACTGAAATAATATCTAAATATTTTTTCAAGGTTCTTTTTACTATTAACAATGTATATATATGCCCGACTCGTGGCACCGTGCGCCACTGAAGAGCATGAAGGCTGAGGATCAATCCGCTGGTGGCTTTGCTGTCGACATTGTTTCAAAAAACGAAGAGACTTGAAGTTCAGCCTTGTTAATCGGACCAACTGATGGGAGTTTTCCAGGTTTTCTCCCATACGATACATAAATGCGGGATAGTTCCCCGTAAAAAAAACCTTCCGAAAGACACTGCCTTCCTCCTTCAACGCCACGGAGCCCAGCCAGACTTCTACCTAAGGGTGCTCCATCACAATAGTAGCTGCCCTCTTTACGTCCTTCCATAGTAGACTGCTCATCGTCTCGCACTGCTGGATGGGATGTCCGTCTCGCACAACAACTGCAGGACAGCAGAAACAACAACAATTTGTATCCAATTAAATAACATATTTTTAATAATTAACTACATTTCTTCATCTGTCAGTCAGTCAACCTATCCTGAGCCGTGATCAGGTGGGTTAATCTTTCATTAGGAAATAACATTAAAAGGCATTGTGTTCGTAGTTTAATATGCAATTGAAACTTATACGATTGAATGAATGTATTGTATTTATATACTGGGTGCACTGACTTAAGATCCTCTCCCACTAAAATTATAGATTTAAACCAAAGTACTGCTAAAACTACAGATTTATACCATACTACCTACAAGCTCAACCTTATCTAGAGTAGACTTTATTTTATTATGAAGCTCCCCCATCCAGGGATATGTGGCTCCTACCAGTTAAAAAGGTGATGGTGGTAAAAATAATAAAAAAATATCGGAAAAAAACTTCCAATCGTGGAATTACAAAAATACGTTGAATTTTAATACAGATAAAAAAATAACGTAAGCATAAGTAAAACGAATGTTTAAATAGTTTTCTTTTAGAGGATTGGCACCAAGATTGAATTCATAGCAATATATGGGGGGAAAATGTTTGAAAATATACCCAAAGTTACAAAAAAAAAAAAATCACGTAATTCTTTCTAGAGATAAAATCTTGTTTACAAATGGGCGTGGACTATTGTCAACATACTTTAAATCATTTAATTGCTTGGTAGGTGATTTGTACTCCTGTAAAGAAATCGGAAATCAATTCCGTTGTGCAACTACTAATCCTACGACAGAATTCCCTCAAACCACTTCGACATTCAGTGATAGAAAAAAAAAACCCCATCCATTTAATTCATTTTACAGAAGGATAAAGAAAAAAGCAATTAATCACCTCAGGAATCCATTACACTTGAAATATCAACCTGAATTTCTTTGCTGTCATTTCCTTCATTTAAACAATAACATTTTGTTATCTTAGACTCCGTAGATTATTAGAATATTTGAAGAGTAGATTACGAAGATCATCTCCGTTGTTTAGAAAATAAGCGGTCACAACATGGAACAAACATGGATGGCATCTTGTGTTCACATCCTACTCCGATGAGATTAGTGGAAAGACTTTCTGATTTACATCCGTAAATCAGAAAGTCTTTCCGATATTCGCTTTGACATCGTTTGTGGAAACAGGCTCCAGCTATGCTCCAGGCCCTATTAAATGAATTTTATTTATATTAAGTTAGGATTATTTATTCCTAACTAATTAACAAACGAACTTCCTGGCACTACAGCAAATGATGGGCCAAGGCCGTTCGCCTACTAACAGATTTCGAAAAAGAAGATGATTTCTTTTATAGGGTAGGGTTGTCAGACCTACGTTCAACGCTCTATAGTCAAATTAGACCGCGATTTACGATTTAAAATGGATTCCGAACTACTACAAACATCTATATAATTTATTCCTTCATGTTATTATTCTTATGGATTTCTCTGAGTGTGAGAAATGAATTATGTGTAGAACAAATATCACTTTAGGATAATTTTCCACATTTTTTTGAAAATCTGTAATGCAAGATGTTGTTTCTTCTAGATGAATAATAGTAGATGTCGTTTCTTCTAGGTGAAAACAATTTAAATCGTTGGCTAATTTCAGAGAATAAAACATTTTTACTTGCTTGTTTTTTAATACTTCTTTAAATACTAGTATAATTAATTTTTAATCATTCAAAATAATATACTTGAACGAGATATTTTTTATTCTATAAAAAATACTCCTAATTCGGAAGATATATTTTTTCCCTTAAAAATACGTAGGAAAGGAACAAAATTTTTGTTTTTTACATTCTACATCAAAGCCTTTCATTAAGTATTTTTGGAAATTTTTTTAGCAAAAAGTTTTAATGACAATTTCCTTACCCATAGATTATTGTTACAATTGCATCTCTTGAATTTTAATGATTACCATAGAAATATCCTGCAAATGGTGCGTATAATTTGATCAATCGATGAGTAAGTAAAGAAGTACTTTAATTTCCTGTCTATAATTCGCTGATAGCACTGTAAAAAAAGACCTTAAAATTGAAAGGTGAGTGTTAGAGGCCGATGAGTACAATCTGTGGACATTTTTTCCTCCGAAATTTACATAAAAATCGATTTTTTTTTAAAAATCCCCACCTTAAAAATGCTTTTTACTAATAGAGACTGTTTATTTCTCTCTTTAAAAAAGATTTGGCGTTCTTCTAAATAAAAAGAAAGAATTATTACGGTTACGGAAAGTGCTCATAAAATTTGACAAAATGCTACGCCTATCATGTCGGTGTATAAAAATAAATAAATAAATAAAATTAAAAAAAAGGTTCGACCATTGATTGTGCGGAAAAGTAAACATCTGATTTAAAAGTGGAAATGGGTGAATCCGTTACTTGTTAGGATGCTAGTCAGATATTCGTTGCGCAAACCAGGTTTTTTTTCTTTTTTCTTTTGATATTACGTAATTTTAAGATTTTAATTATCAAGAATTAGCTGCTAAAATTAAATTAATTTTGCTGTAATTGTAAGTCCTCTTTAAATACCTTTCTCCTCTTTTACCCGCCTCTTTTTGAATCCATCCGATTTGGCGGCTTGCCAATTTTCCATGTAATTGGTATAAAATAAATCTCAGAAACAAACAAAAAAAATCTGAAATGAAACTTGTATATCGGAATTAAAAAAAAAAAAGGCTTTTACAGAAGGCCAAATTTATAAAGAATTGTGATATAGATCATGATTTTCATTTCTATAGCACATACGAAGTCATCGGAAAAATAAGGTATCTTTTGTATTTACCATTAAGGAACCAAATGGCTGGCGCTCTGGAGCTCGGTGCCACATGTTTCGAGTTCGAATCCCAGATGTCATGGATGCTTGCAGTGGTTTGGAATCCACTTTAAGCCGTATGTCCCGGTCTCAATAGGACAGCAGAGCGTCACAGAGCCAAATCAGACTTATCACACACATCTTTTCGAAACTGTAAAGGGGCAAATCGGCTCTAAGCACAGTGATGTGGTGTGGTGGTGTGGTGTGGTGTAGTAGCTTTTACCATTGTTCTTTAGTGCTTATCTTCTTAGTTGCTACTATCTTAAAGTTATAGAATGAGTTTGGCTGTTTAAAACCAAAACTCTTTATGTCATGGATATATAAAAAAACTTGATTAGTACAGGCTACGCTAAACAATATCCGCGAATCATGGAATATACGTATCAAGTTTTTAATTTTTACGGATAGAAATTTTTTTAAATTTTATTTCTTTCGAGCGCTGCAGCTTATAGACAGGAAATTACGGTAAACGGTTTTTTAATGCAAATTATTTTTTAGAAAATTCTTATTTCCTTCTCTCATTTTCTCTTATTTTCTACAAAACTTTTCCCATCCAAACATCTAAGACGAGGAATTTTTAAAAAATATAATCTTTACCACAATCTCATTTTATTCCGCATATCGAATCAGATGGGAGGCGATTGCTCTCTCTTTAATCAAAACATGCTCGCTAGAAAACTTCTCCAGCTCGATTGTTCGTTTGCCTTTTATTATTCGCAACCTTCTTCGCCCCCCGATTTCTTTTGTTTTTGCAGAAACACTTCATTGGGCGGCCGCAGAGCGAAACATTTTTAATTGGAGCTGAAGTCCTCCTGTCCCTGCCAGTTATCGGCGGAACTCCTGGGAACGCAATAATTACTATTCGTCGCTTCGGGATTTCTTATTGGAGCTGTCACCGCCACACGGCGGCCGCATCTTGAATTAATTGCGCCGCCGCCTCCGCTTCTAGAAATGGATTCAGAGAAGAAATGGAATGCGATTCATAGGTGGGGAATTTTGTTTGCGAGATCTGGGCTGGAAGGAATCTGCAACGGATAACATAAGTGCAGTATACTAAATGTACTAACGATTACTTCGGATCTGAGATACACCGTAGACAGGCAATGCAGTTTATCAATGTTCCTATTTTTAAATACTCTTGTAGATTTGGTGATATACAGTTCTTATCAAAGCTTTTTTGCATCTTTTTTTCTTAATGCAGCTGGCAAATACTTAGACAGTTATTTTGTATGCCATGTGCAAGGGCTGCACCGACGTTACTCATTTAACACTACCCAGGGGGCCATATGTAGCTTGAAGATACGCTACGGACGCGGAGTAACACTATCCCCCACAGCGCTCTACGATCACATTAGACCAGCACCTAAGATTTCAAGTGGATTTCAAACCACTACAACGTTCATTGACAACGCCGGGACTCTTACCGAAACCTGTGGTACCGAGAGTCAGAGCGCTAGTCAATTGCCATCAGGCCCCGGTTTTTTTTTGTATCTTTGCGATAATTTATTATGAATAGGATTACGAATTAAAAAATTTACAAATGATTTATGTGAAACCTTTTTATAGGTTTATGAATTTATACTGTTTACTTTTCATTTACATTAATTAAGATTTTGTTTACCTCTTTTTTGTTTACATAACATCAGTGGGCATCATGTGCCACTGATGTATCTCACGAACAGCCCACCGGAAGATCATGTGGTAAGGGGGGGGTAACAATCCCAGATTTGCTTGTCACATGGAATTTGTTTTATCGCTCTATGGTCATTTTTGTGCGCGCTTTGGGCTAATTATACCGGGCCTACAGCTTAAAGTGGATTCCGAACCACCAATAATGATCCATGCCACAGCCCGGATTCGAACCTGAGACTTGTGATACCAAAGGCCAGAGCACTAATCAATTGGCCACGAAAGGTCTTCCTGTCACATGGGAGAAAACTCCCACCACGCAGCCTGACTATCGAAGCGAGACGGTTTTGTCGCAAGTCTTCTCTTTTCTGAAAGGAAAGCAGTAACACAACAATGCAGCTAACAATGGATTCTAACCTCCTGCATTATAGCTGCTCGCGCTACCACTTCACTGGCCACGAGTAGGACTTTGTTTATATTTAATTCATTTATTTTCTATTCGTTAAATTAGAATCCATTTCGTTGTAACGTAAGTTAGTATACAGTGTATTAAAAATAATTTCATTCCATTTTATTTTAATCGAAATTTTCTATGACTTTTATAAAGAACAAGAATTCAAACAAAATTTTAAATATAATTTGATTCATTATTCCGTATATCGGTTGTTCCAGTTATAATTATTTTTTTGAATACAGCTTTGAACGGATTTTAACGGATTTAATTTTTTAAAATTAAGTTTAAAAATTTTTATAAAAATATTCTTTTGTAATTTTCTTATAATAATTGTGATTGCTTATAAATATTTTTTGTAGAGATTATTATTAAGTAAGCAGTAGTAAAAGCAGAAATAAAACTTTTTTTTTTTACTTCGAGTAAGATAAATATCATAAATAACATTTATATACATTTATGAAACCATATATACCACTAATAAATTTTTTAGTCAAAAACTTTTACGTAATGGGGCCTTTCACTAAGGCTTGACTGGCGAGTGACTAGATCTCTGACGCTCTGTACCACAAGTTTCGAGTTCGAGTACCGGCGGCGCTATGGATGTTTGCAGTGGTTCGTAATCCACTTTGAACCGTACGTCCCGGCCTAATGTGAATATAGAGAGTGGGGCTGACATCCCTATCCTTAAAAAGAAAAACGCCTGTCTCGAAATCTGCCCGTAGGCAGATTGCCTTGGCCCACAATCCCATCCATCCCTCTTTACTTATCTCTTACTATAACTCAGTGTATTGCATATTCAAGGCATTCTCTTCTGAATTCAGAAATTGAGTTTTCTTTAGTTGAGTAGAATTCATTTATGAACTATAGATTCGCTAGGAAATAAATAATATTGTCCAACTTTAATATAAATACACTTTTAATATTACTCAGATTTTTAAATGGTTGTAAATTTATTGCTGCATCTACTGTAATTTAATATAGTAATTTATATATAGGATTAAGGTAACATATATAAAATTAGTATTACTTATTAAATATACTTAGTATTTTTACCTAATATACTTAGTATTTATTACCTAATATACTTAGTATTTATTACCTAATATACTTAGTAATTATGATAGTTTTTATACTTTAGAAGAGAAAGGGATTTTTTACTACCTCGGACAAAGGAGGAATTTTTGCAACTATTCTTTGTTATCCAAACTGGTGTATAGTATGGCTCAGATTGTACTGTGAACGAACATGAATGTCTTACATATCAAATCACATGAGGTGACATCCTTCAACTGATTTGGCAATACCGTTGGTTCATCATATCTAATGGATGTCATCTTGATTCGTTTGAAAAACCATTTGAATTCATCGAAGAATAAATAAGTCTTGAAATTTTTTTTATTTCTTACTCAACAAAAACAAAAAAAAAAATAGCAGCTTTTTTTTAAATAGCAAAATTATTTCTGGAAAGATTTCGAAAACAAAGATTTATAGACAAACTGCATTTAAAACTTATTAACTAAACAACTATTAATAACTTAATACAAAAAGCATTATGTATTCGACATGAGACATGAACACAATTCTATTTAAGTGTTGCATTGAAATGCGCTGATGGATATTTAACTCATCAGTCGACAAGAGAAGTATTTACTTCGATAACGTTCGCTTCATAATTTTCTGCTGCTCCATTCATTCATAATATTTACACAAACATTGAAATTCTTGATATTTATTTATTGTTCTTCATCTTCATTGGCCAGACAGCCTCATTGCGAGCCAAGGCCGTCTGCCTATTGGCAGATTTCGAGACAGGAGATGTATTCTTCTTAAGGGATAGGTATTAAGGATAATCTTCTACGCACTAATATTAAGGGTATTCTTCTGCGCCCAACGCTCTACGGTCATATTACACCGGGATCTACAGTTTGAAGTGGATTCCTAACCCCTACAAACATCCATGGCAACGCCGGGACTCGAATCTGAAACCTGTGGTATTGAATTTATGTATTGTTGCTGTTAAGAATTTATATGCTTTCTCGATGCTGTTAACTATATACCTCGAGATGATCAAATTGCTTTCGTAAACATTCTCTTCTATTATCTGTCTCATTATGAGCAGGGATTCCTTTTAAATGAGACTCCAAAACCATGTTGTGGCTGCAACAAAGCGAAGAAAATAACGTAGAAAGAGGGAAATATATCCCTATTTTAAGTCGCTGTTGGGAGCAAAGTAGCAGTTCTGGGAATAATGGAGACGATTTCTACTCTTCTCCCGCGTTTTTCTTGTTTTTCAGTTGTGGTCAAAACAGGAAGCAAGTTATGTAAATATTACTAGTTACAATTTACTTGGCGGTGAGGTTCAAAGAAACGGAGGGAAGTAGAATCTTTTAAAACATTTTATTTTTGTTATTTCGCCATTCATTCCTGGAAGTATTGGCACCTAAAATGATTTTTCTGATTAGAAAAAAAAAAAAAAAATTTGACAACATTAAAAATATTTAATCTCGAAATGTTAAATTACACCAAATTTATTGTTGTTGTTCTAATGTAGCTGACAATACACAGTTAATCTTTTATGCCATAAGCAAGGACTGCACCGCTGTTACTCATTGAGCACTACCCAGGGGGCACGTGTAGCTTGAAGATAGGCTACGGACGCGAATGTTACGCCAAAGTATTTCATCTAATATGTGTTTTGTCACACAATCACATTTGTGTATGCAATATAATATTAGAATTAATACACAATATATATCTTCATTTTCGCAACAGCCCCAGAGTGGGCCAAGACCATCTGTCTACTGGCAGATTTCGAGAAATATTTCCTTTTTACGGGTGCAGGGTTTTCAGCACTACACCCAATAGTTATAATAGACCGGAAGCTACAGTTTAAGATGGATTATGAACCACTACAAACATCCAGAGCATCGCCGGGTAATTCGAGCCTTGTGGCATCAAGCGCCAGACAGCTAGCCACTCGGCCATCAGGCTCCATACGATATACTACAACAACGAAAAGATATATATTTAGATATATTTATAAATTGGCCGCTGCTTTTGTATAAAAACAAAATTTGTTTTTCATATTTTTACTGGAATTTATCATAATTATGATCTGTGTGCGTCGTAATACTAGAACAATTATCACAATTTTTTCCAACAACTACGATTTTTAAAAATTAAGAAAAAGAAAAAGAAAAATTGCGATTGCAAAACTTTTATTCAGTTCAGTTTAACAACATTTAGCAAAAACATTGATTGAATAGTGCTTTGAACAGGACTTCTCTTAAAATACATCAAATAAAAGCATACAAAAAAGAAAACAATGCTTAAATTCAATGTGGGATCAACTTCAGTGTGGAGTATGATCATTTCAAACACCTGTAAACACATGAAAACGATGTCACGTGCTCAATAGATGGAACATTGAATCGAACGGTGCAGCTGATTCAGAACGAAAATAATTAGTTAATATTATTTAACTTACTCATTCATCAGAATATTAACTTTCCAAATTTAAATTCTGATTCGTTGTTGTTTTCGATTGCCAGTGAATCACGCCCAATAACAATCATTATTCATAAAATTGTTTAAAGGCAATTATTTTAAAATGGACTTTTATGAAATTAAATTTAGAATTTGTGAAGAGTAACTTTACAAAGAAATATTTAACATTTTATGATAAAAGAATTCTTTTTGAATAAAATCTCGTTTTTTTATATATTTTTTTAACAAGAATTATTCTTAATTTCGTGTATGAAGGTTCTTTCATATTTTGTGTAAGTATTTTGCAATAAGGAAATTTAATAACACATAACATATGTAATTAAAGAACTACCAATCAAGCGAAACGTATAATTAAAAAAAAATTTTTTTAGAGCATTAAAAATTATCTTTTTAAAATGTTGTACCTTTTGGCTCAGTTATTCAATTCCCAGATTATTCAAATAAAACAGGAAAGTGGTGGGAGATGATTAATCCGTTTATTTTGATATCTAACTTAGAAACATATCAGAAATTTAAAGAAAAATCTGCCTTAGGATAAACTTTGTTTTTAAATGATGTCTTTTATCTGAAAATAAATTAAGCGGTAATAAAAAATTATTATTAATAATTAACATAAAAATTATTAATAATTATTATGTTAATTATTAATAAATGGAATGGATGTCTCCTTTTACTTATAACTTGACATTCGCAAGTCTGCTTTGAACAGTCTTATGGTAAAGTTATGTAAATAATTCAGAAAAGAATAACATTAAACAAATTTGGTATGAGAGACGTGAGAACTAACGAGTTTACTCATTTATAAACTATTCTATACTAATTTATTATTCAAGTAAAAAATTTCATTGAAAACAATTTAAAAAAAATAATCATTTAACATTTATATTTTGATTATTAAGAAATTAAATTAATAAATTTAAAAATTAAAGCACATAATTTGAACTTATCGATTTTAAGGAAAATATTTTATTTCAGATATGACCCGTTATTGCTTAACCATAGAAACAGTTTATAAAACATATTACATGTTGAAACCATCATTTTAATCTCTTGATAAGCGTGAATAATTACATCCGGCAAAAAAGTTTTTACGCTTCTTTATTTACTTATTTTTTTAACGCGGAACTCTATTCACAAAAGTTATTTAAAAACATGACAACAAATCCGGTTAAAGAAATAACACGCTCATTTTCTTTTTCTTTCAATTTCAAGCTCAAAAAGTACTTCAAGAATAAATAAAAAAAAGGAGAAAGAATTCACTTATTTTCAGACAGAAATGATTGAAAACTAAGAAAAATCTATATTTACCTTTCTGTGACTAGAATTTTTTTTCCTTGCTTCTTTTTTCACTCCTTCAAATTATAAGAAATAAATACGTAACACTAGATAAAGAAAAAAAAAAAAGATGAATGATGTTGTCTGCTTATGTTTTGGTTATCTAGTTCAGAATAAAATTTGTTTTTGTTTTAGTTTTTTTACTCTAATTATGAAAGGTACAAAATCATTGTAGAGTCTCGAATTTCTAATTGTTTCTTTGTTCAAAAGACACTTGATTAAAAAAAAATCTTTATTTTCTAACTGAAATTAAAAAAAGTTCTTTTTAAATTGAATTTTTTTTTTAATCAGTCCTGCTTTTACGTAAAATTAAAATAAAGATATTTATTTCTTTTGATGAATAATTTTTAGAAATACGCAACAAATACTTTTAAATGTTAATAATTTTTTTTTTTTTTTTGAAGAATTCTAGCTTAAATTTGAACAAATTTTATTAAAAATTAACTTTATAAAAGAAGTTTTATTAAAGAGGACTTCTATTAAAAAAAATTTATATTTTCATATAAGTATTTTTTTTTTCTTTCTGCAAAAAATTTTCTAAAAAATATTTTATGGATATATAGATATAACAAATCAACTAGTTCGATAGTTGAAGTCACAATTTTAATAAATACAAATATCATAAGCATATCTGAATATATGTATATATATATATATATAATGAGACATTGTGTAAAACAATTTAAGTTTATTTTATATTGAATATCATGGAATAAAAATATATTTTCCTATATTTTATGAATATGGAAGAAACATTGAATTGATTGTTGTCAAATTGCAGTTCGTATATTCTTGTTTGAATAATAATTGTTGTTAACAAAATTATTTAGCCTGGACGATTTCTTTCCAAATAGATAAATATATTCTTTAACTGCTGATGCAATCTTTAAATGCTCGACTCGTGGCTCGGTTGCAACTTGAGCTACTGGTGAGCATTAGGGCGGAGGATCAATCCGCTGGCGGCGCTGTTGTAGACACTGTTTTAAAAAACAAAGAAGACTCGATGGCGTTTGTGATGTTCGGCTTCTTGCGTCGTGAGGCAGACTACCTGGTGAGAATTTTCTCTCATGCAATACGCAAATGCGAGGTAGTTGCCCCAAGAAGTCCTCCGGGAAGACAATGACATCCGCCTTCAGTGATACGGATCATAAGTCAGACTTCTACCTACAGGTGCTCCATTAAAAACAGAAGCTGCACTCCTCTTCCCTCCTTCCATGAGAACAACAATTGTCTTTAAATACAAGATTGTATATAATGCATTAATTTCGTGAATTGTACTTAAACATTATTATTGTATTGCGTGTTTTAATATTTATTTTAATTTTAAAAAAACTTAATATTAATTTTTCTAATCTTTAAAGTATTAATTATATTTCTTTGATTTATGAGCGCTACGTTTGATTTACCACATTTAATTGATTAATAAAATATTTTTCTAATTGATAGTATCCCTTATTTCGTTAAACATTTTATTTGTCGTTCTGTTTTCAGGCATTTGTATCGGCTTTTATTATTGTTTTATTGAGTGAAGCAATTTGCTAATTTATGCAGTTTATTTTGGAATTAATATTATTGTATGATAATTCTTGAAGAAGGGATGAAAGAGATGCTATTTTAGTTTGTGTACAAATAAATATAATGAATATTATTTGCGTTTTGCTTAAAAACTTTTCAAAATTTTATGGTCTTAAATTTTTTTTTCTTCTTAAAAATTTAATTTCATTTTGTGAATTAAACTTATTAAAATTTTCTCATAATCCTTCACTGTATTTTTTTACGCTACGCTGAAATGATCCCGATAATTATTTTTATAGTCTTTGACAGAAATATCAGGCGCGGGTTAAAAATAGGTTTATTCCAAAAATTCTTTTAAAAAATAAAATTTTACATTTGTCTACGGAAAAAATTGATACAAAACTTTCTACAAATCATTTAAAACTAATTTTGATATTTTTATTATTAAAAAAACCCCGAAAAAATATTAAGAATTTTTTTCCCTTGCTGGCGTCAAGGAATGAATTTCATTTTGGATAGTGCGAGAACTTAGTTTTATGTGTTACAACTTAGTTATATCATGTTATGCTGTATTCAATATTAGATAAGTTTGGAAATTGCAGCTTTTATTCTAAAAACGTAAAATTTTAGAGAATTTAAAGTACATTACAGCTTTCATATTGCAATATCAAGAAAATCTTATACTAAAATTGAAAAGATAAGTCCACATTGCTCTTTAAATATATCTCAAAACGCTGGTAAAAGACAAATTTGTATATCGATAGGAATGTACTGAAAAGGAAATTTCAAAATGCGAAGATGGATATTCGATTTGAAAATCCTTTAGAAATTAGAAGAGTAACCACATTTAAGTTGGCTATTGAGCTTCTTACGCTAATAGGATTTTAATACGCTAGGACAATTTTAAGAAGATTTAAGAAATCAGATGGAAAACCGGAAAAAAGCTGTTAATATCTGCTGAAAGCTAAATTTTAAGATTAAAAATTAAGGCCTTAGCCATAAGAACTACTACTGTAGACTTCTTATAGGCTAAGGCTTTTTTTTTTGTCAAGAGTTCTAATTTCTGATGAATCAAACTGTTACGCAGGCTTTATCTCAAGTCACCCAAAACAGTAGCTTAAGATATATACAGCAATTCTTCAGTGAAAATTAACCTCCAAAATAGTATAAGGTTTTTTTTTCTTATTTTTTAACTTTTTTCACACCTGTTGTGTTCTAAAAAAATAGAAGCCTGCAATGTGTAACTGATTTGGAACCACACGGCGATTGATCTGGGGCCACATGGTAGTGATACTAGGCCATGCTATAGTGATTCGAGACTGCATGGTGATTGATCAGGGAATGCGCAATGATGATCTGAGGTCCCATGGTCGTTAATCACGGGATGCATAGAGGTGATCTGGGATTATATGTTGGTTGAAGTAATGGTAATCATTAATTTCTTAATATTCAATGATACCAATACAGATGGTCTTGAATTTCAGCACTATAATACAACAAGCCATACATCACAGACTTCAAGGAGGTAGATCTAAGATAACAACTATGATTCTTTAGACCAGCTATAACAGTCTTCAGTACTTAATCTAATAGAACAGTTACGGACTGTTTTAAAGTAGAAGTTATTTCAGCATTCAATAATATCCAAAATATCTCTTATGGATAGTTCCAACTGCAATGGTTTGCAAACCTAAAATAGTTGATGTTGCCATGGAAGCTATTGGCTAATCCGCAAATTTTAAAATTTTGTATGTATATTCTACCTAGGATTCACCACTAAAAATCTTGCTTTAATACATATTTTGAGAACATTTCAAAATAAATGAATTTTTAAAAAGTGCCGTATATTTTTGGCCATATTTGTATAACTCAATTATATATGTTAATCTTTAAATACATAAGTATATTTACGCATAAGTATTACGAATATGGATGAATAATAAACATAATTTGTTACATACTATTTCTTGATATTTACTTATTTAATATTTATTATAAATATTATTTAATACTTGAATTTATAAGTTGTAAAATTTGTTCAATTTGCGTTGTTTACGTATAAAATTCACAAAAAATGATTATAAATACTTATAAAAAAAATTTTTTTTTGTAAGTTCTGGTGATATGCTTATTCTATAAAGTAAGTTTTCCAAATGAACATTTTACGAATCTGAAGATAGGATAACTAACACTTTTCAAAGGTTTAAAAATTATGAAAAAAAATTTAAAAGTGTACTCAATAATGCAAATATAGTAGTTTCAATTTATACGAAATAACATACATAGTTCTGTCTTAGCTTTTAATGAGTGAGCAAATTGATCCGCTGTGAACTAAATCTTTAGCGACTTTCCAATGTATTAGAAGAATTTTTTAAATTTCAACATATTCATTAGCATTCAACATACTGTTTTGAATATATTAATGATGTTTTATGAATCATTTACTATTTAAAACTATATAACCTTTCTTATTTTCATACCATCAAACGGTTTCAATAAATAACGACTTAAATGTCAAACCCCTTACCCGTTAAAATATATTCCGGAACGCTTTAGAAGTCAAAGAATGACGGTTTGAAAAGACTTGCTTCACTTCGCTTCCCTCTTACTTCCAGGCCCACCTAGTCAGCGAAAATCGAAGATTTTTAAACAGATCTTAATTTAGCACATTGTCCTTCCTTAAAGTGGTTTTCCAAGCGCCCACCGGAATTCTATTGTTCGATTCCTGGAAAAGAAGTTTCTTTTTTTTTTTTTTTTTTTTTTTTTGGGTCTTAATGCGAGTTCCTACTCTGGGAGAAGGCAGATCGTTCTGCGACTTGGGTATCGGGATGGATAGAATATCGATTAAATTGCATTTGACAGCTAAGCCTAATTAGAATGTTTTTCCGTTTTTAAGCAGCCCAGGGAATTGAAGGCAGCGCAATGAATATCAATTAGCGCTGTTTCCAAACAATGCTTATTCCGTCCTTAGCTTGTCGTTAATTTCTTTTTGGCTTTGACAGCATTCGTTCGATACAAACTTTATTTTATTTTATGTGGATCAGTTGTCAAATGTTTGTGACAACATAATGTTCCATTTCAACGATTCTAATTGTTCTCGAAATGTCGAATTCTTAAAAAACGTGGTTAATTTCCTACATATTTATTAGATTACATGCATGAATTAGAATTCTTAAATTACTTTTAATTTATTGTTATTTCGAAGTTAATTAGCCGCATTGAGTAGTCATACGACTTTTATTCTAATGATCAAGTTAATTTATCTAATGGATATAATTAAATAAATGTCTGAATATTTGGTGGAAATGAATATTCATTATGACTGAATATGTGTATATTTGTTTCGTTAAGGAGTTAATATTTTTATTAATTTTTTTCTATAAAATAATATGGGTATTGATTTAGGGAGCGGGGTTTTTCGTTTTTTAAAAATATTGACCACTTCCAATATTTTTCTAAATTTCTTTCACAGGACTTACATAAAATTTACTTAAAGAATAATTACGTAATTATTAAATAATTTTGTAAAAAATTAATTCAGAAGAAAAACAAGTAATATAAATTTTTTTTTTTAAAGTCAATTCCTATTTTTTTCCACTATATTTCAGAAAGTCCTTTATAAATATTTTTTTTAATTTATCTGGCGCCATCTATGGGTAGATACATGCAACTTAAATCTAAAAAAAAAACAAATTAATTAATTAATTAAATTTAATGAATGAATCAATATTTGAAAAAACTGTATTTACATCAATTGTCATCCACTACAAGTTTCAAAAAATGTATTTGAACTTGAGTAGATGAATAAAAAGCATTTTATGAACGATTGAAAATTCGAACACGATATATATATCGGGAGAGTGTGAGCTAATAATAGGAATTGAATAAATGTAAAATGGTTTTAATAGATCGTTTGGTGAAAGCAAAAACAACGTTTTTTGAAAGTGAAAGATATTTTTCAAGAAAAGGAGATCGTTTGGAATTTTGCAGTTTTTTTCAATTCCTTCTATTAGCTCACACTCTCCATATATATATCTTGTTCACATTTTCAATCGTTCATAAAATACTCTTTATTCATCCACTCAAGTTCAAATGCATTTTTTTGAACTTGCAGTGGATGACACTGGGTGTGAATACAGTTTTTTCAAATATTAATTCAGTAATTAAATTTAATGAATTAATTTTAGTTTTTTTTAGATTTAAGTTGCCTGTATCTACCCATAGATGGCGCCCGATAAACTTAAAAAAATGAATGAAAATTATTTATAAAGGACTTTCTGCAATAGAGTGAAAAAAGTAGTAATTAACTTACATTTTTTTTTAATATTATTTATTATTTACGATTGTGTTATACATCTTGTTCTTATATTAAATTCTAAAATTTAAGGGTAACCTGTACATCAGCCTAGCCGATTACAAGTTTTTATTATTATGAACTAGCTGATATAATCAGCCTTGCTGTGCTTCATATAATTTTTTTAGTAAGAATTGTTAAAAAAAGAAAATAAAAAGTAAGGCATCTTATGGCAACATGCATAATTTCATATTCCTGAATGGTATGGCAACGATATAAGCTAAAAGTCAACGATAAGGCATCAAGTATTTTTTGTTCGCAGTCCATCCTATCAATAAAGTTAAAATACATGGAAATCGGAAAATAAATACATTAAATCAGAAATTAGAAAATTCTAAATGAATAAAAACATTAAATAAGAAATGTAAAAGATCTTTGTGTGTATGATTTATAATAGGCATTTTAATAAAAACACACAAATAGCTCTTTCGTTATTTCTATTGCTATAGTATTTGTTAAGCAATCGATTCTTGAGCTAAATATTTAAAATTTGTAAAGTCCTCTAAATTAATTAAAAAATAACTAATATCCGGCACTAGAAAATTGAATAATATATTTAATCTTGTAAAATTTGTTTAGTAAAAAAAATATGCAAGCAAGATGCTTGCAACTTGAAGAGAAAGATGTGCCGTATAATATGCAACCATTTATTTCCAGTCTCTCAGAAGAACTTTACGTTTAATATTGCTATAATTATAAAACATTGATTTAAAACCATGTTGTATAATACATGAATTTCCTTCTAAAAATTACTCTTTTTATTTAATTAAAAAAGAGCTGCTTTTTGTGGCTTTTGGTAACTCACCAGATAAAAAAAAAAATTAAATTCAAAGAAAAAGTTGGACTGCTAAAGATGAAAATAGTCATTTAACAGGATATAAACATTAACTGAACAAACCTTATTTTTGTTTCGTAAACACTGCATGTGCTATATTCGAAATAAATTTGGCGTGTTTTGATGCTTCTAATCTTGAAAAATGGAAATATTTGTTTTTCTTCTTCTGTTATTATTGAAAATAATCTTATTTTTTCATTTAAAGATCTTTTTTATTTTCTTAGAAGCAAAATAAAGAGAATATAGCTTTTTATTGTTCACAATTTTGCACTTCTTTACTTTGGTTTCTGTATGTAAAACCATATACAGAGATTTATTATTCAAAATTGAAATGTAGATGTAGAAATATCATATTTATTTATATTAAAAATTTGACGGGGAAAAATAGTTGGCCAAGTAGTCATTGCTGTGTGCAAACTGCAATATATGAAGTTTATCATATAATGAAAAAAAAAAACTATTGCAAATATTGCTTTTTATTACATGGGTAACGAGTTTTTTGAATTTTTTTTAAAATTAGGTTCATTAAATGAGAGTCGGGACAGCAAGTTCGGCAGTCTTACGGAAGTAGTAGGCGATATTTTGCGCATGTATGCACGCATGTTGTCACTTCCTGTTTACATTGAAAGAGCAGGCTCGGTCAGTTTCATCAGAATAAGGATGGCTTCAACACGCTGTAGGTGCAGATTATTTATGTTGCTTTAATTTACTTCACTATGAATTTTATTTAACCAATGGCCCTATTCATACCTGAATCTGAGTATAGTAAGTGTCTAGAATCCTGTACCCCTTGCGCCAAATCGTCGAGTAAACAAACAAAATGGCCGCCACGGTTTTTAAACGATAGAAAACGAATTATTACTTACGTCTTAATAAACTGTTTCTTTAGACTGGCTACTTAATTAAAAAAAAATTTCCAAAGATCTTTCATCCAGCTTGTGTTATCTCACACCATTCCACTCATTTTCTCCTCCACTCATTCATGTGCACAGCCATATCAAATGAATGAAAAGAAATGTGAACGACAGCTTAAAATAATTTTAAAATTTAAAAAAAAAACTCAAATCGAAACGGAAACTCAAATCCGAAACAAATCCACTTGTGGTTGTTATACTGTCTTAAGTATATCAACACTGGAGGTCTATATGGGGAATTTTCGTTCGAGGCAGTAACCCTTGAAAATCGTTTATAAAACCCTCACGGGAATTAAATATTAATGGGTTTTCCTGGACCACAATGGCAATAAAAAGTCTTTCAAATACAAAGAAAACCAATTCGGTTAGTTTCTTAAGGCCACACATCCAATTTATTGGACATTTTTGTTTTGCATTGGGAAATTGATTCCAGTGACCAAGAAGCAATTCACATATAGGCAACAAATGAGAGCAATTTTCTTTTAATATATTGTGATTAAACGCTAGGCAGTTTGAGCTGAGGTCTGCTATATTGTACCACCACAATCTGAATCTAACATTTCCAAGACCATTACAATCCGTCCACAATTTGAACTGAACATTTTTAAAACATTGGCAATCCATTCTCAATTTGAATTGAAAATTAAGACATTGGCAATCCATTCTCAATTTGAAGTCGTCTTTACTGTATCACCACAATTTGAATCTAACATTTGCAATCCGTTGCCAATCTATCCACAATTTGAATCTAACATATGCAATCCGCTGCCAATCTAAGCCTGTATCTTACATTGTAGGAGAAGGTGGGCAAAACAGGAATTACTACTATTATTATGCCATTGCTTTCTACGGGATGAAGTACTGTAATGTAACTGGAACGCATCGTGAACTATATAGCATCCGTATGGGTTAAAATAATAAAGACATTCATTTTTGCTATGAATTCTCGATATTATTTGGAATTATTTTAAAGAATTGTTTGGAGAAGAACTCGATGACGAATATTCGAATTATTTCCATCCCATCTATTCGCGTGCACATTTCAATGTGTGAGCGGCGAGAGAGCTTATCAGGCGAGTACCGAGTGAACGCTCGAATCGTCGCATCCGACGTTGCTGATAACCCTCGCGAGTTAATTATTGCGCCGAAATTATCCGCAGGTTGCCTCTCGCCCACCGTTATTCTGGTCCACTGGGCTCGCGCACACACCTGGGAATCGGGATGGATTTCTTAAGGACGGAAGTTTTTGTTCATCGCACCATGCACTGTCGAAATTTCTGATGAAGGGGGAGTGAGAATAGTTTTGTTGTCTCTCTAAGGAAATCTGCTTACTTATATAGCAATAATTAATATTCACGATGAAAATGTATTGGAAACCTTCTGTTTGAGACTGAAATGAAAGGGCTACCTTCACAATAGCATTAAGTCTGTTTAAAAATCCGACTCTCAACTCTTTTATAAAAATAATTCTAATTTTTTTCGAAATTCGAGGAATTAATGTTAAAAACAAATGCCAAGAGAGTAACTCAAATGCATCCTTCAACCAAGCAAGCAGCAGCAAAGGCAGAGACTGCATTAACGGCATAGATTTTTCTGAGCACAGAGACTTATCTTGGATCCACCATAAAATAAGATCCTGCATAACATAACAGGTGGATTGAAAAGTTCGTATGCTGACACATAGATGGCGCTACTAGTATTAAATCCATATGAGTTTTAGTTAGCCCTGACCTTCAAAAGACCCGTGTATAAATTTGGCAGCTGTTGCACTATTAGTATGTGAGTTATACTATTTTTTAGTGAAGCAACTTTTGTTAGTTTGAAAAAAATGGATAAAAAGGAATTTCGTGTGTTAATTAAAGCATTGCTTTTTGGCGAAAAAAAAAAATACTATTAAAACCAAGGCTTGGCTTGATAAACATTATTCGGACTTTGCACCAGGAAAATCAACCGCTTGCTAAATTTAAACGAGGCGAAATGAGCAGCGTGGACGATGCACGCAGTGGACGCCCCAAAGAGGCTGTTACCGACGAAAACATCAAAAAAGTCCACAAAATAATTTCTGATAATCGTAAAGTGAAATTGATTGAGATAGATGAGACTCTAAAGATATCAAAGGAACGTGTTGGACATATCATGAAGGAATATTTGGAAAAGTGGGTGCCGCGCGAGCTCACAATCGACCCAAAACAACAACGAATTGATGATTCTAAGCAGTGTTTGGAGCTGTTCAATCGTACTAAACACGAATTTTTGCATCGATATGGGACAATGGATGAAACATGGCTCCATCATTTCACACTGGAGTCCAATCGACAGTCAACCGAGTGAACTGCACGTGATGAACACTAAAAATGCTATAACTCACATACTAATAGTGCAACAGCTGTCAAATTTATACACGTGTCTTTTGAAGGTTAGGGCTAACTAAAAATCATATGGATTTAATACTAGTCACGCCATCTATGTGTCAGCATATGAACTTTTCAGCCCACCTGTTATAACAGCTATCCTATTATTAAAAACAAATAAGATTTAATACATTATAAAATAAAGCATTTTTGTGCTTAAAATATTCTCTTTTGATTGACTTCAGCTATAACACTTTACTACCTGTTAATTGAGTACTGTCATTTTTATATATTTTTGTAAGCATCTTTAGAGTTCAAAGATGTCTTTTAAGTGAGTTCAAATACTACACTTTTAAAGTTGAAAAAAATGCTTTGTTTCGAAAAAATTATGTTTATAGATATACAAAACCAATAAAGTCTTTGAAGGATCTTGCTTTTTAGCCATGAAGCCATTTTAAACTTGTCAATAAAAATAAAACTATGTCAACAAAACATATAGGATGTTAGATCATGAAGTAGGCTTCTGCGCATTAGCTTTCCCTAGTGCGTGCTGAGTTATTATCTGGTATTTTATGTTTAACTGTTGAGAAGTAGCCGTAGATATTCACTTGCAGGTGAATAGTTTCAATGATATTTGTAGCATTATTAAAAAAAAAAAAAAAAAAAAAAATTACGGGAATCTCAGGTTATAATTATACATTCATCAATGCCATCCAATGTTGCATTTAATATGGTTATGCTAAGTTTTATTGTTGCCAATATGCAGGAATTTTAAAAAAATCTTTCGTCGTGTTATTATTAGGTCTAAATTATTCAGTTATTTATATTTTCACTCTCAAATTGCAACGAATTGTCTTGGGATTGGTTGTAATTTAAAGAACATTTAGTTTTAATGATAAAATTATTTTCTTGAATGCTTCTTTTAAATAAATTAAGCATAAATGAATTACCAGAACTTAAAAAATTTAGATTTTCAAAAGTATTACACATTAAAAAATCAATAATGGAAGAAAATATTTTCTAGTTTAAGTAGTATAGTATAGGGCAGTACGAATTTCTTGTTTCGACCATATATGGCCACCAAGATCCTTTGATCTTATCCCTGTGGATTTTCTTTTAATTGTGTTATTTGTTTTTATAAACCATGAATGCCTAAAACACACGATTAACATAAAGAAATCATCGATGCTGCATTAAGAGTTGTTCATAATGTAAAACTGCAAAATACGTGGAACAAAATTGATTACAGAACGAATATTTGTCGTGTTGAAAAAGACTCCCACATCAAATATTTGCAACTTAAAAAAAATAACAACTTGAAATGTGTTTCTTCATTTTCATGTATCGCTGATAACATTATGTGTAACAATTTTGAAAATACGAAATTTTAAAATCCGGACATTCACTTTTGCTAACTTTTTATAGTATGGTAAAAGTTCGCATCTAAATTGAGTCGTAAATTCAGAAATAGCTAGAAAAGTTCATCCAAATCTTAAACTGAGCGTAAGAAAAGGTCTCACGTGCAGAACAAACTCTCAAATTATGCTCCATCTTATTTTCGAATTGGAATAGCTGAAAAATTAAATAATAATAGCTTAATTAAATTTAATTAATTCATTTTAGTTTTTTTTTTAGATATATGTTGCATGTATCTACACATAGATGACGCTAGATAAACTTAAAAAAAGGAATGAAAATTATTTATAAAGGATTTTCTGCAATATAATGAAAATAAATTAATAGTTTAAAAAAACTAAAAAATACGCTTTTAGAGTTAATCTATCTAAAAAGTAAAAAATAATTGTTAACATAAGAATAAAATGACTGACGAGAAAATGAATGTCACTGTTCTAAAAGCGTGGGGTGCTTGTATGACATTTTAAAATTAACTCTGCATTTCTGAGTGAAACTAGTGAAAAATTATAACCATTGATATTGAGCACCCCACGCTTTTAGAACAGTGACATTCATTTTCTCGTCAGTCATTTTATTCTTATGTTAACAATTATTTTTTACTTTTTAGATAGATTAACTCTAAAAGCGTATTTTTAGTTTTTAAACTATTAATTTATTTTTTACTTTTTAGTCTGACTAACTCTAAAAGCGTGTTTTTTTTTTAGTTTTTTTAAACTATAATTTATTTTTTATGAAAATTATATATGTATAAGGCATGAATTATATAGGCATGAAAATTATATATTTACAAGAATAAAATAAGAAAAAGTAAAATTAAGGAATAAAAAATTTAAAAGTTTATGAGAAATACAAAAAGATAAATACAATGCAAATAAAAATTAATGAAAAAATACTGAAAAAGCTAAGTACAATACAATTAATATAAGCAAAAAAAAGAATAATATAAAAAAGTTGGAATATACTACAAAGTAGAATAATTGCTGCTAGAAAGGATGACTAAAGTCTAGGTCTGGTGCAAATTATGCAGAGACGGTACCTTGGCCGATTATCCGCTAAGTTTATATACTTTTGCCCACCGAAATTTTCGGCCAATAGGAAGAGCGCAATTCGACATGATCGCACTCTATGCCTTTGAGATCCGCCTCTTTTTAGCCACGGAAATTTTCGGCCAATAGGAAGAGCGCAATTCGATCGCGGATATTACTGAATTTCTACCCGGGGTGAAAGAAAGCTGGGCAACGGGCGTACCGGTTATGATGTTCCTTGGTGGTTTTAAGAATCACAAAACCTCCACATCTTAAATTAATTGAAACATTAGCATAAATTGTAGTTTCTTAAATTAATGAATAGAAGTAATTAAAAATAAATAAATGAATTTAAAATTTAGGAAAAACATCTGCTTGAGAACAATTAAAGCATGAGATCAAAAAAAAAGCTAAAGCTATCGGTACAATTAAGAGTTCGTTGACGATGCCCAAAAATAAAAAGGTTAAAGTTAAAAAAAATGAGAATTTTAAGATAAAAGTAAAATAAAACAAAAGGAATTAAGATTAAACAAAATAATTATACAAAATAAGTAGGGTTTGATCAGTTGACTGACTCGCCAGTAGATGGCGCCATCAGTCCCAACATCGAGCCCAAAAAGTGAGTTACATACAAACATACAAACATACATACATACATACAAACATACAGGTGAAGCTAATAAAAGCGTATTAAAAAAGGAGGAATTGACTTAAAATGTTTTTTTATAATGCTTGTTTTAACTGCGGTTAATTAACTCAACTCTGCGATATTTAAAAAAAAATTTTATGAATTAAATTGCACTAGTTACTGTTCTACCATTATTCAATGAAAACGTTAATATCCAGTATAAAGGTGGAAATGGACGAATCGATTACTTGTTAGGGGTGCTAGTCAGACGTATGAGACGCAAGCAATTTTGCACGAAGAAAAGTTTAATAGTTATTGTGAAATTTTTCATCTAATTTTTGATTTCATACTGCCTAGTGCGAAATTTTAATTATTAAAAATTAAAACTTTTTGTGTTATAATTAAAACCCCTCCAAACTAATTTTTGTGTTAAAATTCCTCTAATTTTGCGTCTCGGTATTTTTTTTTTTTTTTTTTTTTTCGAAAATTCATGATTACTCTTATAACTAGAAAAGAAATGAACACATAGGAAAACTTTCAGCTTGAAACTTACTTACTCTGCCAGACTAGCCATACAGCTTTCAGGCATCGACATTGAGCTGTTTTCCAGTTAAAAAAGAATAAATCTTCCCTGAAATCGTTTTATCCACCCCACACCATTAATAATTAATAATATGCTGAATCTGCTTCAAAATGTTCCGAATCAGTAACTATGATAGAAGTCAAGTACCTGGCAACAAAAAAAAAATGAATGTCAAATTCACTGCGTAAATGTTAAAACTTAAACAGATGCGAATTATTTTTTGTTTATGATGATGAAAGAATTTTCTCAAGACTCCTTTTTCGATTTAATAGTTATTTCTATAATGTTCCCCAAATCCATTACCAATTCAATCTGTTTTCAAAGTGTCAATAAAATTAGCAATGAGTCAGCCTTGTAAATAAACTCAGAACTTTTTTTTTCAGCCGACAAAAATATCTAATAATAACCTTACAACCTATTTTCGATTAAATTAATGAATTATTTATACATTAATAATTTAATAGTTTATCGTTAATAGTTTTGTCTGAAATACTTTTAAAATAGCAGAAAAATAAGAAGTACAAAGATACTCATTTTCTCCTAATTAATTTATTGTATATTTCTGTCGTTGTCTATTTCCATTCGTAGAAGGAATCACTTTGCGATTCACTGGCAGCAATTCTTTGTGAACTTAACGAAAGTCCGGGTGTCGTTTT
Source organism: Caerostris darwini (assembly GCA_021605075.1). NCBI lineage: Eukaryota > Metazoa > Arthropoda > Arachnida > Araneae > Araneidae > Caerostris > Caerostris darwini. The sequence continues at coordinate 93,803 of BPLQ01013385.1, read as the reverse complement.
CACCCACATTAGAAATGATGAAACATCATTGATTTAAGATTCCAAAAATAGATTTCAAGTCAGAAATCGTGCCTATTTCACAAGATGTTCTCCATTGAACTTTAAATAAATGTTTAAGTCTACACAAGTCAAAAAAATGTTTACATTTTCTCATACGCAGGTTATCCTGAAAAACACGGACGGTTTAACAAAAAATGCCCATGCTAAAAAAAGATTTTTCTCGAAGTCAGTTCTCAGGACAGGCACAAATTTAATTATATTAAATGACAGCCTTGACTAAAAATATGAGGTGCCATTTAAAATTTACAAATATTCTGAAATAATATCAGAATACAGAAAAGCAAAGCTTTTTTCCGTTAATCATAGAAAATAATAGCTAGATGACTCGACTCGGGCACAACAAAACCCACAAAAAAGGAGTTATTCGAAACCGGCGGTTGTTATACATATGGGAGAAAATAAGATTTTAAGTATCAGCGAAATGAAGTTATACAGGAGATACAGCTTCATATAGCGAACCAATCAAAATGGCTTTTCCCCCTGCAGGATTTCTTGACATTTTCTCTCTTCAGTTGTTGGGTTAGATTGGCGAATTCCTGCTAGGATTATTTAAGGTGACAATTTATCTTATCCTAAAATACTCTATTGGGAAAGATTTTAGCAATCTATATGGCCAGGTAAGTTTTTGACTGTAGAGTATTATTCCGTTAAGCTATAAATGTACGGTGCCTTGAAGATTGAAAGAAACACATGTAGTGTAAAATACCATCGATGTAGTGTCGTAACTGATGACAACCAAAGGAGGCCAGCTAACAAATGAATGACACTCCAGAGTGACAAGCTATGTTTAGGCTAAAGCCATACCTCAAGATCTCCAGATATGTCATCATGGCTCTACGGGCCTCATTGCTAAAATTAGTTTTATACTCTAGTTAGTGAGATTTCAGGTTGCATGAAATCGATGCCACTCTAAATGTTCTTGGCGATGAACGAAGGTAAAAGGCAATAGATGCCATGAAGTTTGATATGTCATTTATAGCTCATGAGAGTTAATTAGACCTACAGATTAAAGTAGATTCCGAACTACTAACAAACATCCATGCCACTGCCAGGATTCCAATCCGAAGCCTGTGGTACAAAAGGCCAGAGCGCTGGCCACTTGTCCATCAGGTCGCTGGATGCCATGAGATAGCACCTGATAGAATAACAAAGATCACCGAAGCTATGAGAGCCGTTTGACATAGGATCTGTCGAGTGTTTCGAGTGTCATAGTATTTTGTCTTAACTGTAGTTCAACTATTCCTACCACCATCTCTAAATGGTGTATGGTGTTACCTCAAATATTGAGCCATCTTTCGATTTGACTACACTGTTTTATTTAACCCAACGACACGTTCTCTTTTAAATAACAAAATCTGCAACAACAAAAAATGGCTACCCCATATTCTCAAAATTCTCCTTAACTCGTTTGCCACTCATTGATATAATTAGAATAATGAGCAGACCGAATTCACATCTGAAAAAAAATCAAGCCCTCCCTTCATAAAAAAAAGGGATTTTTTTTCTCTTACACTGCACCTGGAAGCTTGTTGCGATGTTTTTTTAGCTCCAGCTACTCATTTATTGAATTGAATCATTCGCATATGGGATCGAAAGGTTTTTTTTTTCTAATGCAGCTGGCAAACACTTAGACACTTGGTCTTGGATGCCTTAAGGCAAGCGCTGCACAGACGTCACTCACTTTGCATTGCCCAGGCGGCGCGTGTAACTTGTGGATAAGCCACGGACGCGGAGTAACAATGCCCCCGCAACGCTCTACGATTCTATTAGACCGGAACCTACTTTTTAAAGTGGATTCCGAACCACTACAAACATCCATGGCACCCCCGGGACTCGAAACCTGTGGTACCGAGCGCCAGAGCGCTAGCCACTCGGCCATTCAGGCAGGGATCGAAAGGTATCTGCATACGAGATTTCGTACATTTGTTCACATTTATATAACTTCATGTTGCTTGGGGATTGTTTAAAATGGATATTGCTGACGGAACTTTCATTTTAAAGCATCATAAGTAAGTATACGAACAGTAGTATCAATGTATAATATGCATCAAATCCATCAGTTCAACCAAATTTAATCTACGTTAATCCAGCCAAGCTACAGCATCCAACATCTCCAGTTACTATACAACTTTGTGTTCTACAATACTTTCGACACTAATTCTAACCGTATGAATTATTCTGAGGTTATTTAAATGGTTCGAAAGTTGTGATGTATATTTTACTTATATTTTGAAAGTTGCTCCTAGACATAAATGTTTATAATTCATATGTGTCTTAAAAACTTCAATTTTTTTTTTATGTTTAGTTTAAGAAAACGAATTTTCATTTAAACATAGTTTTAAATTAGTTATAATATAACAAGTATAAGTTCCATTGTGCAAATAGCTCAAAATATGTTCAAGATAAATTTATCATTGTGGCTTGACACTTGATAAATATATTATTTATAAAAGAACCTTCCAAAACATTTCTTGAAAGATATTTTCTGTACTAAACATTTAAATAAGACCCAAGTTATAAAATGAGGCGTTATCTTTGAAACTGGTGTAAGTCCATTTTATATTAATATAGGGGTTATTTATGGGTTTGCATTTGAATAGTTTGAAAAATATTAGTATATGTTAATACGCACAATTTATGTTTTTCAAACATCCTATTGATTTTAGTTTATAACGTGGTCGTTTCTAAAGTATTAATTAAAAGAAATGTGTACTTTTGATGACTTCAAATGGACTTAGACCACTTTCAAAGTGTGAAAAATCATACATTCATGAAATACTAAATATTAAATTGAATCAAACCAATTTATTAAATTTTTATTAAATATGTCAAAAAATAAATAAATAAAAAGCCTTTATCTAATATTTCTTCAGGTAATGCCATTTTAATAACTTTATATTAATAGGAACTACTTTTGATTTTTATCATTTTGAGAAAATTTTTGAAAATAGTCCTGATGTATTGGAGGAATAGAAGGTAATAAATCCGTCCTATCGTTGAATTCTTCGGATGGAATGGGTCTGGCAGGATGATATAAAGGTGCTGGTATTATATTTTCAAATGTTCGTGGTCTTCCTCGTCTCAAGGATAAATCTAATGTTTTAGGCTTCACATATTCAACAAATGAAGTATTATACAATATTGTATATGGTTTGTTTTTAAACAAATAGAACACATTAATAATAGCATTTTCAACGGCTGGTTAAGAAGTCATGATCTGACCTTGATTCAGACGCAAACAGCAGAATTACAGTGAACGATCGGAAATTTTTATGTCATTAACAGCGTTGCCACACATGTAAAAATGAAGTACAGAAATTATGTAGTATAATATTTGAATTAAATGGTATATATTTGCGAAAAGTAGACTCACACCACTTTCAAAGTAATTAAATCTGTAATTTCATTCATTACGTAAATCTTTATGGACAAAATGATGAAAAATTTGAAGGGTTTTTTTTTTCTTGGGGAACTGTTTATAGATAAAAAGATCTTAGCAGATTGCGTTCATTGTTATCATTAACTAACCTTTTGTCAAAAATGGACTTGCACTACTTTCGAAGAAAACGGCTTATTTTGAAAAGATAATGAAAGGAGGAAAAAGTAGTCCATTTTTCTTTGGATCCCCGGGCTATTTTTCCAATCAGCAGAAAAATAATAAACGAAAGGAAGAATTACCTGAGAATAAATTCATCTTTTCACAATGCACTTGTCATATCGGTAGTGTAGCATGCCTATGCGACTTCACTTGATATGCTATGATTGCTTTCAAAAATTCCCATGGATTCATATGATTCACTGCCTTTTTCTTTTCAGCGGAAAGTTGGCGTGCCTTTTACCGACATGATTGTTTTGTTGATATTAATATCATAACATTTGAAGGATTTATAACTTATGTGCTCGTAACCAATGGGCAAAACATATTTTTTAAAATAGAAAGCGTGCCATCAAATTTGTAATTACATACAGAATAAATCAAATGTGCAAATATAATTATGAAAGTTTTTATTTTAAATTTAAATTTCAAATTGTTGATGTATGATATTTTTTGTTTGTATCCACTCATCATCATCATTGGCCCAACAGCCTATAGTGGGTCAAAGCCTCTGCAGATTTCGAAACATGATATTTTTTTTTACGGGGTAGGGTTATCAAGCCTTACTCCTAACGCTCTACAGTCAAATTAGACCTGGACTTACGGTTTAAAGTGGACTCCGAACCACTACAACATTCAAGACACTACCGGTATTCGAACCAGATGCCTGTGGCACCGAGCACCAGAGCGCTAGTCACTCTGCCATCAGGCCCCATTTGTATTCACTACCTAAGTGAAAAATCATTTTAAAAATATTTCAATCGACAGCAAAAGTTGCTTAACTTTACAAACGATTTTATCCTATTTAATTCCACTTTTACTTATAAATGTGATTATACTTTATTATCTTTTCTATATCACAAACTTTTCCTTTGCTATCTCTTTCAAAGAAAACTTGAAAACACCATCATTTACCTTGTTTCTTAAAATTAGTTCTTCCTCTTTTTAAAAACTTTTTTCTTGTTCCCTGAATTATCATTCAAAATGGACGCAGGTAAAATGGCTTGATTCATTTTTGAAAGTTCATTAGTTTCGAACTTTTATTTCCGAGCTTAAAAACGCAATAAAATTCTGGTGAAACAAAAATATTTTCATCTTCTGAAAATAAAAATTTATTATTTTTAAAATAAAATGGATAGAAAAATGAATTATTTTATTATGTTTTTTTGTAAGTTATCCGATTAAAAAAAGGTTTCACTTAGAAAGAAAGAGTTTCTATTGAATAAAAATCATCTTCTAAGCAATTATTTAAGTGATTCTGATTTAAGCAAGCTTATGTTATATTTAATTTTATTAAGCTTATGTTATATTTAATTTAATGAATTCATTTTTTAAGAAAATAAATCTCGGTGGACAGTGCGTCTGTCCACCGAGTCTTTTATATCGGATATTAGAACTCCAATTATTTATGTATGAAATTTGAAAAAAAAAATATTGAAAATACTGAACAAGGAGAAATTCTCTTTTTAAACCCCAAAACGATAAATAAATGTTCACAGTAAAAAGTAAATAAAAGCTATGCATTTAAAACTAGACTTAAACGATTGTTCATTTTATTCTAAACTAAAAAAAATTATTGGTTTTATGGCAATCTTGTAGAAATCAGAATAATTTATATCCTTATGCAGGTTTTTTAAAACGACAAATCCCACAAATGTTAGTTAAAATCAGATTGTCAAAGGGTTTTGATGAGGAAGATCCCAGGGTTTTTTATAAATTTTCAATGTAAATTGATTTTGGTAAGATAAATTACTTAAAAAATTCATAATGTTTTTTTACATACTATGTTAATAAACATTATTAGATTTATTTGAAAAATATAACTTACAGGATAGAAAATTCACCATAGAAAATCTTTTCTAATGATAATTTTTGCACAATCAAAATATTCAGAGCACTGTTTACTTTTATTCTTTATTTCTTATAAGAGATATTAACTACTAAGAAAATCCGGAATCTATTTTACTTAGAATTAATATTTATATTTTGAAGAGAAATTTTCATACATTTGAGAAATTCGAATTGGAATTATAATTAAATTAAAATGTATTTTGTTGTGTAAAGTAAGAAAAAAAATGTCTCAACCTGTATATTAATTCGAAAATTTGAGTTTAACTATTATAAAATTTAAAAAAAAGCTTTTTTATAATAAATACATCCACCAACAAAATAAGATTTTTAGATTTTTGACACAATTTTTTTTCCACCTTTCCATGCGTTGTGTTTTCAATGACATAAAAATTGATGAAATAAAAATGACATAATTCAAATATCTCATTTATATTCTCTGACATACGAGAGAAACTATTATTAATGTGTTTAATCAATTCAAAGTTAAAATATTGATAGAAAATGCATGCGTATTTCATTTCTATTCTATCATCTTAACATCTGCATCCGTAAAAAAAAAAATCTTTCTTTGATGAGCGAAAACTTCTCATGAATTTTAAGCAGTTAATGCTCCGCCGTAAGATCACTCGTAAATGGAATGCATTTAAATTTCAGAGATATTTTTTTGAAGGTGAAAAACTTTTTCTGCTCCCAACTAAAAGAAATATGAAAAAGATATTTATATAATTTTTTTTTTCTCTCTCGAATGATACGCGCCTGTTGCATTTGAAGAAAAATATTTCTGCTGACTTTTTTCCAGCTCTTCGAGCTTCTTCTGTCGGAGCGGTTGGGAGATTTTCCTGCCATTCTCCTTCAAACCAGAATAAAAATATTGCAATAAGGAAACTGCTTAATATTTGCAATTGAATTTATTTATAATTTTATTATTTATAAAAAATTATTTAAACGTATCAAACTTTGATTTTAAATTTCTAAACTTGCTTTTCAATAGCATCCTAACGCTGTATAACAGGTGGACTGAAAAGTTCGTAGGCTGACAATTCATGGCGTTACTAGTATTAAATCCATATAATTTTTAGTTAGCCCTAACCTTCAAAAGGCACGCGTATAAATTGGACAGCTGTTGCACTATTAGTATGGGAGTTATAGCATTTTTAGTGTTCATCACGTGCAGTCCACTCGGCTGACTGTCGATTGGACTCCGGTGTGAAATGATGGAGCCATGTTTCATCCATTGTCACCACGACTCAAAAATTAGGGTAATGAACAGCTCCAAACACTGATTAGAATCATCAATTCGTTGTTGTTTTGGGTCGATTGTGAGCTCTGCGCGGCAGCCACTTTGAACAGAGCTTTCGCATTTCCAAATATTCATTCACGATATCTCCAACATGTTCCTTTGATATCTTTAGGGTCTCAGATATCTCAATAAACTTCACTTTACGGTTATTTTGTGGACTTTTTTGATGTTTTCGTCGGTAACAGCCTCTTTGGGGCGTCCACTGCGTCATCGGTGCTTATTTCGCCTCGTTTAAATTTAGCAAACCACTTCTCTACGGTTGATTTTCCAGGTGCAAAGTCCGAATAATGTTTATCAAGCCAAGCCTTGGCTTCAATAGTATTTTTTTCTGCCAAAAATCAATGCTTTAATTAACACACGAAATTCCTTTTTATCCATTTTTTCAAACTAACAAAAGGTGCTTCCCTAAAAATGCTACAACTCACATACTAATAGTGCAACAGCTGTGAAAGTTATACACGTGTCCTTTGATGGTGAGGGCTAACTAAAAATCGTATGGATTTAATACTAGTAGCGCCATCTGTGTGTCAGCCTACGAACATGTCAGCCCAACTGTTAGTAGGCTTTTTATGAAATAAAAACAGCTTAAAAATACATATAAATAATAAGTTTGATCTAAGGGCTGCAACGACCTTTAGATAACGTGTTAGGCCACCATACTAAAGGATGCTTGTTCAAAAATCGATATACGATGCTGAACAAAATGCTGGCAAGGAACACTATACATCGGTATACCAGAAATTACTCTACATATATTGGTTTGTCGCTCTACGGTCATTTTGTGCACGCGAGGGCTAAGAACCGGGACCTGCAGTTTAAAATGGATTCCGAAACACTTACAAAGATCCATGTCACTGACAAGATTCGAACCTGAAGCCTATGGTGCCCAATGCCAGAGCGCTAGCCAGTTGGCCACCAGGTCGCTGCTCTATATAGAAAGAGGACGAAATGAAAGGGCGAATCTTCCAAACGTTACCTTTGTGGATGTTCGTTAAACTATGCGATGGCAAAATGTGGGTGCAGCGTAAAAAATTCCATGTAGTTAATCTTGAATATGCTGAATTTGTTACATATTATATCATTTTAATTGACATGCTCCATATTAATATTCGCAGCGAAAGAATGTTGCACACTGTTTATTTTGGCATTCATACTAATTTTCCGCTTACGTATTTCATCAGGGGAAGACATTGGCTTTCGAAAGAATCTTTAGGCGCATCTGTCCGCATTTGCCGGTTTTGCAGCGGCCTGATAGCCAATTGGCTAGCTCTCAAGCTGTTGGTACCACATGCTTCGGGTTCCAATCCTAGCGGTGGCAGGGATTGTTGTGAGTGGTTCGGAATCCACTTTAAACTGTAGGTCCCGGTCTAATTAGCTTAAAGTGTGCACAGAATGACCGTACAGCGACAAACCAAACTCAAACTTTCCGGTTTTACAAAAAAAAAAAAACTCAAAACAATCTTCACCAGGCTGCCTGTCTGACGATGCTGCCACAATCCCAATCGATTCCCATTGTTTCTGATAGCAGTCGTAGCAACTAATGCATCCAGCGGATTTGAACCTGAGACTTTCAGCACTTCGTACATTATGCTGTGTTACCCATTGGGTATTCCTAGTTAATTCAGTACTTAATTTATTTAACAAAAAAAAAAATCAGCATAGTTTAGTTAATTTAAATTGACATTAGTTTCTTAATAGAATCGGATAATCGGCTGCCTTAAAACCAACTAAAGTCGCTAAAATTTATTGATTGCAAATTAAACCTTGAATTTTAATGCTTGATATATTTAAATATTCTATGAGGTTCTAATGAATTCTAATTAAATGAATAAAAAGTGTTTTTCTTATTAGATGAAACAATATTTTTAGCACATAAATGTTTTAGTCTTTCTTGCATGTATTTTTTAACATATCGCGCTTTAACGATTTTGAATGGATAGATATGGTTTGAACGCGTTTCTTTAATTATTGTTAAACATTTTGTCTATTGTTGGTTAAAAAGTATTGCATGTATTATGCCAATCCTATAAAGCGGATTTTTTTTTCATTTCTTCATGAGTAAAAGAATTTGTTTCGGTGAAAGAGGCTTTTATTAATTTTTTTTATTTCTTAAATAGGATCCATTCTGAAGTTATAAAAACTTACTTTACTATAATTTCAGGAAAAAAGCCCCCCATCAAATTAAAGAATATTTGCATACAAGTGCAGAAAAATGTGTGTACTTTTTCCAAAATTTCTTTGTGTTGATAAATGCTTTTGAAATTTATGCTTTTATGCCTATGCATACTAATCACCACTTCTGTAGATTAATGTTGCTTCCTAGGTTGTGAAGGAAATACCTTCCAGGAAATACTTTAAGAAGTGATTGTCCCATATTTTAGCGCTATTTGTGAGAAACGTGAGAATATTCTAACCAGGTAGGCGAGTTATCAATGCAAAATATTGGCACCCCCAAATCTACTTGTGGAAAGCGTGCATTGGAATCACTTCTTTAAAAAACAAGAGAGCTGGTTTTCTTCCACTATAACAAGCGCATTGTATCTCTGACTGGAAAACTGTTTAGGAAAAAAAATTATGAAAATATTCTTTTTTTTCCCACTATCAAACGTTTGGAGCCTAATGGCCGAGAGAATAGCGCTCTGTGCCACAGGGTACGAATCTCAGTGGTGCCATGGTTGTTTGGAGAGGTTTGGAATCCACTTTAAACAGTGGGTGCAGGCTTAATATGACTGTATGATGTAGGGCTGCCAACCCTATTCCGTATAAAGAAAATTCCATCTCCTGTTTCGAAATCTGCCAGTAGGCTGACGGTCTTGGTACACTATGGGAATTTGAACCAATGAAGATTAGATTTGTCTCTCTACGGTGCACACTTTGGCTTAATTAGACCCGACCTACAATTTAATGTGGATTCCGAACCCCTCACAAACATCTATGCCACCGCCAAGATTCGAACCTGAAGCCTGTGGGCCCAAAGGCCAGAGCGCTAGCCAATTGGCCATTAGGCCGTGAGTCAACGAAGATGAACAATAATTAAACATTTCTGCAATTTTTTCTTAATAGAACTTTTAAAAGATAGTTTCCGAATTAATGAAATATTCCTTTCACACACTTCCGACAGAATCAATTTCCAATGTCTCGATGAAAAATAAAATATGTCGTAAATACAGACATGTTTTAGGTAGGAATTGGTTTGATTTTTGATTCAATATTTTCATGAATTAGGGTCCAACTGAACGATTAAAAATTTATTTTAAAATCATTAAAATGTATTCAACTACATCCCAATTTACAAAATATTTATTATTATGCATAATGCTAAAATTCAAAAATTACGAGAAATTAAGAGTCATAAATTCGCTATTTCCTATTAAAAATGGCGCATTTATTTCTTATTTAAATGTTATTCAATTTGTTTTTAAAGTTAACATTCAATAATTGCTTATTTTAATAATTGGTGCTGGCTTATCCCGAAATCGGGAGCCTCTCTAACCTCACGAGTAAAACCAAACCGAAAAGGTTTCGTGTATATGCCGGAAATGGGCATGATACATCCGTAGTCCTTCCATTGATTGCTTACAGAGTGATGTAATGAAGTTTGTTTTACCATGTGAAATTGATATCCTTTACAATTAAGTCTGAATGCAGCTTCCCTCACTTCCTCGAGGATAGCGGCGAGATTGACTGGTTTACAGATTTGATGTGCTTATTCTTGGTAAAAGACACGGAAGTTGGCGGGCACGAGAAGCACGAGTTCCGAATCAAGTCCCCTTACTTCCATCTATGTGCCGTTCCCTTTCTGAAATCCCTCTTCGTTGCTATCCATGGAACACTCGTGAATATTCGTAGTTTTCAGTGCGCACATTTTTTTACTTCCTGTCCTAATTTTCAGTGACTCTAAAATGCACGTATTGCTAAATCGTTTTCGGACACTATCCTAAAAGGAAACAAAATCTCCCTTTTTTTTAACTTGTTTTCTAACAGTGCATTCCATTGTTAATTGTATTTCACTCCCTTATGCTCAGGAATATAGACAGGAAAGTTGGCCAATGAGATTTGTATCGAAATTCACGATTAGGCGGGAGAAATAACCACGATCTAAACAAAAAAGGTCTTAGATAGAAAAGCAGTAATTAATTAATTAGCTACTTAATCAATTTAATTTAATTTAATTTAATTAATTAGCTACTTTTAATAAATGTTTTTCTTATTTTAGCAAACCTCTAAATTTCGTTGTTTCCAAAGTATGGATTGATTTATGGTTTCATGGTTTTTAAGAGAGTCCCTTTACGACACTTACAGTAATTAGGAGTCCATTATCATTTTTGTTTTGTTCTGTCAATTCTGTTTCAGTAAAAGCCATTCCATTTTGAAACAACTGGACGGAGGGTCTCGGTGTTTCGTGTGTCACTATCGCTTTTCTTTGACAGTGCATTTTGTTCACTTGTCTCTTGCATTAAAAATGCATCCACCCATTATAGCCAATGCAGGGTCTGAATGGCCGAGTGGTTATAATGGGTGGAATGCACTTTAAGCCGTAGGTCCCGATTCCAATAGGATAGTAGAGCGTGACTCCGCGTCCGTGGCATATCTTCAAGTGACACGCGCCCCCTGGATAGTGCTAAGTGAGTCGCGTCTGTGCAGCACTTACCTTAAGGCATCAAAGACAGCTGTCTAAGTGTTTGCCAGCTGCATTAGAAAGAAAAAATTATACCCAATGCAAAATAGATCAGCACAATTAAACACTTCCTCTGCTGGTCACGTGAGATATGTGTGGATAGTGATTGCCCCTCCCGTAGAAATGGTTTTTACCCGGAAAGCGACTTACTTTTTGTAACGAATAGGATTGAAAAGTGATAATGAAACACGATTACTATTACTGAGCCATATTTAGGCCTTACTTGATAGAATCGGCATCGCGTGATAGGCCCTAGAGTTAAAATTATTTCCTAAAAGCCTCATTACCGTGGCTTGAGATGCGTAAAAATGAAACAAAATAATAAAATATGTGACAAAATTCATTATTTTTGTATGATACTTTATCACTGACAAATATTTAACGTTATAAGTTGGTTACAACGATATTAGAGAGTTTTTGCAAAACGTTTTTTTATCGTCCGGTATTTTTTTCTCCCTAGCGCGCATACTCATAGGAAACATTATTACAGATACGCATGCGCAATTTCCTATGAGCATGCGCGGTAGGGAGAAAAAAATACCGGACGATAAGAAAACGTTTTGCAAAAACTCTCTATTATGACTGCAAACTTTGGGTAGAAATGAATTCTTCATCGCTATCATAATTAGCATACCTCGAAAGCTCAACCAACACATTTGCAATTTTAATATCTATCACGAATAGGATTGAAAAGTACTAATGAAACACGATCCCGCGTATTTTACTAATTACTAAATCATATTTAGGTTTTCCTCACAGGATATTTTCATTAGGAGCCAGAGGTAAAATTATTTCCTAAATGCCACCTTGCGTGCCATCCCGTTACGTGTAAGAATGAAAATATGTGACAAAATGCATTATTTTTGTATGACATGTTATCACTAACAAATACTTAATATAAGTGAATCATTAATAGTTGGTTACAATGGTATTATGACTGAAACCCTTGAGAGGGAGAATGAATCCTTCATAGCAGTCGTAACTAGCATCACTCGAGTACTCGTTCAAAAGCTCAGCCAAACACATGGGCAATGTCAACTTGTCGGATGCTTATTAGATCGCATTTTAATTTTTGGATTGGCGTAAAGGTCCTGCAGAACTCATATCACGAGATTTTTTTTAATAACTCCTAAAGCTATAATTATGAAACCACATTCTTATACATTAGCCTCTAACTCTTACTCCCCTCCAGTACCAGTAGACACGACGTCCATTGCAGATTGAAGCGGAAAATAAATGTTGAGGCGAGAAAGCGTGACTGGCTATTTAGACGCGCATATCGCTCTACATATCCACGTCTTGCTCTAGCGCGTGATTGGTTTTTTTAGGTTTGACGCATCATTATGCGTTAGAGCGATATTGGTTAACGGAGGCATTAAATACAAGGAAAAGACCTCTTGCCAGAAGATTTACTTTTACCGAAATGAAGCGGATATTAGGCTCCGAATCATCTTATTACTAGAGTTCGGATTTGATTTGTTTTGTCGCTCTACGGTCATTTTGTGCACACTTTAGGCTAATTAGACCGGGATCTACAGTTTAACGTGGATTCCAAACCACTTACACACATCCATGCCACCGCCAGGATTCGACCTGAAGCCTGTGGTACCAAAGGCCAGGATGCTTTTATCCTTAGGAGACATTCTAACATTAAAATGTTACCAGTATTTTTTCTAAGTTTAAATAAATGGATCTTTCAGTGAAATTTTGTTAAATAAGTTATTCTCTCTCTCTCTCTCTATATATATATATATATATATAATATTGTGATAATACGATTTCCTTAATAAAATTCAAGACCCAAAGTTTTTTTATTTTTTATTTATAATTTTCGAAATAAAAACAAAGAACACAAGAGTTCAATATTTCGAGGACAAACCAAAAAGCAACGGCAACCCTCACAAAAAAATGTAGCTTTATACCTAGGCATAGCTTTAATTTTTTCCTTTTAAATGCCAGCTACTTAGAAATGTCAGCTATTTATAAAATGCTAAGCTTCAGCTTAATATCAATCGTTTTTAATATTGAATTTCTTTGCAAGCTTTCTTCTTTGTTTAAGCGCGAAAGATGAAAAAGTCAATTTTTATTAGCATTTTTTTAATGGCTTTCATTAAAACGAATAAATTGTGGTTTAAATTTCCTTCTAGAACAGAATTGTGTAGTTTGAAAAATTTAATGATTTCTTTTTTTAAGTGGTCTTATTTTAATTTTTATTTTATAAAAAACGAGTTGCGATATAAGTCAGCAACTATGGGGAGTATTAATTCTTTCTACACTACGCCTTGAAATCGAAGGTGGAGGTTTTTTTTTCATACTAAGTCGGATTTAAATAGCTTAAATATTGACATTTCTTATATTTTTTTTGCTTCAGTGTTTTTAATTGTAATTAAATTGCTAGTAAAAAAAAGTATAAATTTAAGAAGCATGTTAAAATGTTTTTTCAATGTAGGAAAAAAAGTGCGTAGATAATTAATTTAAGAGCCTGCACAAGCCTGATGGCTGGCATGATTGGCTTTTGAACTGAGGCAGTTCGATTTTATTATAAGAATATATTCAAACTCAGAAAGTAACTGTTGGGCTGACATGTTCGTAGCTGATACACAGATGGAGCTACTATTATTAAATCCATACGATTTTTAGTTAGCCCTCAACATCAAAGGACACGTGTATAAATTTCACAGCTGTTGCACTATTAGTATGTGAGTTGTAGCATTTTTAGTGAAGCACCTTTTGTTAGTTTGAAAAAATGGATAAAAAGGAATTTCGTGTGTTAATTAAAGCATTGATTTTTGGCGAGAAAAAAATACTATTGAAGCAAAGGCTTGGCTTGCTAAACATTAATCGGACTTTGCACCAGGAAAATCAACCGTAGAGAAGTGGTTTGCTAAATTTAAACGAGGCGAAATGAGCACCGAGGACGATGCACGCAGTGGACGACGCAAAGGGGCTGACCGACGAAAACATCAAAAAAGTCCACAAAATAATTTCTGATAACCGTAAAGTGAAGTGGATTGAGATAGCTGAGACCCTAAAGATATCAAAGGAACGTGAATGAATATTTGGATATGCGAAAGCTCTGTTCAAAGTGGGTGCAAAGCGAGCTCACAATGAACCAAAAAGAACAACGAATTGATGATTCTAAGCAGTGTTCGGAGCTGTTCAATCGTAATAAACCCGAATTTTTGCGTCGATATGTGACAATGGATGAAACATGGCTCCATCACTTCACACCGGAGTCCAATCGACAGTCAGCCGAGTGGACTGCACGTGATGCACTAAAAATGCTATAACTCACATACTAATAGTGCAACAGCTGTCAAATTTATACACGTGTCTTTTGAAGGTTAGGGCTAACTAAAAATCATATGGATTTAATAATAGTAGCGCCATCTATGTGTCAGCCTTGGAACTTTTCAGTCCACCTGTTATTTGTGTATATGGGTGGGACAAAGAGAATAAATCTGCAGGATTAGACCAGGGGTGGCCAACAAAAATGATCTTGCGGGTCACCTTGGTAATGCGTCATAACTCGGCGAACGGCATATAAAATTATATATTCCCGTATTAGATTTAGACCTACTATAATCATTTTTATATTCATATTACGACCTGTTATATCAGATGTTCCAAGATGCGAGCGTATCATGAGTTCGCAGAACATAATTTAATTATTCTGCGAACTCATGAATAAAACAGGCAATATTTGTCGTATATTTGAAAGAATATTATTTTGAAATCAAAGGGAATTTTTTTATCATCGTTTCAACAGTTACTTTTTGAATAAATGGATGCACACATAATGTAATTTTTTTAATACATTGGTTTTCACTGATTTGGCCATTTCGAAATAAATATATTTTGCAAAAGTATGATAAATCTCAAGGGCCGGAAAAATTTTCACGGTGGGCCGCATGCGGCCCGCGGTTTGGCCTCCCCGGGACTACATGCATTGGGTTCGAGGATGAGGCGGTATATCCTTTAGATACCGCTCTTGAACGAATTCATTCTTTTACTGTGACGTTTATAGATGCTCCTTTACTGTGCACCATGAGGAACGTTGAATGTGCTACATATCTATCGTTTCAGTAGTGAATGATTTCAGATTAAATGTTTGGCATTTAAAACGCCCTCAATAGTTAAATATGAAGTGTTTTTTTAAGTTTTATATAGTAAGTTACAAATATATATTTAGTATTTTTAAAACTTAAAATTTTAAAACTTAACTTAAAAATATATATTTAACTTAAAACTATATTATACTATATATATTTTTAAGTTAATATATATTTAGTATTTTTTTACTTAACATTTCTTTTATACTTGAATATCTTAAAGAAAACATATTTTATTAATTAAATATTAATAATAATATTTGCAGAAAGTTGCTAAAATGATTTAAAACGAATAAAAAATATCTGATTTATAATTTAAAATCATTTATTAGTTTTGAAAACATACTATAAATTAAATTTTAAGCATTTAATGACAAAAACTGTTGAAGAATTATTTTTTAATAAAATTTTGTGATCGAAGAAAATCATGATTGATTATAAGAATAATGTTTTTATTCTATAATATACTATACTCTATAATATAATATACTAAAATAACTTATTCATGAATTTAATTGAAGAATTCAACAACAACAACAAAAAAAATCTTTTAAAAAAATGTAAATTTCTTTTATATATAAGGGTTTTAAATTACCTCTAACGTAACTCCAAAAAAGAGATAATTTTTTTTTACAAAGAAACTATGTACTTAGAATTTTTTTTAGATTGTGTTTGTTTCCGAATAACAGAATTTTTGACCACTAGAATGGCAAACGTGTAGCAATTTCAGCGTCACCCACGGTGTGTCCAAAGGGATTTGGTACCCATTGCCCCCAGTTTGAACCGAATATTCCATAGAGATAATCTCCTATGGGACTAGTCCTCTTTTTCCTGGAGTCCAACTGAAGGATCCATCATATCCCGATATTCCATCCTATCCTTGTTGGGTTTCGAAAGGGTCCCCCTTCGTACAGAAATTCCAGCCCAACTGTATGCCAGCTGTTGTAGGGTAGGGTTTAAAATTGGTTATGTTTAAATTATGGATATTTTTAACTAATTGTTTTCTTAATAATCTTCAATGATACTTCTCAGAATTTTTTTTTGGAAATGTGATGGTTAAGAACCCATACTTATTGGTCTGTTTTAATGTAAAGTGCAAAAGTAGACGTAATTTAGAAAACACAAAGAAAAAAAAAAAAGCGAAACTCAATTCTGTGGCGTGTTTTTTTTATCATTCAAAATTGTTGAAGCTTATCTTTAAAATTTATTTACATTCCTGTCTTACTCTCAATCGAAATTTGAAGGGAAAAAAACCAGAGAAACTAAAATGTTTTTTTTTCTTCTAATGCAGCTGGCAAATAGACCGTGATCTTTTATGCCATAAGGGCTGCACCGATGTTACTCACTTTGCATTACCCAGGGGGCGCATGTAACGTGATGGTAAGCCACGGACGCGGAGTAACCATGCCCCCGCAACGCTCTACGGTCCTATTAGGACCGGGACCTACGGTTTAAAGAGGATTCCGAACCACCCACAAACATCCATGGCAACGCCGGGATTTGAACCTGATGGTTGTGGTACCAAAAGCCAGAGCGCTAGCCATTCGGCTATCTGGCCCCAGAGAGAAACTAAAATGAGTGAAGTAAAATTAAAAAGTCAAAACAGCTTTTAGTGTTGGACTATACACTCAAGAGCCAAAACATTATGACCACCTGTCAATAACGAGTTGGCCCACCTTTGGCGCGCAACACAGCTTCAACCCGCCTTTATATGGATTAATACCACCACTTAATATCAGTTAAATACCACTTCCACCTGATCACGTGCCTTCCACGTCATCCAGGCGAGTTCATTGCAAAGCGCAGGGATGGTCATAATGTTTTGGCTCTTGAGTGCAGTTGAATTTCATTATTCATTGTCACAAATTTCAATACAATTAGTTGAAAAAAAAATTGTACATTAACTTGTTAGGTTTGCGCAATTCTAAATGAAAAAGTCACTAACAAAAACACAAGCCTTATGCTGTTTTCTCGTGTATCAATGCTAATGCGTAATCAATGCTGCCTTGATCAAAGGGCATGTAAAAATATAAAAATTCTAACGTATACAAATTTCATTTATTTGTATAATTTCTAAAAGGAAATCTTTGTGGGAACTCATGAAAACTTCATTAAAATATCTAAAGAATCGTTTATTATATTTAAAATACCATTTATTGGCATTGTTGGTATCTTAAGGAATTAAATAAAAACCAGAGTGGTTGTTAGTTTTCAATTTTTTTTTTAATACACAGTATTTCTATTCACATATTTACAAAAATGGTTATTAAAATAAGCATCATAATAAACTATCGACATCCATTTTCGCGCCGATCCCTTTTTCCACCTATTTCCAGAATTTAGTTCGAGAGGGATCATTAAAAATTAAATTAGGAATTTTTTACTCTTAGCAGTACCTGAAAGGACCTTAGAGTTATATTTGTAGGATTTCATTAGCTTTAAATTGTACTCATTAATAACAGTACCTGAAAGGCCTTCTTGACATATGTAGTAACTATGAAAAACAGTTACAATTATATATTTTTTTGAAAAAATAATTGTCAATAATCCATCTAGACTTTAAGATATATCATATTATGTCTGAGATTTTTTTTTTCGTAAAATGTATGACAGTAATGTAAAATGACTGCCTAGTATAAAATGAATGACCCGATTCGCACGTACTAATAATAGAAAATAAATTGTGTAAAAAGAATTTGATGCGTTATATTACATTAACTTATGTTTTAGGCAAGTGGTTAAGGTAGTAAAAATGGTTAGCCAATTATTCATACATTTTTCTTAATATTCATGCTTTAAAATGTTTACGTCCAAGTATATATTCATTCCAACAGAATCGCGATTCTATTTTCTTCAGCGTAATTTAAAGTGGAACTCGTTTTGGGCAATTATTATATATGTAAAAAACAACTGCGCAAATGATTCTGCATTTTGATTAAATACTTTGTCAATGATAAGGCTAATCTCCCAGTTTTCAAAAAAACATTACACAAAATACCGTTCTTTGAGTGTTTTTCGCTTTTTTATTAAATCTGAGCTAAATCATGTTTTAATATTTCCTCGAAATTTGAAAATCTTTCAATAAAAAACAAACATCAGATTAGTTTAAAGTGAAATTGAAATAGGATATAAAGAAAAAGCCATGATCTACACATTCCAGGCATTGGCAGTAATTCATCATTCAAGGACAATTCTTGGACAAAAGCTTTTATCCTCAGGTTGACAATAAATCGAATTTTATTTTTCACTAAATTGGAGCCGAATCAAGCGCCATGTTTTCATCATTTATCAAAATTTGAAAGAATTTTTTTTTTTTTAATCATCTACGTATAGCTTTTTGAAATAAAAGTGTCCTATGTCGTAGGTAGTCATAAAAAAAGCAATGTTCTTTGTAAAGCAACTGAGACACCCTTCATGTTTTCGTTCCTGTTCAGATTAGGATTACTGGTTTTGTTACATTGAGAAAAACCATTCCCAAAAGTGTCAGGGAAAACAGTGACACTAACTTCGAAGGGCACCCTGCTCCACAAAGAAATGGCGGCAACAAGTTCTAGCAGCGGAAATGGTAAGCCGACGATTCCAATTGCTATTTATAGATAATCGATCTCTTCCCGAAGGTGGTGGGGTGGGAGGGAGGAAAGGGGGGTGTGAAGCGATTTCTTCCTTCAGAATATTGACTGGATCAGAGACACCGTCTCGAACATTTTTTATTTTTTTCTTCCTCCGGAATCTTTTATGGACTGAGTCCCCTGCGTCATCATTCCGGACTCTTAAGGGAAGAGAGTGCTTTTAATGTTTGTCGTGCACTGGTAGGGGAGGACCAACTGTTTATCTACCATTCTTTTTTTTTTTTTTTTTTGGGGCGCGATATCAGTAGAACGCATTCGGATGGTTTCGTTCTCCCATTCCTCCTTATCATTTAGAGAGGGACTGGTGTAATTTTATCGTCTGCTTTAGGCGGGTTTGGCAGGGAATCTCGTGTGGTTTTAAGCAGCGGCGGTTCGTTAAAGAATTCCAATAAGGAAGACGTATTTTTATTGGAGAAATTTCGGGTCGGTTCGAATGTGTGTGCAAATCCCTTGAGGAATGAACTTGCAGTTTGTAAAAGATTCTTCTTTTGTTGTGCGGGAAAAGTTGTAACAGCAATCTGTTTGTCTGGTGTCGTGTATTGGACAAGATCTGTTCTGTTTTGGGCAATGATTCGAGCAGCAGTGTTCATTTTTTTTTTCGAGGAGATTATGTGGATCAACTGGCTTCATACATTTATTAGAATAGAGGATCTTACACAAAATGACGTCGTGACTATTTTTCAAAAATAGTTTTGTCAAACTCTTAATGTTTAGTTAATAACACCATCCAAAATAACTTTTCGTTGGGCATAAGTAGATTATTTGTTTTTTAAAAAAGGTTATTGAAGAAGCGAAATTCGATTCACAAACTGTTTTTTATTTTAATAAAAAACATTATTAAAATAAAAATCAGTAAGAATAATTACGTAGTACAGAAAGTTATTTTTCCGATTGTACATCACATTGGTAAGTAGAAAAGGCCTAAGTTGGGCATAATTTTCAATGCTCTTTTAAAAGCTTAGGTATTAATTGCAGGTAAAATCCATAAAATTCCTTTTTTTCCCCCGCAAAATACGTTATTTTTATATTCATGATAGTTTTCCTCCTTTGCTTTTCAACTCTTCCATTTCAAATTTTTGATTTATTTAAATTTTAATTTTGTCATTGATTGAGAAATCAGATGTAGAAAAAAAATAGAGGAATAAAACTGACCTAAAAGATAAAATTTACTATTAAATATCAAAATTTTAAGTAACAAAATGCACATTTACTTCTAATTCGTATAAAGATTTCATCTCTTTAATTTTCATAATTTCTTAGAAAAATGTACTGGGTGATTGTAATTTAAGTCCCACTTACAAAATTCTGTAAAAAAGAAAAGAATCACTCTTCACAATGAGTTCACATTTGAAGAAGGGGGAAACGGTATGGCATCCAAAAAAAAAAAAAAAAAGTTCCATCGATTTTTCCCATCCAATTGGGTATGACCTTGCCGTGATGGATGGGCTTTCTACTCACAGTGTCACAACTGTTGAATGACTTGGAATTAATTTTTCCCTTTGAAAAACCGAAACACTCAAGCATATTGAACACTACAGTTGGTTTAATGTGCAACTCATGCCAAATACGCTATCGTTTCGATTCAAAATATCACTGGCAGCCGAATTCACTTTCTTTATACCTCTTACAGAGTCATAATACACTTTGGAACTTTTTTTGGATGCCGTACCATTTCCTCCTTCTTCAAGTAGCTTCAGTTCAAATTTTTACTCATTGTGACGAGTAGTTCATTTTTTTTTTACAACATTTTGAAAGGGAGACTTTAATTATAATCACCCTGTACATAAAAAAAATGATAAGTTTAACACAGCGGAAATAGGACTTTCTCAGCATCCTTAAATATTAGCTTTTCCTTGATTCGTGACCTGGAGTGTGTCATGTTACTGTTTAAGAAACTAGGAGATTCGATGGAGATTGTGACAGCGTGCATAAACGTCTCTTCTTAATATTTTAACTGCATGAATTTTACGGGTTAACACATTTAACACTAAATGCAATGTTCAAACGTCCCCTAAAAGGTATTTATTCGCGTTGATGGAGTGTTCGTGGAAAACATAAAGCTGGATTTCGACAAGATACTTTTTAGGGTACGTCGTAGAACGTCAGCTAATCAGAAGCTTTATTTTCTGCTCAATCAGGCTTCTAATTGGCTGCTGTTCTTCGATAGAAAATATGGGGTCTAAATGCAATCCCCCCACCCACCCACCCAGAAGATTAAAAATATTAAGGTAACTTTAATTGGACTGAAAATAATCTCATACGAGAACAATTGGATGTCATGGTAATAAAATATCCTCTTGCTCACTGAACTACTTTATCGAGGTCACAGAAAAAAAAATTGTCAATACATTTGCAAATCTGGGTGTATAGTGGTTAAAAATAATATAAAGCTATTCAGTGGAGTAGTACTTGTACTTGAAATCTATCGCCATGCCCTACGTTTCAAAAGTATTTTTCTATTACTCAAAACTTCTCCTTTTAATGCCCAATTTTTGAATCTTTTCAGAAACAAACTATGTTAAGGGAATAGCGGGGAGTTTTTGCAATTCTAAAATCGTGTTACAGCGGAACAACGTCGCAGGAATTCCTTGATGTGCGATACTTTTCCGCACTTGCATTCATGATTCAGATGTCGAGATGGAAATAATTTTCCACGAAATTAAAATTATAAATCTGGGGCATGGCGGTAGCATGGAAAAGCGTCATCATCAGTGGCTCAACAATACTATGGTGGGCCAAGGCCGTCTGCCTAAACTGGCAGAGTTCGAAACATGTGATGTATTTCTTTTGTAGGATTGTCAGCCCTACGCCCAACTCTCTACGATCCTATTACACTGGGACCTACTGTTTAGAGGGGATTCCGAACCCTTACAAACATACATGGCACTGCCCAGACTCGGACCCAAAAACCTGTGGTAGTTTTGGAATAACATGACGGTATAAAATATATATAGAAAAGATCTTTTTAAACTCTAGATATAAATTGAAATATGTACAATAAAACATTTTTAGAATTAAACAATTTATTATTTTTAATTTCCATTCATTAACTCTCTTATTTTTGGGAAATTGTTATAAAAATAATGAGAGCTTTACAGATTTTATGTATAATTATAGTATTATATTGAAGTGGCCTTTATCTTTAGATCATAGTTTTTTTTAAATGGTTTATTTAAATTTTTAAAAATATATATTGTATACAAATCTAACAACTTGTAATACCTTTTATTTTGTCTAATCGCATCATTCTGCAAACGAGTGGATCATATGCAACAATAAAATATTATCCAGCATTCCACATCACAAATTAAATGATATTATTAGCAAATGGAGTGTTTTTTGCTTGTGACTTAATTATGGGTTCGATGTTGTCTAATTATACAGACTTCAAAGCACATTATCTTAATTCCATCTTCCTAATTAATAAGGATAAAAATTCGGCACGATAAGATTAAACATCGAAACTCTTCAATTTCCGTTCATTAATTGCCAATTATGATTCAAAAAAAAATTTGCGTTCATTTGGAATTCATTTTAATGAGATTGAGAATGGATTGGGGCATTTTTCCTTCTTTGCGAATGCGGAAGCGGAGAATGAATTCATGAGTCCTCTTTCCCGAGATGATTTTTCCGGGAAATGGAATAGTATTCAATTCAAGTTATGATATCCTTTTAAGTTTCTACATTTTTAAAAGCGATTCTTTAACAAATTTGAGATTTTGTATTTTTTCCCAAAGAAAATAGAAAACGACATGCATACGCATTTTATAGAAAAATTTAAAATTGTGTCTTTTAGCATCTTTTAAATGAACCCATCTTGAGATACATACGCATGTTTTACAGCAGTGTCAAGCATTACGATATGTCAGTTATAGTTACAGATTTTCTGAGATCTCGAGTCTACATCGAATCTAATTGCCTGGTCTGCGACAGGCCTTAATTATGACATACTGTGATTCACGAAACCAGAAGAGGCTCACTTTAAAAACAAGCGGAAAATCCGGCCTATTCAGTCATTTCAGAGCAAAAGACAGCACTTCTCGTCGACTCGTCGCAGAACACTCTTTTTTTTCCTCCAAAAACCTCCCTTTAAGAAAGTACATTAAGAAGAGGAGGGGGGGATCAGCTTGCCTCTCTTCTCTTTGGAGCAGGTATTTCTCAGCTCGTAGTCTATCACCAATCACGATTTAACAACTCATGGTATAGTTCATATTCATTCTGCAGTTGTTTAGACCTGTGAATGCCGCACAGACAATAGCTAATTTTATAAATTTTCATTATGCAGGACACTGAATACCTGCTGTCAGATTTGAGTGACAGCCTCCTTGCGAATAGGAAGTGGAAAAGGAATTTATGAGTCCTTTAGCAGAGACGATGGGACTGAATTAAATTCAAGTTATGATATTCTTTAAGTCTACATTTTTAAAAGCGATTTTTAAACAAATTTAAGACTTTGTATTTTTCACTAAAGAAAATGCTATGTGCATGCCATATTCTAGAAAATTAAAAAATCTCACTTTTAGGCATCTTTTAATGAACCTATTTTGAGATACAGGCGCATGTTTCACAGAAATGTCAGGCATTACGATTTGACAGTCATAATTACGGATTCTTAGCCAAAATTACGTAATTAAGGATGGAAATCAAAAATTACAAATTCTTCTTCTTCATTGGAGCAATAACCTCAGGTGGGCCTAGGCTATCTGCATATTGGCAGATTTCGAAACAGGAGATGTTTTCTTTTTACGGGTTACAGTTGTCAGCCTACTCAAAACACTCTACAGTCAAAGTATATCGGGACCTATGGTTTAAAGTGGATTCCGAACCCCTAAAAACATCCATGCAACCCCGGGATTCGAACCCGAAACCTGTGGCACCGATCGGCGGAGCGCTAATCACTCGGCCATTAGGCACAAAATAATTCGGATTACTATAGTAAAATAAAAATTTATTGTGTGTGTAGAAGATGATGATATTTTCTGATTACGAATGGACCTTACTCTAACTTGACACCACTATTTTAAACTGATTTTTACCAAATCCCAAAGCAACTTTTTTACAAATAATACAAAAAAAAGTATACATCTTTTTTTAGAGAAAATTACTCATTTCAGTATTGTAACGTCTCGGTCTATACTAAAACTTTAAAGGCTTCAAGAAGAGGGCCACCTTCAGGTTCATGGAAACACTTTATATACATAATTCTTGTAAATAAAAATTACAGATACAGAACTCTGGGTTGTTATACAAAGAAATGAAAATTAAAAATGTAAATATGATCACAAGTGCTCAATTAAATCACAAGTGCACGTCACTCCAAGGACAGAGATTTTCAGAGTTCTAGAGTTTACGTCGAATCTATTTGTCTGGTCTGTAGCAGACCTTAATTATTGCGTGATTTACAAAATCACAAGGAGTTCACTTTGGAAACAGGCGGAATCTCCGGCCTATTCAGTCGCCACAGAGAAAAAAAGAAAAACAACACTCTTTGTCGACTCGTTGCAGAGCTCTCACCTTTGTTCTCCCAAAACCTCCCTTTAAGATAATTCGTCAAGAGGGGCGAGCTCAGATCCCCTCACTTCTCTTTGGTGTAGACATTTTCTCAGCCCATGCTCTATCACCCATCCCGATGAAACAACTCATGGTGTAGTCCATATTCAAATCTGTAGACCATATTTTATAGTCCGTATTCAGTCCATATTCAATCTGCGGCCTGCGAAGATCGCTAATTTCATGAGGTCTCATTATACATGATACCGAACATCTGCAATCAGATTTGAGTGACAAGTTATTCTCATTAGTACAAAACAAATTTGAGTGATGGGTTGTTATTATGCACTCGTCAAAGAATATACATTCTTCTATCCTGGGAATGAAATGCCACAGCTCTTCCCGCGTGAAAAATGTTACAGTATGTTGAATATAAAACTGGCATCACAAATAATGGAAATTTGTAAAAATATGTATTGCCAAAGAATGAGGAATAGCCTAACATTGTAATTCCAATTAATTTAAGTTTTTCTCATGTTTTTGCCATAGAAATACTCATTTTCTGTTTAAAAATGTGGAATCAACATCAAATTTTCTCATGCAAAAAATGTAGAATTCAATATATGCAGATACTATGTATTTCTTTTTTTCTAAATAGGGTTGGTTAAACTAAATTATTCTTTCCTTCTGTTATGCATAAAACAGATATTAAACATTTTTTCCAATTATAAAAATTTTAACAAGTCATGGAACTTTGAAGATTTCGGATTAATCCTTGCTGATCCTTGCTGATTAGTAGGTGTCCAAATTGAGCATATACTTTTTTTTTCTGCTCCAAGCTAAGATGATTGGTTGATGTTGTTAAATGAGATAAGTGCCAGTTTTAGCTAGACTGCAAAAGCAAATAATTCCTAAAATCAACAACTTAAAGTAACCTGATGAAAAAATGTAAAAATTGGGTAATTCACAGGCCAAATGTTAAAAAACAAATGTCAACTTTAAAAATTTAAACTGAATCTTTAAGTAAGTAATCTAGTAAAATATTTGGTTTTGTCTGCGACTTTTTATCTATGTCTAGGTGTCGCTGTTTAATCGCACTAGAGCCAATTTTGTCCAATCCGCACCAGACCCATTGTTAAAAACAGTATTTATGAAATCATGCTCCTCAAGACAAGTAAATTTACATAAAAGGATTGAGTAAAAGGCAACAGAATGGTGTTGCCACAGTTTAAATATAAAATCAATATTTAATGCAAATAAAAAGATTAGCATGGCATCCCAAATGGGTATGTAAATTCATGGTTAAGAATTATTGCTTATAAAAATTTGATAGAAAGATTCATCTATGTGACTTAAAGTAGGTGTCTACCGGTTACTAAAATGTCACGTTAGCGGTACGCGCAGGTTTATACCTGAAGTGACGTTTCCTGAACCATTTTATTTTTGGAGGGTATGAAATGAAGAATTTTTTTTATAATTTTTTTTCTGGCATCAACATCAGAGTGACTCATTCCTGTATAATATCAGCAAGGAATCACTCTGAATTTATTGCATTAAAATTTATTATTTATCTATGTTTTATATATTGATTTTATATTTATTTATAAACATAAAATAAATATTTATATAGTGTATATATACAATTTTCCAATTTTGTAAAATTTATTTTGGCAAAGGAATTTATTTCACAAATAATTTTTTTTTCTTTGAATGCATTTTTATTTCTAATTAATTAATTTTTTTTAAATTTTTGCAAAAGAAAAAAAAAATAGTTCGATAAGGATTTTTTTTATTCTTTGTAAATATTTAGTAAATATTATATTTTTTATCGTGATTTGTTAAAACAAATTATAAAACTTTGTTAATTTAATTTTTTATTTTTTTATTTCAACTTATAAATTTTCCGCGATTCGACTTCTTATAGATTCCGACCTTTAAAAATTTATTTTGGTGAAGGGAATTTATATTTTTACAACTGTGTTTTTATTTAAAACATTCACATCTCTCTTTTGTAACCAATAAGACATTAATTTAAAGTTAAAACTTCTTACTCAAGATACATTACTAAAATTTTGAAGAATCCATTCTATTGTTTTCCATAGAATTAAGACGCAAGGGTATTTAATAATGAGAGTAGTGTAAGTATACACATAGATGAAAATTGTGAAAGCGTTTCATTAATTTCATGTAAATATAGAATCAATATTAGTAAACGTAAAAGCTAAAAAAAAAAAAATGTTTCACTTGAAAACAAAAAGTAGACATTTTAGCAACAACAACCACAACAAAAGAGATATAAACGTATACGTATCTCATAACTTTTTTGCATTATTTTTTTTATTTGCAAAGATATATTTTTTATTTTCTTCGAACATTCTATTTTTAATGTATGTGCGCAATCATCGAATTATATTTAGAAAAGAATTACTCATGAATATTAAACAACAATATTCTAAAAAAGCAATATTTTCATTGATATTTAAATTATAACTTTTCCTCGAGTATTCTATTTTTAATTTATGCACACGCATCACTGAATATTAAACAAAAATATTCTAAAACTTTCATTGATATTCAAATTATAATTTTTAACTCGCATGGATTCTGCCGCTCAATTTTTCCTTTCAATAGACCCATTTGTATTTCTTTAGCAACCCTATATTTTGTTATTCAAATTGCCGGTTTGCTGTATAAACATATATATGCATATTTAATAATATAGAAATATGTATCAGAATAGAGAAATCCACAATCCAATGACATGTTACGAATAATTGTTCCCATTTGTTAAACGAATAATTCCCATTGTTCGCTCTAGTAGCGGCCAATTGGCCATCAAGCCGCTACTAGAGCGTGGAGAACTGGCAAGTGGCCCTATAAGACGGATTCAAAAACGACGATGTAATAGGGAAAAAGGATAATTTCGGAAGAATTTTAATTTTAATTATTAAAAATTAAAATTATTTATTGTATAATATAAAAAAAAAAAAGAATTAGACGAAAAAAATTTCACAATTAATATTAATTTTTTTCTTTTAAAATTATCTTCCGCCACATTTATATCCCGAGTATCCCTTAAAATGAATGGATTCGTCCGCCTTTAAATCAGTTTTTTTACATAGAATATTTAATGAAACTCTATTACGCTTTTAGGAAACACATACGCTTTTGAAGTAATAAGTTTTAAAAGCGATTTAACAAATGGGAACAATTATTCGTAACATGTCATTGGATTGTGGATTTCTCTATTCTGATACATATTTCTATATTATTATTCGCTGTGGCCTTTGGTACCACAGGCTTCAGGTTCGAATCCCCGCAGTTACATGGATGTTTGTGGTGGTTCGGAATCCACGTTAAAATGTAGGTTCCGGTTTGTTTAACCCTCATGTGCACAAGATGACAGTAGAGCGAAAGCCAAACCAAGCCAACACTTACTTTGTTTGCCGCTAAATCAGTAAATATGTTTGCTACTTGTTATATTGGGGCCTGAATGGCCGAATGAATAGCGTTCTGCCACTGGCGGGCCATGGGTGTTTGTAGTGGTTCGGAATCCAGTTTAAACCGAAGGTCCCGGTCTAAAATGACGGTAAAGCATTGGGCGTATTGGGTTTATACTCTGTATAAAGATAATATCTCTTGTTTCGAAATCTGCCAGTAGGAAGACGGCCTTGCACACCATGGGGCTAATGCGCTACTGATGATAATGAGGATGACTGGTTGTATTATTGAAGCATACAACTAAATTGGTTATTTAGCATTTAGTGTCGGGGAAAAATAAAAATTACGTTTAAAAAAAAAATAATACAATTTATGAAAAATGTGGTAAAATAAGAAACAAGCCTTGTGGAAAAAGATTGAAAAAAGGGACTCGTCCCCTGATCTCTCGTCTAAAATTTTTCATGGAAAGAATTCAAAGTTTTATAACTTTGCAGAAAGAACTCGCTACAGATTTCGACTGACATTTTTGTACACACGAGAGTCATACCGCATACATAATCAGAAAAATGTATTAAGCCGTTAGGCATTTTTAATGTAATTTCTGTGCTTTAACTATAAAGAGTTCAAATGGCACACAGCGAAAGTGTAGTTAAACATTACATAGAGCCAAGAATGCCGAATCTAAACGCACCGATTCTAATTGCTCATTTTGGAATACATGAATTCGTTATGGCCCGCGGGTATTCCCGTTCAGTCGCTCGAGTGCGATTAGTTGAATGTTCAGTATATTATATCCAGCAAATGGATGGGCACGATTCGAAATACTTCGCTACGACTGCTTAATTATTTATGAGCCATGAGCAACCCATTTCTCCCGAAAGCCTTACTCTGGGGTAAGAAATGCATGATTAGTAACAAAATAAACAGGCGTGCATATTTTGCATTTTATTCATTAGTCTTCCGCATTTATTCACATTGAACAGGATTTAAAAATAATTTATATCAAATATGAAATAGGCTTGGTGTACCTCGAAACACGATAAACAAATTCTTCTGCTGTCTAGATCAGTCATTCCATGCGATTTGCGGCTTATATATATATATATATATATATAAGCATATATATATATATGAAAATAACATTAAAGAAAGTTTCTGTTTAACTCAGGGATGGCCAAACGTGGCCTGTGGGCCGCATGCGGCCTGCCTTGAAAATTTTTCCGACCCGTGAGATTGATCACACTTTTACAAAATATATTTATTTCAGAATGGTCAACCTAGTAAAACTCAATGCATTAAAAAATGCATTATGTTTGCATCCCTATATTCAAAAATGAACTATCGAAATGATGAGATAAAATTAACTTTGATTTTAAAATAATATTCTTGCTCAAACAGATATTGCACTAGTAAAATAAATATTTTGTAATGATGTCATTTATATTTATATATTTGTTTATATTTCATTTTGAGTGTTCTATATTTCTTTACAATGTGCGTTTAGTATCATTATTATTATATTATATACGTTCACATGTAAGAATAATAGTAACCGCAAAAATAACAACTCATTGTGTTTCAGTGTTTCACTCCAAAGAAATGCCTACAGTGGGTCTCAATCTAATGTGGGTATATTTAGTTTTACATGCGGCCCTCAGAGTTAGGATGCATTTCCAAAGGGACCCGCAAGATCATTTGGGTTGGCCACCCCCTTATTCAGACCAGTCATTCTATGCGATTTGCGGGTCGCTTTCAAATTTAAAACTTTCCTACAGCCCATACCAACGATTTGGCAAAAAATATATATGAAAACAACATTAAAGAAATGCTATGTTTAATTACATAAATATAATGAATCATTAAAAAAATATGGGTAAATAATTACAACATAACATAAAGAATCAAATGGCTGATGACACGAATCAGGAAAAGACGGATATGTGTTTCCTGTACAGAGCTGCGGAAGGGAATTTCGTGAAAGCCCAATTAATCATTACGATTATATAATTAATTACAATCATATAATTAATATTACAACCACAAGTATCGTTTGTCTAACTACGGCGTGGAGAAGAAATTGTAGCATTTGAAGCGTTATAAAAAAAAAAACTTCATGCATGAAATATACAATATCAATTACAAAAAAGGTAAAAAGTTTAGGAAGGTAGATTTTCCAAATTTTTTCGCAACTCTTTGGGGGGTATGAACCTTCAAAGAATCGCTAGTTTAGATTATATGTGGGATGTGATAATTATATAAGGCGGAAGGGTAGAGGGAGGTACTTGCACTTATTTCTAGTTCCAAATTCGTTTGTTGTCAATTAGTGCGTAACCAAAATATGCGTAGTGTAGCCGACGTCTTGTGTTACATGAAGCATGTATGATCTTAAGCATACATAAATAATTGAATAAAATAATTCAAAATATATGAGCAGAAATTTAAGGAGTGATAGAGCACATCTAAACAAGTCATTCAATTCCTTCTGTTATCTCACACTCTCCCTATATATATCTTGTTCACACTTTCAATCGTTCATAAAATACTTCTTATTCCTCCACTCAAGTTCAAATGCATTTTTTTTTTAACTCGTAGTGGATGACACTGGA
Source organism: Caerostris darwini (assembly GCA_021605075.1). Taxonomy (NCBI): domain Eukaryota; kingdom Metazoa; phylum Arthropoda; class Arachnida; order Araneae; family Araneidae; genus Caerostris; species Caerostris darwini. The sequence continues at coordinate 63,041 of BPLQ01013385.1, read as the reverse complement.
TGTTAATGCTGTTTTCTCAAACATTAATTCATTCATTCAATTTAATTCATTAATTTTAGTTTTTTTTTTTAGATTTAAGATGCATATATCTACCAACTGCTAGTTGCATGTATTAACTTAAAAAAATGAATACAAATTATTTATAAAGGACTTTCTACAATAGAGTGGAAAAAAAGTCGGAATTAAGTTTAATTTTTTTTTATATTACTTGTTTTTGTTTTACAATTCATGGACATATCGTCAGTGGTGCTGTCACTGATAGTAATTTTTTTCGTGGATTGCTGTGGAGATGGCTTATTACACGAATCAGGAAAAGAAAGGCTTGTGTTTCCTATATGGAAATACGGCCGCGAATTTTGTGGAAGCACCAAACACCCTACAGTCAATTATTTTTCAACAATACGTGTTCCAAATCGATAAACTTTTCAACAATTCCATCGATAGTTGCGCTAAACGAGCTCCTTTGTCGTCAGTGTGTCGAACACGGGATATTCTAGCACTCCACAAATCGCTCAGTGCATTCTACATAGGATTGAATATCGCCTAGAATGAAACACGAGAGTAGTTTCCAATCCTTAAACCTGGTCCAAGCGATGGCCTGGCGAATAATATAGAATGAAAGATTACACCCTTACCATGTACAGAGGGTGGAAGCCTTGGCATCTACAATCACCAATCCTGTGCCTATTTTGTACGCAGGCATTCAGGTGTAGCTCGATTTTTGCAAATGTGTTATTTATGGAGAAATGTACATCAACTTGAAAAGGCCTATTTAGCACCTACAAATTTCATGTGTGGACATCAAAGAGCCTACACGCCGTTCCAGCAGCGTATCTGTGTAAATGTTCCAGTTGTAATTTTTAATGATCTTCTTATTGGTAAATTTCATAAGACAGTAACAGTTACAGTCTAGCTGCTGAACCCCTTGTGTTACTGCCATGCATTGCATAATGTTATGATCATGCTTAACACTCATCTCCTAGATATTCAATACCATGCTTGCTACCATTGCTTGAGCATGCATTGCATTGTATGGCATCACGATCCACTCACGGCATCACGATCCGATCACGGCTACCACTCTTCTCCTAGAGATTCACTCCTTACCATACGACTGACTATGTATTGTTCGATTTTACGACCTTGCCTACCACTCTTCTGTGAGAGATTCAACACTTGCAATACGACTATGCATTGTATGACGTTACAATCAGGCATATTCCTAGTCCACTGCTTGCATTACAACTAAGCATAGTATGGCGTTACGATCCTGCCAACCACTCTTCTCCTACATTCACAGCTTGCGTCCATGCATTGTATGACGAAAATGGCTTTCTTTAGATGTGTTTTCATTTCTGATCATAAATTATGAAGTAGTACCTGTATATACAGATACAATGGCAAATTTCCTCTGACCAACATTTGGGAACAGTCCTATGTAATTATAGTATTAACGTATGTAATTATAGTATTTCCCTGATACCTATGGGGAACCTAATGAATGACAAAAAACATTGATTTTTTCATGCTCTCACTGAATTTTTAGCCAATGGAATATTATTCCAAAGCCCATCTTTCCTATGTGAGTCACTCCTTGAAAGCGCAATAATCTCCTCTTCAGCCGCATCTAATTAAAGTCTCTTTCGTTACTATCCTGGGTAATTGCGATCCTTTGTTATAAAGGAGATTAAATCCTAGTTATACATTACCATTGAGATTTGGGGTGAATTATCTGGAGAGCTCTAATAACCATTGGATCTCATTCGAACAGCTTGTGCTCTTCGGAATATAGTGCCCTCTCTGGCCCTTTAACAGTGTTGTCTGTTGTGTTAAAATTGGTTGGCACAATAATCTAAATGGATCGTGGTGGTGGCTATAACATGTGATAAATTTCAGTTTAACTCCTATTGGCCTTATTTACAATTTCTGTAAATTGTTGTGGATTTTCTTGTGCCTCTCCAAAATTTTAACACGGAATACATTTAATGGATGAGTCAACTTGTCAAAAACGTCGAGCAAAACTAACATATTTCCCGCATGTGTATTAAAATATATTTCTCCAGATAGTTCGCCTTATTTTTAATTATCTGAGTGCATTTAAACTGCCACGTTGTCAGATTAATGAAGTCACAATTTTTAATGTCAATCCATGGTTTTTAAATGGATGGGGCGTAAAGGTAGAGGCTGCATATAAAATTAAGGCACCTTAAGTTACCTACAAGGAATAAATATTTTTCTAATAAGAAACCATATTAATTGTCATCAAATTAAAGATTAGTGACAATTAATTTCAGAAAAATGAGTATGGCAATAACAGAATAGAATATTCAACATATGTGGAAGGTTTTTTTCCCAGTAGTTGTAGCGGCCTTATGGCCAATTGGCTAGCTCTCTGGCCTTTGGTGCCACAGGCTCCAGGTTCGGCTCCTGACGATGGCATGGTTCCCTGTGAGTGGGTAGAAAACCACGTTAAGCTTTAGGTCCCGGTCTAGTGTGCACAAAATGACCGTAGAGCGACCAACCAAACCAGTTGTTGTGGAAAAAAGCGTTAGAATTCTGGATTTAAACACAGTGAAAATATTGTTCAAACAAATTACTTATTTGTGACTGAAATTTTTTGTCTTGATTTTTATGAAATCAAAATTCGCACCTGAAATTTCCTCGGAGCTTTAATATTAAAAATATTCATTTAATCACTTGATTTGTTGATTCTCAAATTTTATGTGAATAAACTAAAACCATGGAAGTTAGTCTTGATAGTTGTTATGAAAGTGTAAATAAGCGTTTCGTATCTATAGTTGGGGAGGGGGTGAAAGTTTTCCTTGCAAAAGGAGTGGCAGTTACAATTAAAAGTCAAAGCCATGTCCAAAGTCCAAAGGCTTTTCGTGATATACATAAGTGAAGAACAAGATCAACCGATGTAAAAAAAAGTGTTATTGGTATCAGGTTTTTACCTTACGAAATTATAATATTTCAAATGTTGAATTAAAATAATTTTAAATTGTTACTGAGGTTTCCAACACTAATTCAAGTTGTATTCTAAACCATAATTTTTAACACTTTCTTGATCTAGCACTTTTGAACAATAAAAAAAACCATGGATCTATTCCTTAGAATTATACTTTTAAATGCATAAAATAAAATAAAATCTGCTAGATTTAAAGCAATAAAAACAACAACCACCATAATAATAAGAATAATAAAAGCTCAAGAAACTTTTTTTTATTGAACATCAGTGAGTCTTGTTGTCCAATTATGTATGCCATGAACAACCCATCACTGGGCGATGAGGGCCAAACATTACTTTTCTGCACTCATCATTCCGTTTGCAAGTTGTATGAAAGGAAACTTGGAAAACTCCCATTAGGCAATTTGAATTATTGAGGCACGACTCTTTTCACCTACTGTTACAGTCGCCATCGAGTCTATAATGGCCCGACTTCACGCTAATTGGTCACTTTACCACTTGGCGAAAGTAATGTCTCCCAGTGGTAAATTGGCAAGTATTTCCTTAGTGTGGAAAATTGGCGAGAGACCAAATCCTAGCGAATTCAAATGGAACGGCTTGATAAGAGTGGAAGATATTTTCTGTTGAGTTTTAATTACAACAGCAATTATTTAAATTTTAGATCATACGATGTTAAAAGGAAACTGTGATGAAAATATTTCCTCCATAGCTATTGCACTTATTTATTTTAAAATCGTAAACCTGACCAGCGCCTCTACTAACTAATGGATGCCACCGTTTTCTCCTTTAAGCCAGATGTGTACGTTTCCACACACTGCGTGGTAGAACTATCAAGTGCTAATTTCCTGACCATATTTTAATTTATCTGGTATTTTTTAAGTTTTATTATTAGAAACTTGACAATGAGAATGTTGCTGTTCATCTTGAATGAAATTCATCATCATCAATAGCACGACAGGCCAGAATGTGTGAAGGCTTTCCATTGAAGAGATTTCCATGCATTCTTTTGGATGACTACAATTCTTAACCCTTAGTACAGGAAAATCCTTCTCAACTGCGTCTATCCATCGCATTTGTCCCTGTGGCCTTGCCAAAACGAGCTTTTTTAAAGGTTTTAAATCATTCATTCTGAATACATGAGCAGCCCAGTTTAATCTATTGATCTTAATACATTTTATAATATCTGAGTCTTTATAGCATTTATAAATTTCTGCGTTGTACCGTCTTCTCCAACAATCACTTTCCCTAACACCTCCAAGAATAGCTCTTCAAATCTTCTGCTCAAATAGACCCAAATGGGTCTCATCAGATCAGAGCCATAGAACAAAATAGGTCTACTTTAATGAAATTGCTATGTGATATAAAATTACTTAATGTAGATTACGAATAAAAATGGTAATTCATTCCATGAATTCATATGATAATTGTTACATTTATTTAATTAAAAAAACAACGATAATTTTTTCCTTTCCATACTCTTTCATCCATTTTAGAGTCGAACAGAAAAAGAAACCAGCATTTCGTGGGGATTTCGATCCCCCTTCTCAAATATTTGCAAAATTCGTGGAATCCGGTTCACAGTAAACTAATAAAGGTAATTAATGACATTAAACTGCACAGACTGTCCGTACTCATTTCAACACTGGCTATCATTGATCGGTGCTTACTAAATTTTCGGGAAATATTTGGATGCGTCCTCATTATAATGTAACAGGTATCGAGTGAACTGTATTTTACATTTCAATGAAAATTTATATTTCATTACGACAATTTTGAATGAGTCATTGAAAGCAGCTGCAATAAACATACATCTTTGTTATAATTCTATAATAGCATTTGTTATAATTCTATAATAGCATTTGTTATATATTTTTGAACAATATATAAAAAGTCAGCCCTTTAAAAATTAATAATTTGAAAATTAGTATTTAAAAAAAAAAAAAAAAAAAAAAAAAGATGCCATTCCTCAGAAAGAATTAAAATATAGCGTTTTTTTCCCAGTAATACTAAAAGTTTAATGTTAAAATAATTCATTTTCGGACACCAGATGGCCTTATCAGGATACAGGCTGGCTGTCCAGCTTATTTGGAAGTTTTTGAGACAGTGCCTGGGAAGATTTTGTTACTTTTCTTTTAATAGGCAATCTATATACATGAGAGGCCTGATGGCCGAGTGGCTAGCGCTCGATACCATAGGTTTCGGGTTGGTACAGAGCGACAGTTGCCAGGAATGTTTGTAGTGTTTCGGAATCCACTTTAAACCTTTAGTCCCTGGCTCATAAGAGCGTCACGGAACCCATTCAGACTTCTTCTTACCCACATCATTCCCAAACTGTAAAGGGACAACTCGGTTCTAGGCACAGTGATGTGATGTAGTAGTAGTAGTTTCTATACATGGAGAATGCATTTTCTGATTAACCATTCTCACATATCGCTGTGCCTGTGAACAACTGCTACACTAAGGGAAGTAATTGGGAAGAAGCGGGTTCTTAATCAGCCTTTTGTTTATTTATGGCCGTTGAGATCTCCCGACCGTGAATCTGGAGACTTTTGATTTTGTTATACTTGAGTTTAAAAGTGTACTTTCTGAAACCAGCACGATTAGCAACGCTTAAATACGTATTCCAGAAACATGTGCATGTCTTACCAACAGTAATATTGCATAATACTGTGAATAGTGTGGTGATTCATCAAAGTGTGGCAGCAACTGCGTTGCTAAACATTTATTAGCATTTGACATCTATTAGCCATTGAACATTTATTAGCCATTAATCTGTCTAGTATTCTTTGACGTTTCCGCAGCTCCGTACAGAAAATACACGTCCTTATTTTCCTGATTCGTGTAATCATCCATCTCTTCTGCAATTCGGGAAAGCGTCAGATCAGTGATAGCGCCGTCTAACGATTCACTGCATTCGATACGTCCATGAATTGTAGGACAAAAATTAGGTGCGTTCTATCACTCCTTCAATTTCTGCTCATGGATTTTGTATAATCTTGGATGTATAACATCCTACATGACTCGGAGTGTACTACTACGAAGAGTCAGTTACATTACACCCACTTTAGCTGCGTCGAAATTGAGAATAAATGAATTTACTGAAACATATGGGAAGTTTCACCACCTTAAGATTTGTTGACCCTAAAGTAGAGGTCCCGACATCTGGGAATGTTGAAAAAATTCCTAAAATTGCTCCTTAAGCATTTTTATCATTGTGTTAAAAATTAACCTTTTTAACTTTTGCATTTTTTTCATTTAAATCTTTTAAATAGTATTTTAAGTATTACAGAAACTTTGATTCCATATTTAGCACTTATTTTCTCATATTTTTTCAAAGATGGTTTATTACATTTGTATGATAAAATATAGATTTCATACGATATTGTTTTCACATTTTTTTTTCACATCGGCGACGATCGTAGAAAAATTTTTTGTAAATATGAAAAGAAGGCGCAAATCAGAAAAGTTTTTTAAACCATTGGTCTTGACAGAAACTTGCTTATAGATCTTGATTTTTGTTATTTCTTGACGTTTTGCTTTGGAGTTTGAATTACCATGTATAATGGTTGGTTTTCTCAAATAACAAGTGATTTTATAGTCAAACTTGAAAGATAATAAACTAGCACAAGCACAAAAATTAAATGCATTCTCTTAATTGCAAGGGTGCCTGATGGCCGAGTGGCTAGCACTCTTACGCTCGGTACCACAGGTTTCGGGTTCGAATGTTGCTGTGTTATGTTATAAAAGTGTGAGATGTTATAAAAATGAGTTCTTGTGTGTGGTGCTATAAAAATGATGCTGAATTAAATGATATGAGATTAATTTGTAATTTTACACAGATGAAATATTTGAAATGATAATATAAAGTTATGGGGGCTCGATAAACTAGTGCCTAGGGCTCGGTGCGGTGGCATGGATGTTTGTGAGTGGTTCGGAATCCACATTAAACTGTAGGTCCCGGTCTGTTTAGCCCTCGTGTGCACAAGATGATCGTAGAGCAACAAACCAAACCTTAATTGCAAGCTTTCTATTATTTATTAATTTAACAATTCATGATACATTTTTGAAAATATTTTATTGGTTTCACATTAAGTTATTTTTCTTGTATTTCGTTCAAGGGCTACAAGAAAACTGTTTTTTCGATCAAGTGCAGTTAATTTGTTTGAAAGAGCACCATGAAAAGTCTCAAAAAATGTTGCAAATTCTCGACACAAAGTGTACAATCCACTTCTTCAAAATTATGCATTTAGGAGAAAATTGCTCTTTTATTTCTGTCGTTTTCAGTTGGTATTCAGAAACAGTGAAAAGCACGTCCTTCCTCGCGAAATTTTGTCTGTGCACGTACACGGCAGGAACAAAAACCTTCACCTTCCGAGAATGCGAAATTTCGGAGTATTCCGAGCAGCTTCGCCCCGGTGTTTTCGAAGAAAAATCGAACGTTCTCTGTGAACATAATCAAGCGCAAAGCAAAGAACGAGAGAGGAAAAATAAAGAATATTTTTCTGGTAAATAAACGTCTGAAAAATCCAGCGTTGTCCGCATCGATTTTGAACAAAAATTCCGAGCCAGCCAGGGAAAATATCTTTCGAATGAAAATCCTCCACCAACGAAAGAATTTCTCTTTATTATGGAATTGCTTTCTGCCAAATTGAAATTCCATTTTCGAATTCACCTTTTTTTCTTACCCCTTTTCCAGAATGGCAACACGCTCTCGTGGTGACGATGTTTAAATCAACGTATCGTGCGAGAATGGCGTGTTCCGAGGTCGTTTCCAGGCATTTAAGCTTTTTCCTGAGATTGAGAAATTGGTTTCGAATGGTTGCATCTCATGATGAATTCTTTATACACTTTTTTTATTTGTTCTTTTTCTTTTTTGTATATTTTTTTCTCTTGCTGTGAAGTAAAAAAAAAGAAAAGGTAATGTTTCTTATGATGATTGTCATTAGTTAGATCAACATAATGTAACTGTTGCCAATCGTCATAAGAAAAATATTATTTTCTTTCAGATTTTAGGGCAAAAAAAAAAAAAAATCATTCTTTTTCTCTCATTTTTTTTTTTTTTGTTGATAAATTGGTTTTGTTAAAAAAACATATCTTTGTAAAAACGATATTTATTTAGCAGGTTCATAAATGTTTATGAAAAAAAAAGGAATATAAAGCAAAAAGTTACACGAAATTTTCGCAGAAAGGTGTAAGGTGGTATCAGTGGAATAATAGGTTACATGTCAATGAATTTTAAAATAAGATGAGTCATTTCTGTTTAATAAAGTTTGATATTTACTGTTCTGAAGGGGATTCATTTAAATAACTATCGTGTTATTTGTATGTAAAATTTAAATGAATTGCAACAAAAATTATGTGGTTTACAATTAATTCTACAGAAAACAAATTAAATTCTCAATATGTCCATTATTTTATAGTAAATGCGAGTATGTTGAATCATAATTTGGTATGTTCTTTATTGAATATGGGCATTAATATAGTTAAGATTTGATAGATAATTGATTTATATTTGATAATAATAATTGATAATTGACAATGATAATTGATAATTATGAATCAATTATTGCAATATGGATGAATTAATAATTGATAATTATTGATTAAATAAATGATTTGTGAAAAAGTCTACAAATTATATAAAACTATTGAATTGACTGAAATGAAAATTAAATACATTTCACAGGATAAAATGGATAAAATTACCAAGGTATAACGATTTGATAAAATGATTTTGCAAAATGACCAGCAGCATTCTAAACTTATGAATAAAATAAACCCCATTAATATTTAAGGGGAATATAATAAATGCGACACTTTATGAAGGGAAAAAACGAAGGCAGCAAGAAATTATCCGAAATATAATCTATATTTATAAAAGGAGAACCCATTAAAATCTAAGGAAATTGAATATTTTATACGGGAGCTTCATCTTTGAGTCAATCAATAAGGCATTGAGGAATTAGTAGCCCTTGTGCAAACTTTTCTCTGACTTGGCATTGATTCATAGACTTGTTGGATGTCCCTATGCTAGATTTCATTCCAAACTTTCTTCAAATGTCCGAGTTAGATAGGCAAACTAGCGGTGTGGTCGGAGGCTTCTGCTAATCATAATAAGAGATTTATACTAATTATAATAAATGAGCATTAGGGCTGAAGTTCCATCCGCTGGCTGTTTTCTTGCAGACACTGTTTCAAGACACGATGAGACTCGATGGCGTTTGGGATGTCCAACATCTGCCTCTTGAGTCGGAATACTTGGTGGGAGTTTTCCTTCTCTCATACTATACGCACACGCGGAGTAGTTCTCCCTAAAAATCATCTCGTCAGGCACTGCCCTCGTTCTTCAGCGACACGGAGCCAAGTCAGACTTCTACCTACGGATGCTCCCTCACAACAGAAGCTGCACTTTCTTTCCCTCCTTTCATGAGACCACACGGATTCTTGAACTTAAGTCTCGATGTTGCTGTCGACAAAGTGGGATAAGAAACGTCATAAACAGAGATGTAGTGATTTCGCTACACGCAGTGAAAATGATTGCCTTGTATTGCGCACATCATCCTTTTGAAATGTTGATCCAGAGGACCATGAACGGACACAGTAGGCCACAGAATCTTGTTAACATATCCCCTTTCTACAAGGAATAGAATAATGTCATACATGACAATCGAAGGTGTCCGGCTATAAATTGAGATGGCACTAGTGTACATAACTATGTGGGGAGCGACAATCAGGCTAGTTATCCCACGATTGTCTTAGGACATGCCTTCATTGGTCACTGAAGAACAGTTTGAAGGAAAAGTCCTCACTAGAAACGATTTAACTCTAGAGTCGAGCCAGTTTGGCACCATTGCAAATGCGCTTATCTGTGCATGATGGTAAGAGGATATGTCTCTTTCTCAGATGACCGCTGTTGTCTTGATGCTGTTTTGTGCCATAGTTTACCCATTCCTACCAACATCACCAAATGGCTACATCACTCCTGTCGAACGATCCTTCGATTCAGCTAATGAAGACTTAAAATTATTTTTATTATTCAATAAAATATCGGATTGAGTGGCATTAGATATAATGAATATTAGATTAACTGCTTGCAGGTATGAGGGCTTCAATCAAGGTGATATGAGAGAAAAATATATATATATTTTTAATTTTCGTAAACTTCATGTATTTATCGCATAATTTTTATGAGATAAAAAAATTGAGTTTTTTTAATCTTATTTTAAATCTATTATATTTAATAAAGCCAAGTTATGCCAAGTCCCATTTGTTAGTTCTGTAAATTAATAAAAAAAGTGTATTCTTTTTCTACTTAATAGTATATTTTATGTTTTGCTTTAATTCGTTTTGTCCGTTTTGTCATTCGTTTTGTCCTGAATTTATTAATAACTGTACAATAAATCTAACAGATATCCAAATCAATTTATTGTTTATTAGGACATTTTTAGTTTGTATTTTACAAATTGTCTCGGGATTTTCTACTGGAACGCATATAACTATAATGTTGACTGAGTATGCTTAAGCTACTAATTACAATGTACTTAAATTTAAATAATAAATTCTTTTTTTTCCAAAATCTAATATTTCCAAAGGACAAAATGATGAGTCCACAATAGCCGTCTTATTTTCAATTCGTCAAATACTTCAAAGTAATTAAAAATAATTTATATCTATTAAATTTCAAAAAATGTGTTTTTATAAGAAAGAAAAATATGCGCAAAGCTTACAAATTTCTTCTAATGCGTGATGACATTTTGAAGGCAGAGAGCATTGCGTTTCAAATTGCTAAACTGCATTGTTACATTTGCGTAAAAAAAAACGACCTCTGGATTCTTAAAGAAATATAGGACGCATTCGAGTTTTTATTGAGCAATAATAGTTTCGATGCAGAATGGTGCATTTTAAATTGCCGAAATCGTATACTGTTATCTTTATCTAAAAAACATCTGGATTTGAAGCAGAGAATGTTTTCCTTTTTTTAACGGATTGTAAAAGACTATCAGAGTGGAGAGGGTTCGAAATTTCTGGATTTCTTTTCACTTCACTTCATTTCATTTTGGTAACTCAAGAGTTTGAAAACGATTACAAAGATATTGCTCAATAAATCCATTCAAATCAGAAAAATATGCCGCTTTCATTAAAAAAAAAGAGTTTCCATCTGATGAAACCAAATAACAACACTGAAATTTCTCTGACAAAGGAACTAAAATTTTTTTAACATTAGATTTATGTTAGAGTAACTGGTATGCAACTGAATGTACTGAAACAATACTAAGTTCTAAGATATACATCGCTGAATATTGTTCTGAATATGCACAGAAAACATACATATGCGATTAAAACAGCAAAAAATATTTTAAAACTGTTGAATTCTTAGGAAAACTTTGTTTTTATGGGATTTTTATGAATTGAAAGCGGTAGAATAGCAGTTATCTTACTGTGTGCACATGATGTTGACACATGTTGTTGACACTTACTGTGTGCACATGTTGTGATGTCGACAGGAATGTGGCGCATAAAATAAAATTAGCTTCACCAAAATGTTTGTCAAAATCCTTGTTTCGAAACTTAATATTTTAATTATTTATAATTATAATTTATTTATTTTATTCCAATTTATTCTGTTTGTGGTCCAATTTATTTATACCACAGGTTCGATTCCTGGTGGTGGCATGGATGTATGTGAGTGGTTCGGGTTCCACGTTTAACTATAAGTCCTGTTTAAATTAACCTAAAGTGTGACCTGAAAGCGACAAACCAAACGAACTAGTACAGTGAAACTGATTAATATGTCTTTTTTGAGATTAATTTTTATGCTGTCTTGGAAGAACATTAACCAGAAAGCATAATATGAATTAAAATTAATAAAACACACACACACAAAATTTTAAAAATGCACTGAAATCTGTTTAGGTGTTGGCCTTATACACCGCACAAAAATGAGTTTGATTGTACAAAAATTGTCATCTTACCACTACGATGAAAAAATACGCAAGACATAGTAAAGCCTCAGTTCCGGTGTATGGAAAATAAATTTTCTTGGAATCATAAACTAAAATATGAATGAAAAACAAAAATATTTTTTTTGAAAGTTGTACTTCTTGGCTTGCAAGGAAAGAAATAGTTTAAAGAGAGATTGGCGAGAAATACGGAATAGAATAGCCGTCGCTAGGCCCGCGTTTCTTTACATTATCAGCAATCATTGCATAACGATAATATTATTGCAATGTGTATTTTATGCATGGTAGTGACAATACATTACAAACTGCGAGGGATCAAGTTTCTCTCTAAACATCATCCGAACGCCGTTGACATTCGCAGGTTGGATGACAGAGAAGTGTTGAAAGCTTTCGTCCAATGGACGTTGGTGGATGGGTAGTTGGCTTTTGCGCCAACATAAAAAAGGTGCGACTGGTTGCAGTAAATTCAGAGTTGAGCTCACGCGCAGCAATTTGCTCACGTGCAGAGTTGAGCTCATATTCATGTGCAAGTGTATTAGAATAGCATTGAGCACAGGGCATTAAGAGAAGAGAGGCTATGCCCACTACACGACTATGCGGCGTTGCTTTTAGGTAGCCTTAAACAAAAAACAAATTCACTTTTGTGAATGGCTGCTATTAATGACTTCTAAATGCTTTCAGTGAGCGTATGTCATGCATAGATGCATATTTTACAATGTTTCCGACAGTAACAATAGCCATGTGTGATCAACTTACAATATTCATTCGTTGCATACGAAAACACTTGATGTCCTCTGGTCTATGAATATACCTCCATACTAGGTAATCACATTGCTGGACCTATTTGTGTCATGCAAACATATGTTTTAGTTTATTTTATAATGTACACAATGTTTTAAATGTATACAATGTATAAGTTTGCGAATATTCCCATGTGAATGTTGAAATGTCTGAAATTTAGCAGAGTGCAATGGTGTAGAATATACACAGTCCTGTCACATTAACGTGACCACCACCTATATTACTTTCGACGTCAACGTGAAATAACCCATCACAAAAGGCACATTGAAGTGGAGTGTACATAAAGAATTTCACTTAATACCCCACTCCACTTAAAGCCAGAATATACAAGAGTGCATATTCTGGCTTTTGACAGGTGGTCACATTAATGTGACTGGACTGTGTAGAAGAAGTAAGAAACACTGCATTTAATTCATTCAAGAAAGAAAATGTTTATTATAGATATAAAATTAAAGGAACCGATCACATGCTTTCAGCATATGCTATCAGACTCGGACGTAAACAAAAAGTCTAGAAAAAATATGCATGAATAAAAGATTAGAACTAATTTGCCAACATGGAACAGGATTTAAAACAAATGGAGAACACTTCCCGTTCTACGAGTTTTACAAATGCATTTTTTTTTTTCTTGCCGAAAAAGAATAGGAGGGAGTGTTATTTCCTTTCAACGAAAGTCATTGCGGGGTCAGGGTGTCACGCACCAACAGAGACCAATGACTGTCATAACGTTTTGAACCAGGAACCAACTAGTGATACTTCATTAAGTATAATTGGATAGCTTTGATACGGAAAGCGAGAATGAGGCAGAGATGAAATCAAACGTTTCAAACTCCCACCATCCACTGTTTTCCGACGCATCACTTTCTCTCAGCCATACAAATGTATTTTAGTCCACCGAATTGACTCTGAATGGGTTGCAACAAAGATTGATTGATTAGTTATTACAGTGATTGAAAGATACAATTGAATTGCCACTTTGACATAAATTCCTAGAATTCAGGAAAAATAAAATTTTTTTTTTAATGAGTAGAATTTTTAACCTAACTCCAACCTCCTTCCCCACTATTTACTGCCTCAAAAGTTATCGAGACATTCATATTTGCATCTTTTCATGTGATAATAGAGATTTTTTTTATCGTCCGATATTTTTTTCTCCTTAGCGCGCATGCTTATAGGAAATTGCTCATGCGTATCTGTAATAATTTTTTCCTATGAGCATGCGGGATAGGGAGAAAAAAATATCGGACGATAAAAATACGGTATGCAAAAACTCTCTATTAACTGATTTCCTGAATAACGTACCTTATCGGCAATACATGGTTTATGGTTTCAGCTTGATGGAGAACTGATGTACTTCAGCTAGTATGTGAATGGCTGGATAGGTATTGTCCACATGCTACTGGATCAGACAGGGTGGGTAGGGAGGCGTTGTGTAACCTTCAAGATTATCAGATCTGACTCCTTTAAAGTTTCCCAATGGGGGTATTGCTAAGAAATCGGTATATCGAACCTGAGTTAGTTCAGTACGAGACTTAGTTGTTCATCTGATTGTTGCTTTCCCTTTTGTGGATTGCATGCCTTGATATGCACAGCCCTACCAATATAAGCAAGGTTTCATAAACAGTTACCATCGTTATTAATTCTATTGAAACTTATTTTCTGTTCTTTGATGTGATTTTATACTTTTTTTATGAAAAATATGTTTCGTAGGAATAAGGTTCTTTGGGCTATTTTTATGCTTTCCAAATCGCAATTTTTCACCCTGCACAGTTCCTAAGGAGGAGAAGGAAAATTACGTATAGTCAATAGCATATATACACTGAAGTGACAAAAGTCATGGGATAGCAATATGCAAATTTTCAGATGGCAGTAGCATCGCGTAGAACAGGTATAAATGCGCAGTGCTTTCGCAGAGCTTTCATTTCTAAGTTATTCATGTGAAGAGGTTTTGACGTGATGATGACCGCACGACGGGAATTAACAGACTTTGAACGCGGAATGTTAGTTGGAGCTAGACGCAGGGGTCATGCCATTTCGGAAATCGTTAGGGAATTCAACATTCCCAGATCCACTGTGTCAAGAATGTGCCGAGAGTATGAAATTTCAGGCATAACATCCCACCATGGACAGCGCAGTGGTCGACCGCCTGCACTTAACGACCGAGACCGGCGACGTCTGCAAAGAGTCGTAAATTCTAACAGACAAGCAACACTGCGTCAAATAACCGCAGAAATCAATGTGGAACGCACAAGGGACTTGTCTGTTAGAACTGTGCGGAGAAATTTGGCTTTCTTGGGCTATTCCAGCAGAAGACCGACTCGAGTGCCTTTACTGACAGAACGACATCGCTTGCAGCGACTCTCGTGGGCACGTGAGCATATCGGTTGGTCCCTAGATGAATGGAAAACCGTGGCCTGGTCCGATGAGTCACGATTTCAGTTGGTAAGAGCTGATGGTAGGGTTCGAGTGTGGCACAGACCCCACGAAGCCATGGACCCAAACTGTCAGCAAGGCACTGTTCAAGCTGGTGGTGGCTCCGTAATGGTGTGGGCTGTTTTTTCATGGCATGGACTTGGTCCTCTGGTGCGACTGGACCGAACATTGACTGGAAATGCTTATGTTCAGCTACTTGGAGATCACTTGCAGCCATTCATGGACTTCATGTACCCAAACAACGATGAGATTTTTATGGATGACAATGCGCCATGTCACCGGGCCACAACTGTTCGCGATTGGTTTGAAGAACATTTTGGACAATTCCAAAGAATGATCTGGCCACCTAGATCGCCCGACATGAATCCCATCGAGCATTTATGGGACATCATCGAGAGGTCTGTTCGTACCCAAAATCCTGCACCATCAACGCTTTCACAATTATGGACGTCTATCGAGACTGCATGGCCAAATATTCCTGCAGAAGACTTCCAACGACTTGTTGAGTCCATGCCACGTCGAGTTGCTGCACTTCGACGGGTGAAAGGAGGGCCGACACGATATTAAGAGGTATCCCATGACTTTTGTCACTTCAGTGTACTTCATAATTAAAGATAGTGTAGACTATACTGCAAGTAAAAATCCAATCACTATAGATATATACTTATTAGATTCATATATATCGAAAGTGATTGGATAATTACGTGAAATCAGTGTCTTTCATTATTTATTGCAGTCTGGTGAATATATTTTTTTTTTAATTTGTGTCACACTTTCAGAGAAAAAAAATACAATCAAATAAAAATTAATGTTTTTATATATAAAAAAAAATATTAAATTTTAGAATAGAAGAAAAAAAACCTACTAAATAAATAGCGAACGAGCGAGCGATGTTACAAAAATTCGTTATAGGTTTTTGACGAATGTAGATTTTGTAAAATCATATTCATATTAATATTAAATTGTGATTATCAAAAATGCATTAAAATTTACTAGCAATGTTTCTTTATTTATTTATTTTTTTTTTAACATTTTCAGGGAAGAATTTTTTTTGTCAATGTATGTATTTAAATTTACAAATTTTATTGAATTTAAATTTTGGCAAGCTGCAAATTATTTTCTTTTTTCAATCCGTTGTGTCTATATTACAATTCAGCCAATTAAAATATTCAATTAAATATTAAGTTTCAAGGCCTATGTTTCTTATGTTTTTCTATATTTGGAAAAAAATACCATTTTTATTATTCTCTTTAAATCCATCATTTTTATTATTCTCTTTTTGCCATGAAATTATGAAAATGTTCCTAAAGCACCTTTTTTGAATTTTAATAACTGAAAGTAAGTATCAAACATTAGAGATAATAAATTTTACATATTTCTGCTGAGAGCATGTTATTTAGGTTCTAATTTCTTGTAAGGGTTTTGTTTTCTTGTTACTATATTTATAGAATGCTCATGTCGATTACACTTGTTCAACTTTTTTTTTTTACAAAAACTTTTTCTTTATTTCGTGGACGGTTGATTCGCATGGTACATAGTTGGACTAAAGAGAGTTGGAGAGAGTTACTAAAATGTTTATTTTATGAAAATCAGCATCTAATTCAAAATCAATAATGCTTATTTTAAGTGGAACAGATAAATTCCACGAGATCACGAAGTTTTGAAACATTTCATTCACTAACGACTGTTGCTTCGATGACTATTATCTGCTTATTTTTTATTTTTTTTATTTTAAATTTAATGCTTTTGGATTCTTCCTACCTGTTTTGAATTTAATCGTTATTTATTTACTTTTCATTTGCATTCTAGTTGTGTTTATTTATTGAATTTTAGAGTTTAGATTAATGTTATATATTCAAAAAATTGTTCTGTTCACACGAAAGCATGCCAAATTATTAATATCATTTTATTTATTGAACATTTTTTTTTTGTATTCTAATTTTGCAATCTCTGTCCTTATTATTTTTTTTTATTGAAGCATATTAATGCTTTGGTCATATTTTCTAAATTGCAATAAATTAGAAAATTGCGAACAAAATATTTCTGTAAAGATTTTAGTGTTTACATTTTCATTATATTCAATACTTTGGCTTTTCTTTGAAAACTGTGTTTTTTTTGTTTTTTTTGACGTTATTATAACTCTCTATTTTCGGCTTGATGTCCGAATAATTTGCCATCTGGCGCTCTCGGTGCCACAGGTTTCAGGTTCTAGTCAACTTTAAACCGTAGGTCTCGGTCTGATATGAATGCAGAATGTTGAGTTTAGAGCTGATAACCCTACCCTGCAAAAAGAAAAACATTTCATGTTTCGGAATCTGCCAGTAGGCAAGACGGCTTTGACCCTCCTTGGGCTATTGCACCATTGAAGAACTCTCTATTTTACTTTTTTTATAATGACGTTTGATTTTGAATAATGTGTTTTCTAATGTATAAATAACTGCATCTCATTTTGTTTTGTTGAAAAAGTAAATAAGTCCAAACAAAATAACCAAATGGCAAGTATGCATTTTAAACATTTTCCAATAATAAAATAATTGAAAAATAATAAAAAATAAAATCAAGTATTTTTATTATTTTCTAACTATATCGTCCAAACAGCCTTCATGTGAAATCATAGTTTGGAGAATTATTCAATATAAAAGTGATAGTTATAGAAATGTTTATAAGCAATGGATGTGGTCAGCAAGGTTGGATTTATTGTTCATTTCAATAAATTCCCAATAATTCTTTTTTTTTTAGTGAAAAGTAAGCATAATGTAATAGTCTTTGTAAAATGATGAGTTCGAACGATTACGATTCTATGAAGTAAAATGCTTTTCAAAACTTGTATCATTTTGAATAGTTACAATTAGGGATTGCAATACCGGTATACCGGGATACCGAATACCGGTATTTTGAGCCATTTGTACAATTTTGTAATACCGGTATTCACAAGTTTAAATACCGGTTTTTTCGGTATTTACTAGAAATTTAGAATTCTTATCTGTAAAAAATTCTTATTCTTATCTGTGAACTCTTATTCAGAATTCTTATCTGTGAAAACAAGGTTATAGTTGTGAAGAAAGTGTGTAATATTTCGATATTTTTTAAATTGGTGAGTTTGTTATTTGCATTGTATTTGTATATCATACTTTAGAATTCAAAATATTTTTCAGATTTATTATATAGATATACTCATAAATAATACCTCATAATAATGAATAAGAATAACTTTAAAGAACATAAAAAATCAGTTTATAATACTTCGGTTTGGTTTCATTATTTATATGATGAAAAGAATAGGGTGGCACAATGTAAAAAAATTTTCAAGAGTTATTAAAGTTAATGAAGTACAAGCGGACTCCATACACATTTAAAAACGAAACATGACACAAATCTGTTAAAGAGGAAATAATCTAATTGCGATGAATATACAAACTTAAGCTCAGTTCTAAGCCCAAGCCGTCAGGGATTTTAGATAGTTTTGAAAAAAAATTTTTTGATGAAATTATAAGTAAAATGACAGCACCAATGACATTTCTACTACCGGTATTAAAACCGGTATCCCGGTATTAAGATAAAAAAAAATATCGAATACCGGTATTGAACTTTTGGTTCGATATTGCCATCCCCGGTTACAATATTCATCCATGTATAATTATTATTGTCATAAAAAAAGCAATTTTACTTTCAGAAATTATTTTATAAATAGTTATTGCTTCCAGATATTGATGAAGCAATTTCAATTTGCAGAACTTGCAGTAAAATTACCTTGTATGAAATACTCAAAAGTATATAATTATGACACTCTATCATACTATTTTTTAAGTTACTAAAATGAAAAAAAAAGATTACTTGAAAAATTATTAGTTGTTGATCAAAATTATACTAAGAATAAAGTATCCAATATTTTAAGTTAAGAATATGAAATTTTCTTAATAATATAAATTTGTACTTAACTGATATTGAACATAGTTATTCATATAAAAACTGAGGTTTAAATAGTTTTACGCTGAATGATTTTGAATCGTTCTATAAAACATGCACTAGTTAACATAACAGAACATACTGAATGTGTCATTCATGTTTTCTGAAATGCTGAAATCAACAGGAATGGCGAAAATAATTTGAAATATTTTATAATTAGCCTATAGGACCCCAATATTTCTAGCTTGAGTAGATAATATATCTTTATAATAATTTAATTGAGAAAAATATAAATGCCGTAGGCAAATTAAAATTTAAAAAAATTGCAATTTCTCTACCAAGCAAGGTTAATATTTACACGCGCAATGGAATTGAGTAAGATGTATGAAATCAATCGTCAATTTTAATCAATCAATTTTAATTAATCAATTATCAGCGCAATATTTAATTTATAATTATGATTCAAAATATTCTAAATATAAAAGTTTATATTTTTAAATAAATAAGAAATACATTTTATTATAAAATCAAATAGAGGAAATGAATAAGGCCCATCTACTTGTTTGCTCGGGACTGGATTCTTAACTTACAACAGAACGGACTCTTTACTGGAGGGACAGAGAAAACATGTCCTGATTACACGTCCTTTTATTAAGGTGCTTCTAGCTTTTTAAATTTTTATCCTTCGAACATTTAACTTGTTTTTAAGGCCTTTGGGTCGTTTTCGTTACGAATGTCTGGTCTTTTCCCTTTGTTATTTTGATTTGTTTACATGTCCCTTTTTGTGTCTGAGATAAGTGGCCAAATGTGTGTGGATTGAGTTCCAATAAAGCCGCAGGCAACATAAAATCAAATAGTCATTCAAAATTTCCTCATAAAGAGAATTTGAATTTTTTTTAAATTTAAAATATAATATTATGGGCCAATAGGAAGTAAACAATAAAAAGCAAAAATGCTTTGCCAAAATAGATAAAAGGAATTTGGAATGTAGAAAATAAATAATAAATATGTTACATTTACAAAGAACGTGTAAAAAAAAAGAATATTAAGAGGTGAAAAAAAATTTAGCACTGTATAAACCATTTCTCAAATCAAACTTGCTTTAAATTTTGGATAGGGACCATACCCCCCCCCCCACACACACACAAAAAAAAGAGGGTTAAATGTTGAAAAATTAATTAAAAGCTTAAAAAAACATTTTTATACGACAATTTAGTTTAGTATTCATGAGATAATTTTATAATTAAAAAAAAAAAAATTTAAAATCAACTTGTGAAAATGAAAATGTCCTTTTTTTTTTCCACAGGAATAAATCCATCTTTTGGAAATCTTTCCATTCGTTAAAAAAGGCATCACATCAAAGTTCCTCGGCGGAATGCAATCAAACATTTTATCTCTCAATTAAAGTTGAAATCATCTTGACATAAAATCAGATGCGTCTTTTTATGCTGCGAAATTGAATGGAAGACTCTCCTTGAAATTATTTGAATATTTTATGACTTTTTTTTTTTTGTTCCTGATTGAAAATAATTGTGAAAATAAAGAAATTTTCTTCACAAAGTCAATAAAAAAATGTTTTATGAATACCTCATAGGATTGAGTGAAAAATGGAGTGTTCTTAACAAATTCTTGATTCTTTTATCGATTATTTTTATTCAAGTGTAAAAAATTATTTATTATTTTTTTTTACGCTGAACACAGAGACTGGGCTTTTACGGTTGTCGGATTCTTAGCTAAATAAAAAATAAAAAAATGGAGAGAGTTATTTTAGTCCGTATTTTGTAGAAATGGTTTTCATATATTTTTTTTTCTGCAAAAACTTTTACTTTGAAGTGAGTTAAAAAAAAAAAAAAAAAAAATCAGTAATGAAATCCAACAAAGCAATTCTTTAAAAGGATTATCCTGTTTTTAAGAAAGTTTTTTCCTTGAAAAAGTACAACTACGAGAAAAACAATTTATATTTAACTCTTTGGGTACAAAGATATTTATGTGCATAGCAATTTTTTTTATTAAATCTATTGGAACTTATTAACTACAAAGTTCTTTAAAAATGAAAACAAAAATTGATTACATATCAGAGCAGATAATCAGGATGTCGGAATTTATTTAAGCATTTACAAAATCATGTAAAAAACTTACAAAAGATAAATAGTGAGTTAATAAATAACAAATCGACATTGTTTCAATTCCCATTATTATTAACTCACACTCTCCCTATATATATATCTTGTCCAAATTTTCCATCGTTCATAAAATACTTTTTATTCATCCACTCAAGTTCAAATACATTTTTTCGAACTTGTAGTAGTTGATGACACTGGATGTATTTTTTTTTTAGATTTAAGTTGCATATATCTACCAATAGATGGCGTCAGACAAACTTAAAAAAATGAATGAAAATTATTTGTAAAGAACTTTACTGCAATATAGTGAAAAAAAAGTAGGAATTGCCTTTAAAATTTTTTTTTTATATTACTTGTTTTTATTACATAAAAATATTTTTAATTTAGTTTTAAAATTTTCCTTTTCAAAAAAATGATGATTTAAATTAATTAAAGTGAACTTTTTTAAAGCGAAGTCAAAAATGATTCGATTTATTACATTAGTGCGAATGATTGCATATGTGGATATTATCTTCTTTTTTTTTTTTTTTTGCACATAATTTTTTTTTTATTTTGTTTTGCCTATGTTGCTGTCAAAAATATATTAAATAAAATACAATAAAAACTCAAATCATTTTTTTTTCTTTGTTTTTAAAAAAATGTTTCGGAAAATGTTTAAAAAGCAAAATATATCCATTATATTATCAAACTAATTGGAACTCATTGATCCACTTTTTCGAAATGGATTCAAATTGATTGATTCACTTTTTCGAAATGGATTCAAATTGATTGATTCACTTTTTCGAAATGGATTCAAATTGATTGACCCACTTTTTCGAAATGGATTCAAATTGATAGATTCACTTTTTCGAAATAGATTCAAATTGATTGACCCACTTTCTCGAAATGGATTCAAATTGATTGACGCACTTTTTCGAAATGGATTCAAATTGATAGTTTAACTTTTTTTAATTAATTAAACTTTATTTTACTCTTCTGAAATTGATACAAATTGATTGATTTACTTTTTCTAAATTAATTCAGACTGACTGGTTCACTTTTTTGAAATTGATTGATTCACTGAAAATTGAAATTGATTCCAATTGATTGATTCACTTTGAAATTCATTCACATTGATTGATTCATTTTTACTTACTTAATTTAAAATGATTGATTCACGTTCTCGAATTGTTTGATTTTTATTTCATAGAATAAATAAAATCGTTTTGTGATTCAGTAGCTGAAAATTATTTTGAGTACATTATTAATGTATGTCATTAAATAAATAATGTGTTTCTATTTTAACGGATCATCGGAAACTAATTTCAATCCAAAATCTTGAATCAATCCTTAATCTTGCTTTTATTATATATGTTGTAAATTAAATACTTGCATTTAATAAATATTATATGGTTTTTAACTTAAGATTTACTTACAAAATTTATCCATTAATACTAAATTGTAGATTAAATAAAATAAGTAAGAAAGTAATTTGTAAAAATATTTTTTAACTAGATTGGTGAATGCAATTACAATATTAAACATTAACTACTCTTTCTGAAAGGCATTTTTGAAAAGAATGTGTTGTAGATATTGGAAAATCAGAATGGTAGGCAAAGAGGCGCCTGTCTTATGCTTACGTGAGGAACATCAGTGTTCATTATGGAATCCTGATCCTATGCTTGTGGTGCTCCTTCTGGGTTGCATTCTGTCAGCACCTGTGTAGTCACCGCCGTTATAACGCGGACAGTGTTCCCGCCGCTATGCAGCATTCATTGAGGTTGGTTTATTTGCGAAAACGAAGTTCGTTCACCTTTGGCGAGGTTGCGAAAACAGTCCATAAATCACGACACACCGAGTCGACTTTTTAAACATGCAAAGAAATTTCAGATGGGAAGCATTAACCACACTACTCTTCTTCCGGCCAAATGGATTCTCTTCCAATGTAGGAAAATAGAACATGACGCATTTGATTCTGTCTTTCGTAAAAATTGAAATTATGTACATTAAATAAACATAATGTGTTTTACAGTTTTTTTAGCATATATACTTTTAGTAATGAATGCTTTGATTTATAATATAAGTGAAATCATATAATGTTCATGTGTATCTATTAAACTTAAATGGGCTTGGTTTTTGTGTCATACTTGTAATAAAATAGTTCCACCGGTCTTATGGCCGAGCGGCTAGCGCTGTCGCGCTCGGTACCACAAGTTCCGGATTCTAATACTGGTGGTGCCATGTATGTTTGTGAGTGGTTCAGAATCCACTTTAAACCGTAGGTCCCGGTCTAATAGGATCGTAGAGCATTGCAGGGGCATTGTTGTTCCGCTTCCGCATCATGCCTACTCCGTCTTGGACGCGTCCAAGCTACACGTGCCCCCTGGGTAGTGCTCAATGAGTAGCAGCAGTGCTGCCCTTGCCTCTGGCATAAAGATTCACCGCCTCTGCATTGCCAGATGCATTAGAACAGCATAAGTTTCACCAGTTTCTTTGAAATCTATCCAATTAATGACCTGGAAATCTATTTTGCACTTCACGGAAAACGTACGTGATATCGATAAGTGAAATCCGTTTTTTGGATTCGATATTAATTGTGGATTAATCCTTCAGCAAATAATATAAACACAAAACAACGTTGATTCCACTGATTATCTGAAGAACTGTTTTTATTTGTATTATCTTTTCTTATTTCTTTTTTTTTTTTTTTTTTTTCCTGATTTCTTCTCAAGACTAATTGAATAAATTGAGATAAAGCAGCTAACGCGAGCATACATCTCAAAGTCATGTCAATTCAACGTTGTTAATTTGTGTTGCTACACGCGGGAAATTCATATTGAATTGTTTTGTTTTGCATTATTATTATGCGTGAACATGATTTTGTACTGATTAGAGGTCCCTGGCGTTTCCAAACAAGTGAAGCTTCAAAATAAAAAATAGGTGAGAGTGTAAGTCATTATTTAAAACGGATTCTCGAGTTGCGCCAAGAGATTAAATTTTCATTTAAAATAAACGATAATTTTCACGTGAATTTATTTACTTGTGCTTCAAAACTGGCATGAAATATGTGTTGCTAAATATAGCGATTTACCCACATTAAGTTACGTGCTCTGTAGTTCATGCTAAATTGTCTAGTTTTCAAAATATGCGCAGATTAGGGTTTCTAATATAGTGTCTAAGTATAGTTTATGTTTATGAAAGGTAATTTAACCCTCACTTAACAGAATTGTCTGCCTGAATTGGGTAGTGCTTCGTGTCTATTGAACAATTGCTTCGTCATAAAGTTATAGAGTTATTCAATTTTGTTTTATTTATGTCACTATTGAATTTGACAGTTGTTGTGGGGATTCTGCACTTTAGGGTTACGCAAGTTCTCTTTTCAGTGCCAAATGGATTCGCCAAAACTGCATTATTTTGTAACAGCAGCCAGCATTTTATTTATTCAGCAGGGTAATTGTCAAAAATTACGAAGGGAAAAAAATCGCCAAATAAACGAGCGGAACCCTCCAGTTATCCATTAGTGTTCTGATCCATTGCTTCGCAAATTTCTTGAATTATTAAACTTCCACGCGCCCTGTGAAGTATGCTCACATGCGATAAATTGAAATTCGTGAAAGGATTTCATTTTTTTATTTATAATCTAAATTATTTTGATATTTATATTTAACATATTTCATTAATTTCTTAAATACGTATTAGATAATAAAAAAATTCGTCTAGTCGAAATGAAATAATGACAAAAAAAAAAAAAAAAAAAAAAAAGAGAGAGAGAGAGAAAATAAATAAAGAAAGAAAATTAAAAATATAATTTTTCATAACAAAATTGCTACAAAACTAGTAATTGAGTACAAAAATCGGTTAGTATCTCATTGCTTGCCGGATGTTTCCTGGCATGTCTTTGCTAATCATCGGGATTCATTTCGAAAAAGAATCGATCGTTGACGACGATTTTGAGCCAATCAGTTACGATACCACTACAATGAACGTCTGTCAGTGTACCACATCGCAATGACTTTATACCCCGTTCTCTTAATCGCTCATCAGTAATCCTTGCCTATGTTCAATTATGCCACGGTTGTATCATTCTTTCTGTGCTTCCCAAACTGGTGCGCTACATGACATTACACATAGGATACCTGATGTATAATGTCATGTTGTGTGACTAATCCTCAATGTCCTGCAGTGCGGGACGGGCATCCTATGAGTGATCTACTCATGGACGGAGGGAAAGGGGGCAGCTTCTGTTGTGAGGGAGCACCCGTAGGTAGAAGTCTGACTTTTGCTCCGTGAATCTCTTACATGATAAGAGCGTCACTGAGCAAATGAGATATGAGACCGGGACCTACGGCTTAAAGTGGATTCCGAACCACTACAAACATCCATGGCACCGCCGGGACTCGAACCCGAAACCTGTGTTACCGAGCGCCAGAGCGCTAGCCACTCGATCATTCAGGCCCTATAATGTCATGTACCTGATCTTGACGAAACAAATGTTCGGATACCACTCTATGAATCACACGGTTTAACGTTATAATGCAGTTGCATATAGCTCTCTATGTCCACAGATTACTTAAATGCATTATGATTTATGGGTATTTTTTATACGCCTATCCATAACATTAATTATTTATTTTTATCGTATACTACTAGAAAGAAAAATAATAAAAATTAAAAGTGAAATATTTCTGTACGACATTATTAATGTAGCTATTGTTGTAATATGTAGTTTCATTTTTGCAGTAATTAAAAGCGAAAGTGTTTTATAAATCAACTTTTTGGTTACTATGCCGAAAAGAGTTAAAAGTATATATATTACATTATTAATGCAATCCTTTTAAAGGAAAAACTTTAAAAAAATTTGATATTTCGAGATTCTAATTGAAGCATATTTCATTCGGTAACCCATTAAAAAAACCATATTTTTATTTATATTTTAGGCAGTATTTTTCACGTTTAAGATATTGATAATTTCAAGATGTACTACGAATTCATTTCAGTACAGTAATGATTGAATTATAAACTATTATATATTTGAAAAAAAATCAGAAAAATTATCCTTGTAGGCTGATATCAAGTGATTAATAAAATTTCTTAATGATTAATCTTAAACTTGGTTTTTGAATACAATGAGACATCTGCAAACAAATGTAATGTGAACTTATTTTTGCTATTTTGACAACACATTAATTTACTAAATGGCGTATCTATTTCGCTGTCTAAACTACTATTAGTCTTGATCGAAGATCCAGATGACATATTAGATTCGATGAAATACATAAGTATTAATATAGACACTCCAAAGAAATTTTATACCCATCCCAATTCTCCATTAATCATAAATACGCCGTCGAATTACATTAAAAATATCGAAAATATTTGTCAATTCAACCCACCAGCCACTTAGTTGCCTTTTTTTGCTGGCCAATATCTGACTTGCTGCCTTCAATAATGTGTGTCGACTTAATGCCTTCTGAAAAGAGTTTTAGGAAACGACTCCATTTTGCATGCTTTATTTGGAAAAAATCCAATCAACCAAGACCAACGGGATGGTCCATTTTCGACAATTTTAATCAGTTTAAAAAACAATGACTGTAGAATAAAAATCTTATAAGTTTCTTCTTCTTCTTCAGTGGCGCAACAGCCCCATGGTGGTCCAAGACCATTTGTCTACTTGCAGATTTCGCTACAGGAGATGTTTTCTTTTTACGGGAGAGGGATGTCAGCCCTACCACCTCCAGAGTTCTTACAGTCATAGTAGACCTTGGGTCTGAATGATCGAGTGGCTAGCGTTCTGGCGCTCGGTACCTCAGGTATCGGGTTCGAATCCGTTCAGGGCCGTGGAAGTTTGTAGTGGCTCGGAATTCACTTTAAACTGTAGGTGTCGGTCTATGACAGTAGAGTGTCACAGAACCCAATCAAACTTCTTTTCACCCACACCAGCTCTAGGCACAGTGTGATGTTAGTAGTAGTTGTTGTTGTTTCCTATTAGGATTGATTGTGAAATGAATGTAGGGAGTTTTGTTCATAGAGGACAACCTGAAGAAAAACATCAATAAGATATATTCAATCAAAACAGCATAGCACATATAACAGGATTCTTCCTTCGCCATTTTCTTGAACACAACCGTGTCATCCATTTTCTTTTCTCTTTCATTTCCCTGTTGCCACTCCAACAAAGAGAAACTTGCCTCTCATTACAGCTACAGTTTGATCGTGCGCGTGACAGTAGTAGTCATATTAGACCGGTATCTACGGTTTCAAGGGGATTCCGAACCACTGCATGCACTGCCGGGTCTCGAACCCGAAATCTGAACATCGAGCGCCAGAGCGCTACTCACTTTGCCATCAGGTCCCCATAATTTTCTAGTGCTCATTAATTTTGGGCTAATGGCTTTTATTCTGATAAAAGGAATCACATTTCTTTGTGTATAAAGTATCTCCTGAATGAAATCTAGATTCGGTCTTCCTTTAAAAAAATATTTTTTATTTTTTTATCAATTCCCCCGAAACTCTCTCCGAATTGATTTTCTTTTTAATCTGATTATTCCTCCAATTTAAGTCGATATCGATTTCTGTTCGTATATTTTTATTTTTATTGGTAAGATTTTTGAAATATATTTTTTTTTATACTCAAGAAAATCCATTACTTTACTGGAGATTTATTCATGACCAACAAGCTCTTCTAACCACCAGCTAAACGTTCATAACTCAACAAATCCAATAATGTTTCCGACACAGCGAGTTATGCGATTTCGTCATCCATCATGATGTCAATACGTCATGATTTCCTCTCTAGCCATTGCATCCAACACATGCTTCACCTCATTCAGTGATTTATGATTTAGCGAAATTTTATAAAATACAGAAATAAAATCTATATCATCCTTATACAAGGTTTAAAAAAATTATAATACAAATAGTTTTTTTTTGCTACTGATTGATACGATAAAAACTTTGTAATTGAACTGTTTTTAATGCAATTCCTTCTATTAGCTCACACTCTCCCTATATATATCTTGTTCACATTTTCAATCGTAAATAAAATACTTTTTATTCATCCACTCGAGATCGAATACATTTTTTTTAAACACGTAGTGGATGACACTGGATGTTGATACAGTTTTTTTTTCAAATATTAATTCAGTAATTAAATTTAATTAATTTTAGTTTTTTTTAGATTTAAGTTGCAATGTATCTACCCATAGAGGGCGCCAGATAAACTTAAAAAAATGAATTAAAATTATTTATAAAGGACTTTCTGCAATAGAGTGAAAAGAAAAGTAGGACTTGACTTTAATTTTTTTTTTTATATTACTTGTTTATTAATTAGAAAAGTCAAAGAAATACTAACTGTTCGATACCGAAAAATCTTGAAATACTAACTTCGATATTGAAATACAGGGTGGTTATAATTAAAGTGACCCTATTCAGTTCCTTCTAGAACCCGTTCTACCCAACGGAGTTTGATGAAACTTGGTATATATGGTATATGGACCATGGGGAAAAGATTTCCGCAATAATAAAAAAAAAGTTCAAATTTTGACCACCAGAAGGAATTGTGGCGCCTAAAGAAGGACAAAATATTTGTCAAATTCATTAAAATTTATTCCAGAATATGTTCAACATGTGCTACATTGACATCAATTACGTGTTGAAAGCGCTTTATAGCGTGTTCGATGGTAGAGCGAAAAAATTCTTGACGAATTTCAGCTACATGGCGTGTAATGCTGGATTTCAACTCAGGTAAAGTACTAATTCCTCCCCCATAAACACGACCTTTTAGGAATCCCCACATCCAGAAATCACAGGGATTTAAGTTGGGGGAATGATGAGGCCAAGTATCTGGAAAAGCTCTGGATATTACACGATTTTCGCTAAACTTAGCCCTAAGCAGTTCTTTGACTTGGAGCCCAATATGAGGAGTTGCTCCGTCTTGCATGAAGGCAGCTGCCTAGAGGAGTGGAAGTTTCAAAGAAAAACGGTCCAAGTTTCATCAAAATCCGTTGGGTAGAACAGGTTCTAGAGGGGTCTGAATAGGGTCACCCTGTATATTTAAATACCATTGTTCGGTCTAAAATCTTGAATGATACCAAACCTTGTAAAGGAAAGGGATTCCGCGAAGAACAGTTATAGTTCTAACTGTCGCACAAAGGGGCAAAACAGTCTCATTTCTGGGGAAGGAGGAAAAAAACCCGCTTTTGATCTAATTGTTGAAAAATTTAAATTTTTTTTTTGAAAAATTAAATTTTAAATTTATTAGAATTTTCCTTCCTCCATTTTTTTACGCTATAATTATTTATTGAATAATTTTAAATTACATGGGGTTGTCCCATATAATCAAGTAATATAAAAAAGTCATATGTCAAGTAATATAAAAAAAAAATTTTAAAGTCAATTCCTATTTTTTTTTTTGTCACTCTATTGCAGAAAAGTCCTTTATAAATAAAGTTGAAATTTTCCTCTTATATCATCCGCCATCTATTGGTAGATGCATGCAACTTAAATCTAAAAAAAAACTAAAATGTATTAATGAAATTTAATGAATGAATCAATATTGAAAAAACTGTATCAGCATAAAGTGCCCTCCACTACAAGTTTAAAAAAATGTATTTGAACTTGAGTGGATGAATAAAAAGTATTTTATTAATGTTTCAAAATTTGAACAAGATATATATAGGGAGAGTGTGAACTAATACTAGGAATTGAAAAAAGGAAAGGTGTGATATTCAAGTACACCAGAACAGCCAATGTTCGCTATTGAGGAAGTACAGTCTGTATAATGAGGGCGCTGCAGTAAGTGTTGCCAGATATACGAAAGCAGCGGTTACAATTCCACATTAGCTTTTCTGGAAAAGATTCAAGACGTCATTGTGGCTATATGATATTTATTTTCTTCAAATGTATATTTTTATACTATTTAATATTAATAACATGATCATTTTATGCTAATTAACAAAAAATAATAATTTTAATGAGAATTTATAACAATATTAGGATAATATTGTATTATTGTTATTAGAATAATATTTCAATTGTTCCGTTTTTTAATTTGGAGGCAAGTATTTATTTTGCTAACTACACTATTCTTCTCAAACATAAATTTTGCCATGTATAAATAAAAGATAAGGAAAAAACTACTGTGGGAAAAAAATCAACAATCAATAGTTAAAACTCCAATATTAATTTTTTGTAGACCAAACAGAATTTCTTTTTATATAGAATGATTGTAATAAATGGATCAGAAGATATAATAAGAATGAATCAGATATCTTCACTACAATTTTCTCTCCAATATTTTCTAGAGAAATGTTCGCGATTCTATTTATAACTAAATTCTGCATCTTGAGCCTTCATACCATAATTGTCTGAAGAAATTACCTTCGTAAATTTAAGGGGTACTGTAGTATATATTGCATATTAAGAATATTTTTAAATCAATTTTTGTATAGTTGCTTGGGCATAGTTTTTTAAATTTCTGCTATAACTCTTTTTATTATGGTCCATGTTATATCCATTAGCAATAGCTACAAGACTGATACGCATTGTTTGAGTCAAAACTAATTACTTAAGAAAAACATATTTCATTCAAAAGAAAGGAAACAAAAAGAGTGGCATTGTTACTATCATTTGTATTTCCAAATCCAAATATGTCAATTGGCAATATTACCATCATCAGTATCACCAAATCCAAATTTGTCATTTGGCTGTGCTGACATCATTTGTAGTTCTAAATCCAAATTTGTCAATTGGCAGTGTCATCATCATTTTTATTTCTAAATTCATCATTTGCGTGTCCAATTTACAATTAAACCTATTTTATCTCAAAATAATTTTTGTAAAAAACATTTATTTTACACAAGGTATTAAAAAAAAATTATTTTCCTATATCTTTTTTTAATTGGAAGTTTAACAGCTGTATGTAGAAAAGCTACGAAGTCTATATCCATTAATGAGAATATGTGATAATATTAAGATAAAGTAAACATAGCTTAGCTTTTATAAAATAGATACCTCCTTGCATACGTAGCTTTTATAGACAGAAGATGTAAAAATAGATAATCCAAAATTTGTATGTTCTTCCACTTTACGAGTTCCAATTAATTTTTCTATGCAACTACGAATAATTACAAAAGCAACAGCATTGTAGCAGTCTTTTCAATCAAAATTTTGCAAATGTTTCATCACAGGGCAGAAAAGAATATGTTTCATAGAAATTTTGCTCCTTGTATTATTTAATAATAGAAAATTATGTAATAATTATATATAATTTCTTCTTATAAAATAAACCTCTTATAATATATATATATATACACACACTCAAGAGCCAAAACATTATGACCACCTGTCAATAACGAGTTGGCCCACCTTTGTCGTGTAACACAGCTTCAACCCGCTTTGGCATGGATTAATACCAGTTAAATACCACTTCCACCTGATCACGTGCCTCCCACGTCATCCAGGCGAGTTCATTGCAAAATGTAGAGGGTGGTCATAATATTTCGGCTCTTGAGTGTATATATATAATATGCTGATTAAATCAACTGATACTGATGTTAGTTAAGCTTAAAATCCACCCTCTACTCAATATAAAGGAAAAATAAACATTGTTTGTTTTTGAGTAATAAATAAGCTTGATCTACATTTCCCTGATTTAGTTGTTACAATTTCTTTCAAACAGTGGACTAGAAGCTATTCAACTTGCACTTCACCAGAAGCTTTTCATTTCCTTTGTGTTTCAAAAGAGCAGTCGGAATTTCTTTGCTTATTTCTTCTGTGAGTTACTAACTCAACATGTTTCACAAGGGATGCTTATCGTAAGTTCACCAAATGTTCTCCTGTGATAATTTGGAAGCATACTAGGATAGGCATTGGACTTCCAAATAATCTCACACCTCAGATTTGGGGAACGAAGTGGCTATACAAACTTACAACTAAGGACCTTTTCGTTTGAGAAGTACCACAACAGCCGCTCTACTAAATAGCATGTGTTCTTGCAACCGTCGATCTGCCTAACGGAGATCTATCTTGTTTAACCAATTTGGCAGAGCCTAACTATAATAAACCTGTATAGTTGAGCGTCATTCTGATCGAGCTATTTGGTGCAGCTCCATCCTACATTAATATTGTCTTTGCTGGAACGACAAAACTGGTTAGAATATCGTGATACTTCTACAAAGGCAATGAAATCTACCACAAGCCCACACGAAAGAGTAATTGTGAAGGCGGCGTAATTTCCTGAATTGTTTGAGATTTTATGGATGCCTGCATTCGGCAAGTCCCATTCAGATGAAAATGAATTTTATCTCCATACATAATTTTCCACGGCCATCGATCTTCAATCTGGCAAGACATATCAGAACAATGATCAAAATCATTGTGTTGTAATTATTGCATGCGGCTTATCTTCTATGTATATTAGTAGAAAGCTCTCCACGGGACTTTCCATATCGTCGTAAGTTTCAATTTCATTCGCTCCATTGTCTGAGAACTACTACATCCAGCTATCGTTCAAGGTATGCCATTGACAACGGAACATCTGGAATTATCGGTTTTGACGCTTTCATTGTCTTCCAGGCTAAAGTATTAGCGAGCCCTTTTTTTTTCAGAATACTGAATCATGCTTTATAATGCATTAATTGATATAGAATCTTTATGCAGATTTAATCTTAAGAGCCTGCTGTGTTACTTTGGTTGAAAATAAAAGAACTTCACAAATTACGCCACTTGTAATAAAATAAGATGCATGCTGAGTTCAGTTGAACCTCGAAGTGTTTTTCGACAATCGGCATCATCTTAATAAATGTAGGAGGAAGGCATCCTCCTGCTAAACGTCTTGGGGGTCTGATGGCACTCGGCACTACAGGTTTCGGGTTCGAGTCCCGGGGATGCCATGGTTCGGAATCCACTTTAAACTGTAGGTCCCGGTCTGTCTAGCCTAGAGTGTGCACAAGATGTCCGTAGAGCGACAAATCAAACCAAACCTACTAAACGTCTTTCGTAAACGTGCTTCCTCCTTCACACTGGCACGAGCGCGCCATATGGCGGAGGAATGTGCAGTAGGCATCGAGACTCTCACCCGAGGGAAAATATATTTAACGCGACCCTGCCTAGCGGTTAGCCTATTGACTCTCACTCGGAGAGGAAGTATCTTTCGTACACCCTGCGCATAACCGAGTTTTAGGTTTGGGGCTTAGAAGTGGAATCTTTCCACAAATCTATAATTATCTGTCTTTAAATGTGGTGAATATTGTATGTTTCTAATTCTATGTGTACGGTGTTTGTGCATGTTTCAATAAAGCTGTGAATTCTCCAACCTGTGTCTCAACTATCTCGACCCAACTACACCCAGTTACAATATGGTTGCCCAACCTACACACTACATAATTACTTAGAAAACAATAGCTCCGAATGGCCTTTGGACAGACAATTTGACATTTAGAAACAAAACCTGAAATTCCAGGATACTGAAAAATAAATTAGTCGATAAGAAATCTGACAGCAGAAGAGAAGAAGGCTGTCGGGAAATTAGGAATTCAGTAGTTTCACAGGGTTGATAATAAAAAGAAACTTACAAACAGGATTCGTCTAGATTTGACTAAGTCACTGCTTCAAGGAGTGCGGTTAATTTATCAGTAGGTGGAATAGCATTTCGAAGCTTATGAAGAGATTAAACCGATTGGCTACTATTCCATAATTGTTTAGAGTTGTTCTTAAACATGTTGAAAAGCAATAATCTGCGTATAATAAAAGAAAACATAGATTTTTTTTTCAATTTTTAGCATTCAAAAATGTTTTCCTAAATATGAAAAACATAATGTAATTTGAATATTTTTTAATAAAATATCTATCGCCAAGATTTATTTCAAGTTATTTTATTTTCACAAGAATTTTCTCAGTTTTTGGTGCCTCTAAACTTATAATAGTGTAATGAAATCATATCTTATTCATAAACTATTCTCTTAAACAATTACTTCAGAGAATATCTTATGCATAACAGCCTATGTGAAACTAATATTTATAGAAAAAGTTTCGAAGGCTCTTATGCAACAAACAATTTGGATATAAAGTTACTTTTCAGTTTGAATGGATTTCCAATAGTCCAATATATTTTCATAAATATTATATTGGAAAGTATTTATGCTATCATCAGGTTCATAGGACAATGACAGTGTTTTCATAACAGATTACATCTTTTAGAATATTTTTTTTAAATTATAACATTTATTAATTTTTGATTATGATTATTTAAATACGAGGACGAAAAGTATAAAGCGGAAGATAAAGAAACTTGTCTTCGAAATAAAACTGTTTCATAAAAATAAAATTTTTAATGCGGGCCGCACAAAAATAAAAGTCTTGAAAATAATTGATATAATATGGATTTTTTAATATACAGAGTGATTATGAAACAACTTTCTCTATATATGAGTCCCTAGCTGTCATACCAATCATAAGAATTGAATAAAATGTTGGTTGCTATGAGGTATGCTTTCAAGAATCTGATGGAAAACGACAGTTACTCTAACAGTTATGGTTGCAGCGACACGATTTCGAAAATTTCAAATGGCAACATTTACATTTTTTTTATTGGAATGTAATCATAATAGCGAAAATCCATAAACAGCACTGGAACAATATCTGTAGGACGAAATTTGTTGGCGCTAAACAAAGAAGAAAAGTGAAAACAACCAATAATTGCAGAGAAGCAATAGAAAACAAAACATTTTAATGTGTTTCACACATTTTTCATGTGATCTCCTTCACACATGATGCCACTGTGCATGTAGCAGATGGTGGATAGCATATACCACGGCAAGAGGAATCTTTTGAACCTGTCGTCTGATGGCATCTTTCCAATCAGATGCAGCAGCGGTTTAAAAGCATACACTTAGTATTTCAGGTATAGCTACAAGGACCTGATAGCCGAGTGGCACTTGGTACCACAGGTATCGGGTACGAATTCCAGCGGTGCCATGTATGTGTGTAGCGGTTCGGAATCCACTTTAAGCTGTAGGTCCCGGTCTCATAGGATCGTGGAGTCTCACAGAGCCCAATCAGACTTCTTCTCACCCAAATCCATCCCACACTGTAGAGAGGCAACTCAGATCTAGGCACTATGATGTGGTGGGGTGCAATAGTATTGGTAGGTATATCCTTAGCTAGAAATCCATT
The DNA here is from genome assembly GCA_021605075.1 of Caerostris darwini. Lineage (NCBI taxonomy): Eukaryota > Metazoa > Arthropoda > Arachnida > Araneae > Araneidae > Caerostris > Caerostris darwini. The sequence continues at coordinate 27,699 of BPLQ01013385.1, read as the reverse complement.
GGGTTGAGATTGGGGAACCTGAGCGGCCACAGAAACGCAAAATGGCGTTTAGAAATGTCTGACACAAGACCTCACAAACGGGGTAGAGACATCTTGCATCCATAAGACGTATAGATCATTCCGCTCTAGGGATTCCTTAAATTCTTAAGCGTATGCATTTAATCCGCAAACGGCATGTGATTTGAAGTGTGACGACAGATTCCTCTTGCCGTGGTACGTGCTTCAATGCTATCCCCCATCTGCCTCATGCAAAATATTATCCCGTTTGAAGGAGGTCACGTGGAAAATTTCTGAAACGCATTAAAATGTTTTACTTTATTTGTTGTTTCTCTGTCTTTATGGGTTGCTTTCACTTTTCTTCTGTGTCTGTCTAGTGCAGGCGAGTTCCAGCACTATTTAGGATTTTTCGCTAAACAGATCACATATTAGTTAAAAAAAGGCAGGTGTAGCCATTTGAAATTATCGAAATGGTATCATTGTAACTGAAACTGTAGACTTTAACTGTTGTTTTTCATGTGATTCTTGAGTGTGTGCATCAAAACATCTTAAACCAAAATTTTATCGTTTCAAGCACTAGTAGTGCTTTATGCGTTCTAAGTCATCGCTTAAATGTTAAAATGTTTGATCGATTGATCCGTAGTTTTTTCTATTTCTTTCGTGTTCAAATGCACTCCTTTGAATTGTTATTCTTTTGGTTACCAGAGAGTGTCGGCAATGCTTATGGTATTTCAGAAAGAAATTTGGATTCCTGGAATTTTAAATTTTGGAGTGGTTTTTTTTAAGGAGGTCTCATTTTCACTTCTGCAAGTTTGTTTAGATTATTAAAAAAAATGGGAAGGAAAACATTTGCATAAATTGAGATAAAACAGCATCAGCGAGCGTACATCTCAAAGCATCAAGTCAAGTCCAGCCAAAATTTCATTCATTTTCTGTGAATGGGTATGATAGCTAGAGATTCATATACCGAGATAGCTTTTTTTTTTATAAATATCCCGTATAATAAAAATAATAAATAAATAAAATCATGCGTGATATTATATGGATTTAATAAGTGCTTTAGTATTTGATTTAATTTTTATAGTCGCCAAGACCCAAAAGGAATAAGTTTAATGGTTTTTATGTATTATTATTTATTTTTTATATTCTCGCCTAGCCATGTTTGTTTACAAATTGTGCTGATGTAAAAGCTATGATGTGTGTGTTCTTGTTTTAGCTACTAGTTCATTTTAATGTGTTATTTAATTTTTAATATTTTAATGTGTTATTTAATTTTTAATATTTTAATGTGTTATTTAATGTGTTTTTATTACACTACTTTGTTGAGTGCAATTTTATAATGGAACTCGTTCTCGGAAGAAACTGGCCTTCAACTGAACTGGCGTTCAAGTAGAAAACGATGAATATACTGATGATATGATGATGTTTACTTTTTCATTAAATTAAAGCCGAATCACATTTCCTGGTTTATTTCTTCCTCAAAATCGGAAATTCGTTGAATTTTAAAAGGAATTATCATTTATAGATTGTTAAGTTTTTAAAAAAGACATCGACTGTCGCATTATTTTTTAAATATCTTAAAATTCCCCATATTTAACAAGAACTGCATATTTTTATTTGTGTGTGAACGTCTCAAATTATTCATTAAAATGATTCCTTTTTTTTTTTTTTTTTTTGCAGATGGAAAGGATAGTTGAGAAAATGCAAGATGAACAGCATGGCGTCCCGGTGAAAACAGTCAAAAGTTTCATGTCCAAGATACCCAGCGTCTTTACAGGTAAGAGAACATTGATTAAAAATAAAACCTGAATTGTTGCATGGCTAGACACGTAATTAAAAGAACAAATGGTTGATTATTTGTAAAAGTAATTCTCTGTTCGTTCATCTGCGTGTGAATAATTTTTTCCAACTTTTTTTTTAATTTCATAATAATTAATTTATTTTAATTTCATTCATTCATAATTTCATTTCCATTAAATTAAATTAATTTTTATGTAATTTTGATGGAATTGTAAATTTATTAAATATTTGGATTTTGAAATATAATTCTCAAAGTTTGTATTTAAATTAGCCGGTGGAGAAGTTAAACTTTTGCACCAAAGTTTCAAAAAGTTTCTGCAGTTGTATGATTTACTGAAGAATTTTCGTCTTTTTTACAAAAAAATGCATCAACGACAGGTGAATGGAAAGCATTAAAAAGACTAAGAAAATTTCAAATTTTTATATGTTTTAAAATAGTATTATATAGATTGTTTAATTAAATGTTACTATTATTTCGTAACAACTTTCTTCTTATATGACATTTTATTTTAAAGGAACACTTTCTTACAAATAATTATAACATTTATAGATATTAATTTCTACATAGTAGATATACTGAATACATTTATTGTACAAATAATCTATGTTTAAGTGAATATCATTACTTTATTTGATATTTTAATAATACAAGGAGACTTTTTACAACAGGGCATTATCATTTTAAGTAAATACATTGTATTATAAAAAAATCATAATTATAATGAATTCATTTTGTACAGCGCGATATATTTCTTTAAATAATTACTAAAAATGAAAATTTATAATGTAAACATCTGACATTTTTTGAGATTAATCTTTTGTCATTTTTTTTTTTTTTTATTATAAGAAATAATTTTTCAAAATTACCTCTCGTCTAATTTTTATCCTTCATTAATTCGTGCACAGGTTTTCAAATTGAATTATCTGTGTGTCCTTGCATAAATTGATACTCCATCATTGGGCGAAATACCACTCAGATAGTCCGAGCAGCTAGCGAGCGAATCAGGTAGATCCAACCACAGCTATATAATAGGGAAAAAAGATAATTTCTCAGATTTTGTAATTACAATAACAGCAATGTTAATTTTAAATAATTAAATTTTCAAATTATTTAATATAAAAAATAAATAATAACTATTACACTTTTCCTTTCAAAATTGCAATGCGCCGCGTATGTCTGACAAGTAATCCACTCATCTGTTTCTTCTCTTGATGTTTATGTTTCCACCGAATAGTTGACAAAACTATTTTTTTTTTGTACCAAGTTGTTTTTTTGTATTTTTTTTTGTTGCCAAGTACTCAGAGAGTTATCGTTTATGTCATAAGGGCTGCGCCGACGTTACTCACTTAGCACTACCGGGCCTGAATGGCCGAGTGGCTAGAACTCGGTACCACAGGTTTAGGGTTCGAGTCCCGACGGTGCCATGGATGTTTGTAGTGTTTCGGAATCCCCTTTAAACTGTAGGTCCCGGTTTGTTTAGCCTAAAGAGTGCACAAGATGACCGTGAGGTGACAAACCAAACCAAACCACTTAGCACTAGGAGGGAGCTTGAAGATAAGCTGCGGACGAGGAGTCACACTACCCCCACAACGCTCTACGATTCTGTTTGACCGGGACCTACGGCTTAAAATGGATTCCGAATCGCTACAAACATATATGGCACCGCCGGGACTCGAACTCGAAACCTGTGTCATCGAGCGCCAGAGCGCTGGTCACTCTGCCATCAGGCCCCGCTGGCAAAACTATATAGCAGGATATAAAGAAACAATATTTTAATCACTTCCAAAATACTGCAGTGTAAAATTTATGTATGCCTTTAATTATTTATTAAAATCTTGGAACTAAATTCTAGAATTTCATACATTTATGATACGTAATTTAATGTTCCTCTTGAATTGCAAAAACAGTTCAAAACAAGAGTCCATTTTTATCATTCTTGTCTAGATTTAAGACACGTTTCATGAATAAACGATGCCATTGCGCTAATGATATTATTCCAACTCAAATATTAATAAATATGGTAACCATTTATCAAACACAGTAGTTTCATCTTTCACTAAACGCCGGGCTATTTTTCTAGTTTTCCCCCATTAAGAGCAACAACAGAAAGATGAAATTGCAAAACGAGTCATTGCCAACAAATGGGCATTTTTTTTGTTTATTAAATATTTGAACAATTTTGATTTTGTGGAAAAGCTTTTATATAATTGTGTTCATTGAATTTTTAATAATAAAGCGTTTTCGCAGAATCGTTAGACACGTAAATCAAGATAATAAAGAAAAAGGTAATAAACTAAATGAAATTGCAAATATTAATGGCCTGCGTTTTGTTTTATGCAATAATTTTGCGAAATATCTTTTGTGGAAGATGATTTTATGAGAGATTGCCACTATTAATATGTTTTATTTTATTTTATATTACTGTATATTTACTGTCTTTTACTAAAATGTTTAGGTAAAAATAAGAAATTTTATAACGTTTTTTTATTTCATAATAACATTTCATAAATGTTTACAATGGAAGTTTATGTAGTCAATGTACTGAAATGTACATTTCTAAGCACCAATCGGGAAATATGTGATCTCGGTAGAAACCCCACCTTCAATGACACCCTAATTTGAAAAGAAAGCACGCAAAAGCGAATCTCCTTTCTTATCCTAACCCAGGGGGGCGGCCAAATGGCCAATCGGTTAGCGCTATGGTCGTTGGTACCACAGGCTTTAGTTTCGAATTCTGGCGGTGGCATGGATGTTGGGGAGGGGTTTTTACTGTAGGCCTAAAGTGTGCACAAGATGACCGTAGAGCGACAAACCAAACCCATCTAACCCAGGGGTGGCCACTAGGGACCGCATGCTGCCCGTATTGAACATTTTTCCGGTTCATGAGGTTTATTACACTTTTGCAAAATATATTTATGTTATAATGACTAAAGTAGTGAAACCCAATGTATTAAAAAATTCATTATTTGGGCATCTCTATATTCAAAAATGAACTGTTGAAATGATGAGAAAAAATTAATACAATGATTACTTTGATTTTAAAATAGTGAATATATATGTATATATATATGTATTTAGCTATTGCGAATACAAATATCGCACTAGTAAGATAAATAGTTTTTAATGATTTCATTTTTTTTTATTTCGTTTGTATTTATATAGTTCTATATTTCTTTACAATGTGCGTTTAGTATCCTTATTATCATTATATTATCTATGTTTACATGTACGAATAATAGTCAACACAATAATAATAACTCATTATGTTTCCATTTTTCACACCCAAAAAAAGTCTATAGTGGGTCTAAATGTAATAGAACGACCCTTCTTTTTCATACTCTAACCCAGTGGTTCTCAAACTTTTTGAAGTAGAGGCGCCTTTAAAAATCCACAAATAATTGAAGGCGGACTAGTTGTGAATTTCTGAGGGATAAGCATCCACTGCTTATGCCTCAAAGTAGTAGTAGTAGTTGGTCAACTCCACAGCCTACTACTTACAGACGGCGGAGTCTCAAGGGGAATTTTTTAACTGAGAACTCTCTTAGTTTGGCGACATTTATGTGAAGAAGAAAGAAAAAAAAAAGTGTAACGTTACAGCGAATCACACTTTAGGTAAACATGCTTTTAAAAATGTAATGCAATTACAAAATGAATAAAACTGTTCTACAGCTCGATCACACACAAATAAATTCAAATAACATTCGACACACACACACACGAAGTGGACTGTATTAATTAATCTCCTTTATTTAGGCAGCCATCACATTCGAGGATGAACTGACCACACGACCTTTCTCTTTGGTCACAACTCCCCTTTCTTACATTCCTTTCTCTCTTGTCATCTCACCCCCTGCCAGACAGGATGTTTACTGGACATAGGGCGTTGACTTCCCCTATGCACGGGGACCTGGGGTTCGACGCTACAAAAACTTTATTATTATACTATCAACCAATATAACTAACTTTCGAGTTTTAATTAAGGAGATAATTGTTTATCCTTTCTTCCTCTTAATTTTTGTTTGACGTTGCACATCTCAGCTGGCTTTCTAAATTGGCATCAGTTAATGAAGCACATGACGTACGGGGATTTGAAAGTATTTACAACTGGTTGCACAAAAAAATCTTGAGTTGGAATAGCTCTCGGATGTAATATAAGCATTGTAAAATTTAATTTTTTTTATGTAAAGGCAAACATTTACGTTTTCCACTGTAATTCAATTAACCTTATTTGCAGCTTTTCAGGAATATTGTTCGCGATAACATGAAATGGGCAGGAAAATATTTCAAACATTTTATCCTATTTGATTAGTTTGAAAGGTAAGTTGTTTTTAATGAAAGCTGCCTTTAAAAGGCAAAACTGTAAGAAAAACCAAAAAACATATTTATTTTTATATCTAGGCACTTGTTTCGCTGGAATACCACAGAGCGCATCCGAAAATATTCTAGGGGCTGCACCACTGTTCTAACCCAATGAAGAATTTTCGGAACTTAATTAATCCTAATTCAAGATGTAAATCGGGATCGAATATAATTTGCTTATAGGGAATAGAAACAAAATTCCCTCCATATCAAAATTCAGCGAGGCCATATCATTGTGGCAAAATTTTTGAAATAAAATTAACAACTTCAAAATTATTTTAGAAGATTTTTGATTTGTTCTATAATAAAACTTAATAAATATTACGGAATAGGATGCAATTAAATTTGAATCAGCGAGATCATTTATTTCATATATGAGATTTTTTTTTTAATCCCGTAATATAGGCCTGTGGATAGCACATTAGTTTTGCAAGCCATGGATGCTTGGTTCTATAAGTGATAGTGAACCCAAATTTGTTATGTCTGTGCTGGAAATGGATACTAAAAATTCATAGGTCCGAAAGCCTTTTCCATTGAATTCGAAGTAAGAAATGGCGTTCTTGGAGGTGTTCCTTCAAAATTGCTGTAGCATAAATGTAAGCAACCACCTTGGTGCACAGCCACCATGTAAACCGTTACATTTATCCCATTCTAATGGAGAATGACTTTTGACGAATTGCACGTCCGTCAAAAATAACAACAGAATTGCATACATTTGAAAATTTTATTATCCAAAACGGCATTCTTAAAATAAAATGGAAAACCCTATATATTGATTTCCCAGCAAATATTGACTGCTTCAAGGATTTAATGATTGAAATGGAAGTTGAACAATGAAATGAGTTTAACTAATAAAATTAATTAACATTTATTGAGCATGTTAATTAATAAAATTAATTAACATGCTCAATAAAGAGTCAACACAAAAACAAGTGGTTTTAATTGTATACATAAAAGTGAATAACTTATCAGTGGAACATAGGTTTGTATTAGATTATTGTAAAAAGTGAGATTTTTCCAATGCTTAGTAAGCGGCCTGGTGTCCAAGTGGCCAGTGCTCTGGCCTTTGGTATCCCAGGCTTCAGGTTCGAATCCTGGAGGTGGCATGGATGTTTGTGAGAGGTTCGGAATCCACTTTAAACTGTAGGTCCCGGTCTGTTTAGCTTAAAGTGTGCACAAGATGACCGCAGAGCGACAAACCAATGCTCAGTAAATAAACAAAATTTTTTAATGAATGCATTGCACATTTGCATTACCAAAGTGGAGTTGATCTTATCAGTAATGGCTATAATCCACGTGATCATAGATTCTCTAATGACTCCACAGATATATTAAACCAAATGTTCTGAGGGCCTTTTTAAGAAAAGTGTGACCCAAACGTCAATATCCAATTACAAAGCTACAGTCGACATATTTTCAACAATTAAATGTCGTTGGCGAACGCGTCATTGACATACATGTAGGATTTGTTGGTGTGGAAATCACCAGATAGCGACACTTCACGGACGCTTGTCTTTGACAGAACCTGTTAACAATGTGGGGGAGTATTCAACTTTGTACTCTGACCCCACGAGAAGGGGCAAGATCCCCGTGGATGAAGAAAGAAGAGGAGAACGCTAGATGGACACGGAAGAGACGGCTGGCAGGAACTCTGGCGGGAGGCTGCGTGAAGCGGCGAGAGAATGGACGGTGCTGTCCCTTTAATTAATTGTTAATGTAAATATCATTGTAAAATATCGTAGCAATAAATAGCTTTATTTAAAGCAGCGTCCCCGTTACTGCGTTTTGCATGTCAAATACCCTAGACACCCACTGCAAAAGTACAGTCACTGTTAGACTGGCAGAGAAGTCTAACAGAAACTGTAGGTTCGGCCGGGATGCATCTATTGGAACCGGTGTAACCCTACAGAAATTGGGGGGTTCGACCGGGATCCGTCTGTTGCAAGCGGCTTAAATCTACGTACATGATTTATGTATATGAAAATTTTACATTTTTCTGGGGCAGGAAAAGTATAAACATCTTATCAAAATATATCAGTTTTAAGTTTGATAATCACTTTTGATTTTGAGATCACTTTTGAGAATGCAATAACTTAGTGACTTTGATCTTGCTTTAAGATATTTTCCTTTACACATAGCTGATTGCTATATTACATACCAACCGGTAGGGTTCCGGCACTACAGAAAATGACACAATTTTTAGTTTCCATGAATTAATACCTTTTAAATTTTAAAACATAAGGAATACTTTTATCTGGAATTCAGCAGAAAGATATTAAAACTATACATTTAAAAGCAATCTCAATTAAAACTGCAAAACATCTAATCCCCGTCATAAGAATTGAGGGCTGCCCCACTCGTCGCACAGTGGCAACGCCTGAGCCATGAGGGCGGAGGTGCCATCCGCTGGCGACACTGTTTCGAAAGAATGAGAGGAGACGAGGGCGTTCGGCATTGCAGCATCTTGCCTCGTGAGTCGGACTACCTAGTAAGAGTTTTCCCCCATACGATACGCAAAGGTGGGGTAGTTCCCTCTAAAACGTTATCCCGGCAGGTAATGCCCTCCTTCTCCAGTGTCACGGAGTCGAGCCAGACTACTTCTACGGGTGCTCCATCACAACAGAAGCTGTCTCCCCCTCTTTTCCCTTCTTCTATGAGACCACACGGGTTCTTGGACTCGGTCTAGATGTTACTGTCTATCAAGTGAGATAAAAAAAAACAGATTTCCGGAGTTAGCATAGATCGTTAAAATTGAGCGATACTATAAAATGTGTCCTGAATTCTGCAGATTGCAATAAATGTTTCATTGACAATTATTGCCAATTTTATTCAACAACACTATCAAAATATTTTTATAAAAACTATCTAAAAACTGAAAGCAGTTACTTATAAGGAGACAATGCCAAAGCTGAAAATATTAAAAGAAAAATTATGAATAAACTTCCTGAATAAGATATCTTTAAATATATAAATTTTTTCCTCGTGTCCAACTGTATCCATACTTTCATGCACAGTCTGCTCGAATATTGACGAAGCTATTTGCTTTTTTTCCGGCTCAATTTCTTAAATAAATCAGCTGACATTTATTCGCCTCTAAGACATTTTCCCTTTTTCGAAAACTGCTTAATATTATTCACACGTCCGAGAGCTTTTTTTTTCTCCCGCCTTATCTGTTGCTTTGACTAAGTGACAACTTAATTCAACGCGATCGTAAAAGCTTCTTCTGGGATTACTTAAATGTAAGTTACGTTGACCTTTTTACAAAGACTGTCACTAATGTTGAGAATTTTTTTCTCTTTACTCGGTTACAAACCCCATTTAGTTCGGGATGTATTATGTCAGAATGCTTGAGGAGGATAAAATATTTTTAAATAATACAGGGATCTGATATTTAAAAAATATAGAAAGCCAATTTAATTTAATAAAATTCTCCTTTTTAATTATAAAAAAAAAACATTTCTCATTGTATCGAATTATATACCAATGTTTCATATTGCATATTTTATATTTCATGTAGTATCAAAATTCATATATACTACTGTGTAGTACTAACTATTTTTTTTTCAAAAACTCATTTATTCTTCCAAATTTATTTCATCGCCTACAAAAGAATCTCCTCCGGACACAATGCACTTATGCCAAATTTTTTCCAATCCTCAATGCATGGCTAAAGAGTCATCGGCAGGGATGGCCTTCAAAGCGCGCGCCGATTCACGCTGAATCTCTTCAATCGACTCAAATCGGCAGTGACAGTGATAAGGTGACTGTGATATGACGCGTTTGAGGTCCAAAATGGATTTGACTAATCCTTTTGAAATTCCAACATCATAAGCAAGGTCTCTAATTGTAAATCGAAGATTTGCAGGCACCAAATCTCTAATGTATTTGACGTGAGCTTCATCGGTTGAGGTGGAGGATCGACCAGAGGGCTCTTCGTCTGCTTTCTTTGAACTGTTTATACCACTTCTAAACATTTCTTTCCGATATAAGAATGCTCACCGTATGCCTCCTGCAACATTCTATACGTTTCCGCAAACAAAACTGAATGCAAGTTCTTTGCTCAATGAATTCAGACATATCAAAAATCCCCGGAATCAGTTTTAGCGTCTCACAAAGCCAAGCGTAACTCAAGCACTAAAATATTTTGACGTGAAACTTCATACAGATGTCGAGTACAGTGCCAGCAACCTAAAAAAATGAAATTCCATAAGCCCCGGGATTCCATAAGCCCCGATTTTCAATTTTAAATTGAAAATCGGTCTTAATTTTTTGGACACTGTAGTATGAATATGTTTTCATTAGCGACGTTTGAGTTTATATTATAGTGCCGTATTTGGCGTGAGGTTGGCTCAGGCTCAATAAAAATGTTTTATATTGAATGATTAAATAAAAAAGATAATATATAAATAAATGTTTGTTTCAAAATAGGGCGCACTTGTGGTACCTAACGGCTCTGGCACTTGATACCACAGGTTTCGGGTTCAAATCCCAGCGGTGCCAGGGAAGTTTGTAGTGGTTCGAAATCCACTTTAAGCCATACGTCCCGGTCTCATATGATTGTAGAGCGACACGGAGCCCAGTCAGACTTCTCTCCCACATCATTCCCACACTGTAAAGGGGCAACTCAGCTCTAGGCATAGTGACGTCGTGTGGTGTAATAATAGTAGTAGTTAGGTCATATTATCCGGTATTTTGAAACAAAGTTGTTTACTACTGGAATGGAACAAATTCAACATCAACTATAGAGCTGCATTGAACCCACGCAAACACTTCCGAAGCTAGTATCTGAGGGACTCGCTTTTTCGTCTTGTACCCATTTCTATCTCCAGATTTAGCGTGTTCATTCCCGGCGCAGACACGGAAGCTTATCGACCCAAATACCCTTAATCTGAAAACCTAACCACTAATAAAAAAAATAATAATACAAATCTTTCAGCGGAAATTCTCCATATTAATATATATCTTGTGATAAAATATTATTCTTTACTTATTAGTAGTTCTAAAATATCATTAACTATGCCATTTCTAGTTCATCTATTTATAAAATAAGCGATTTGCGTGTGCTTTGTTTGTATTTCTTTTAACTTCAAAACTGTATTAATCTATTTTTTTTCTTTTACTGCATTATTTTTATTTGTCTGATTTTGTCGAAAATCAAGAAAAGAATTCTTAGTCCTATATTTTACTAAATTAAAACTGAACTATACTAATAAATTTAACTTTTGACCTTTAAGCCTAATTATAATCTGGCTTCATTAGTATATGGTTATTCTTCTTCATTGGCGTATCAAGCCTATCTGCCTATTGGTTGATTTGGAGACATATGTTTTCTTTTTACGGGTAGGGTTGTGAGTCCTACGCCCAACTTTCTACTGTCTTATTAGGCGGATACCTACGGTTTAAAGTGGATTCCGAACCTCTACAGACACCGTCAAGGTGAACCCGATACTTGTGGCGCCGGGCGCCAGAGCACTGGTCACTCGGCCATCAGGCCCCCAGTATATGCTTATTACTCATAAACGAATAAAAATAATTAAATAGAAAATAAATTAGAAGCGTAAAAAAAAGTCTAGTTTTCAAATATTAAAAATTAATTTTTTTTTAAATAAAACGTTAAAAATTAATTTAATCTTCGTTTTAAAGTCTAGTTTTTTAAAAATCTTTTTTGAAAAATTATTTCAAATATAAATTATTTTCAATTTCGTTTTAGTTGGTTTCAAAAACTTTTTGTGATACTACGGAATAATTTCACTATTTATGTGTTATTCCTATTGAAATCATTTGATATAGGAGAGATAATTAAAAAGAAATATGAAAAGAAAAGCTCTATTTTTTATTAAAAAAATTTCTAATGATATTATTTCAATGATATATTTTCCTTCTATGCAGATTAAAGCATTTTTAATCACTATTATTTAAAAAATAATGATTTTTATATCAGCCATTAATGCAAAGCAATTTGCAGGCAGATGAAAAATAATTTGATAATTCGTTTCGCTCCGTTATTTTTGTATTGCACGCTGAAATATGTATTTTGTTAGCGCCCTTACAAAAGAGAAGTATTTTGATCGAGATTGTAATCCATCGTGTTTTCTTTTAATTCCATGCTTTTTTATATTTTTGCATTCTTGCTATAGCAAAAACTATTTTCGCTAGACACGTCACCAAATTAAAAGTCATTTATTGATTTCGATTAATGTTATTGTCATTACCATTTTGTTGAGAATAATTTTCCCTACAATCTTAACTAATATTCACGAGATTTAGACGATTCAGTTATATCGTATTACCCGTTTGCTATAAAAATTACCCATTTACTGAACTAAAAATTATTAAAATATTTTTTGGTCCTTTTTCATTAAGAATTAGGTAATAAAAATAACGTATTCAAAAGCGAAAAAAATTGTGTATTTTATTATAATTTTTAAGCTTAGTCACAAAGTCTGCATATCGATGAGTTGCCATGGCAACTATATCTCACCTTATTTGAATGAAAATGTTCGCCATCTGTGAAATATTTCCTGTGTTAAAAAGGGAAATAAAAATACATTAAAAAGAGTATATAACTCGACGATAACTCACTTTTTGCATAGAATGATCAATCAGTAAGATAACATCGGAAAAAAATCATCAAGATAGCATCGAATTTAAAATATAAATCCTATATTATAAAAATTTCTTTATTTTATATATTAAAAAAATACTAATATACTTGACAGTGATGTCCCAAATTACGGGAGCTCGCGTGGATTTAGTTTTTCGATAATTTTTCTTGTTTCTTCTATTTATAGTTTATACATCAGTTTTTGAATCATAATTTTAGCAAATACTCGTGCTAACTTTAACTCTTACTTTGATGTTTAGCTTCATCATTTACTTAATTCGAGTTCTTATTCTCTTTTTCTTAGAACTTTCTGCTATTATTTTAACTTTATTACTGTCATTGTAGAAACCCCTTTGTGATTCAATTAATTTATCCTTTCCATGAGCACAGAGTCGTTAAAAGGAAAATTTTAATTCAGTTCATGTTTTCTTCATTCTCAGCCACTGCACTACTTCGTTTCCATCAATAAATGTTTTCCATCTGATTTATTTTCTTAAATTTGGTTTATAAATTGCATCTATTCTATTGTATTTTGATTGCGCAACATCTTTATAATCTGTATTTATTATAAAAAATAGCTTCCCGATATATGAGTACATACAGATGGATACTATTTGGATTCTAGATATCTCCATAACCAGAAACCCATTGGAATGAGATCGGGAAACCTTGGCGGCCATGGATATGTGAATTAGCGGGAGATAATTCTGTCACCAAGTTGTTGTCTTAAGAAACATTTGACAAAAACCCCTCACAAATGAGGGAGTGCCATCTTGCATCCACACGACGTCAGATGGAGCATTTTGCTGTGGGGATATCTGAAATATGAAGTGTATGCCTTTAATCACCAACATGCATCTGATTGGAAAGATGCCATAAGACGCCAGGTTCAACAGATTCCTCTTGTCATACATAGTAAGTGATTCGTGCTATCCACCATGTGCCGTATACAAAGTACCATCGTATGTGAAGGCGGTTACATTGAAAATGTGTGAAACACATTAAAATGTTTTGATATGCGTTGCTTCTCAGTTTTTATTGGTTGTTTTCACTTCCTTTTTTAGTCTGTCCAGCGCCGACGATGTTCGTGCTACAGTTACCTTCCCAACGCCATTTATGGTTTTTCACTACGGAGAACACATTCCAATAACAAGAAGTTGGTGTTGCCACTTCAATCCTAAGTTCGGAGTATTGCTTATTAAGACATTTACATTACAAAATTTATATTATTGAAACAATTTTCATCCATTAAATTTCAGATTATTAGTATAACTGCTTTTTGTAATTATATATCCAAAAAAACGCATTACTAAGTTCTCAACATATGGCTTTCAAACATAACATTCACATTAAAAAAAAAAGTATGCTACACTTTTAAAATGTGCTGATAAAAATCGCGAAATTGAGTAAAATGAAACCGCCAACTGCCTGTGTCGTACAGTCCCGAGCAAACAAAGCACAAAGAGTTCTGGATGAAAGAACCAGAGTGTTGGAATCTGATATATCCTTCCCCCCTTTCCTCCTCCCTCCCAGCCCTGTCGTTATGCAAACGATTCCACGCCGGAATTCAGGCGATAAAGTGAATGGAAGCTCTCATCACTCCATCAAGACCCTCGAGAACACCCCGGGAAAAAGAATTCGCCCCTTCCAGTGGCAACGGCGGGTCCATCGACCGCTGCGCTCCAGAACGATAACTTGAGCTCCGGAGGTTTTTCTCTCGCAGGGCAAACGATTCGGACGAAATGAGCAAACGATATTTTTTCTTCTTGGGGTGGCAGCGAATCGAAGGTCGTTTTCTGCTTTCAGAATTCTTTTTTTTTTTTTTTTTTGATTAAGTTTTGTTTTTATGTAATTATTAAATATAATATAATTTTACATGAATTTAATAATGTATTTAATGACTTAATAATTTTTTTTTTTTTGTAGAGAATAAAATTAGAAACGAATATTTCAAAATTAAAAAAAAATAATAATAATAATATAAAAATAATAATTTTAATGTCGATTCCTACTTTCTTTTCACTATATTTCAGAAAAAACCTTTACAAATAAAGTTGAAATTTTCCTCTTATATCTATGGGTAGATACATGAAATTTAAATCTAAAAAAAAAACTAAAATTCATTCATTAAATTTAATTACTGAATTACTATTTGAAAAAACTGCATTCACATCCAGTGTCATCCACTACGAGTTCAAAAACAAATGCATATGAACTTGAGTGGATGAATAAAAAGTGTTTCATAAACGATTAAAAATGTGAACTAGATATATATAGGGAGAGTGTGAGGTAATAGAAGGAATTGAAAAAAGAAGCTATTCTAAAAAAAAAGATTGTACGACATAGTGTGAAAAGTTATTTAACAGTAGTCCATTTTACTTAAAAAAAATAAAACAATTGGGTCATTTTTTAAGAGATTTTATTTTGATGAAGGATATAAATAGGGACAACCCCCAGCTTTAATTTAATAAAAATCCTATATTTGTGAAGAAAATTACCAATGTTTAACCAAATAATGTACCAATCCATAGTTTCTCCATCAAGACATTGCGGATAGAAGTTTTTTTGCAGACTAGAAGATTTCACCTCAACGGAGTAGATGTTGCTCAATAATACGGCAAAATATGCAAGACTGCTCAGATCAGCACGCAGTGAGCAAACATTAGCAGCAGTAGAAGAAGAAAGCAATGGAAAGTTCCATTCTTATAGGGTCTTTTTTGATTTCGTGCCTGATACATTTTACGTTGCGTAAAGCAGCAGACAGTGAAATATCTATTTTGCGAGTGTTTACCCGGATAGTGAATTAGACGAAAGATTATTCTGAAATGAATGGAATTTTTGAACGTGAACATGAAATAGAATTGGATCAGGAAATGAATTTCGAAAGTTCAGATTTCAGCAATGAAGGATATAATAAGGAGTTTTATTTTGAGAAAGTAGGGACAGATAAATACCTCCCGCAACCCAACCTTTCGGAGAAAAAAATCATTTTTAAGCTATTGCTATAGTATTAATAATTAATAACTATAAAATTATTTGAACTAAAAGTTTATTATAACACCTAAAGTAACTTCAAATACTTTCATTTACAGTTATTAATAATATTTATAATTATTCATATATAGTAATCGTAAATACTTATTAATTATTATAGTTAATAATAATTTATAGTTATTTATTATTAATATTACAGTAATAGCTTAAAAATGAGTTTTTTCCTCCCAAATATAGTTGTAATTCAGTGCTTGGAAAACAAGATAATATTTTTAATAAAATTATTATCTTTATATAATATTTTATTCACTTTGTATAAACATCTTATTTATATTTATTCATTTATAATGATTTAAATGCTATTGATTTAAAGTTAAAATAAGTTTTGACTCTTAAAATTTCTTAATAAGGAAATTTTATTGTGAATTCAAAGCTGTGTTTTTTTTAAAAATTATTTAACACCTCTGAAATACATTGTTTTGGAGTAGGTTTGTCACCGATGTCGTTGATCACTTTCAACGTTTCTTATTGATTTATTGGTTTATTTTAAATTTCTTTCACGAGTTATTCTTATTGACTTATTTAAATTACTTTTACGTGCTTTTTTTATAAAATCATTTGAAATTATACTATTTTTTATAATTTATTTTTGCCCAACTAGTTCCTCGGTGGCAAAGTTCGCCTCTGATGAGCATTAGGGTTGAGGTTCCATCCACTGCCAGTTTTGTGGTGGACACTGTTTCACAAAACGAGGCGACTAGCTGATGGCTGTAAAGTTCAGCATCTTGCCTCGTGAGTCGGACTACGTGGTGTGGAGTTCTTCGAATTTTCTGCCATACGATACGCAAAATGCGGAGTAGTTCTCCCTAAAAATCTTCCCCGAAGGCACTGCCCTCCGTTCTTTAGCATCACAGAACCAAGTTAGATTTCTACCTACGGATGCTCCGTCACAACAGAAGCTGCTCCACCCAAATCCTTCCAGGAGAAACGGGTTCATGGACTTGGTCTAAATGTTGCTGTCTCCCAAGTGGGATAAGAAAAAAATAATAAATTTTTTAAAAAATTTCTTTCATGTTCCTTTTTTGAATTTTTTTCACTTGTTTTTATATAAAATTGTTCGGAATTCTATAGTTTTTGATTTATTTTGTTTTCCATTTTCAGTTTTAAACGATAACTGGTAAGCATAATTTATTACCTGGATATGATTTATCGATACTTTTTCTTTGTTATTTTACTTAAGATATCAGTTTTGCGTTTCGTTTCAACAGCAAATTCTAAATGTTATGGGTAAACCTGTATATCGCCACAGGCGATTCAACGCCATTATTGTGATTTATTTTTGGTTTTATGCTTGTTTATTTTTTTAACAAAACCATATCGACAAAATGTTTCCACGTTTGGAAATATTTTTCCCTAAATGCCAGTGAATCCAATGTCTTTTGTGTATCGAGAAACGCTATTCTGTGTCAGCGCAGGTCGTTTATTAATGAATGTCGCACTCATGCGCATTAGTGTATTAAATCTCACGAATCTCGTTAACCTGAGTAGTCTGACCTGTGCTTTGGGCATTTTACGCAGCCATTGCGAGATGCGCTCACAGAGTTACGAATCAACGGGCGAAAATCAAGTGTCTGAATTTAACCTAACGACGCCGAATTTCGTGTGGGATGGGGAGCTGAAATTTGTTCAACTCGATCATTTGCAGTTGCACTACAAAATAGTGTTTTGAAATTTTCATAGATCCATATTTCCAAAATAATTTATTACCGTTTATTTATTTATTATTATTATTATTATAGTTTATAATATTGTATATACAGGCTAATTTGACGATGATGGGACAAACTTTCAAGGATGGTGCAGCTTATTAAAATAAACTATTTTTTGTATAGGAATGTAAGGTCGAAAGTGACGCTTTGAGGTACGAATACAAAAAGTGAGACACTAAAAGAAAAACATCGTTTATTGATAACATCATTGCAAAGTGCTTCTTTGATTCAATGTTTACAATTCTTAGAATTTCAATTACCCATATTAACACATGCTGCAGTGGCGGTTGGTTTGGTTTGTCGCTCTACGGCAATTTTGTGCACACAAAGGCTAAACAGACCGGGACCTATAGTTTAAAGGGGATTTCGAACCACTACAAATATCCATGCCACCGCCTGAACTCTAAGCCTGTGGTACCGAGTGCCAGAGAGCGTTAGCCACTTGGCCAACAGGCCCCAGTAGCGGCGAAGGAGTGATTAGCGAACATATTTAAATATGCAAGCATTTCGCAGCCGTAATAGATAATCGAGCTATGAGGGCCTCTGCGTCAACTGCAGTAGGGAAAATGTAAACACAGTTTCAATATATATATATATATATAATAATTAATTATTGTATTAATTATTTATTTATTTATTAGTATTATAATTGCTTGATAAGAAATCACATGACTGCAAAACCCATTATTTATTATTATTTTTTTTTTTTTTGAAATTTCAATAAATGGTATCTACATATTAAAAAGAGAAACTATTAAATGGATAATTTAATTTAACTTTCTAAAATTACTGTCATTTACATTTTGCTTATTTATAAAATCTGAGCAAAAAGATATGCAACAAAATCAGTCTAACGCTTGCCTAAAATTTTGAGTATTTAAAAATTAATACTATTAATTAAAATCAGTAAGTGAATGAATTTATTATTATAGAAACAAATGATTTAAATCCAAATAGGAAAACAATTTTAATGAACCGCTATCACAAGACATTTTTTAACTAGTTTTTTAAAGTTTTTTCAACGAGGTAACTTTGTCAACATACAAGGTTGAAGAACTCATGAAAAATAAAAATTTGTATACATAGTCTATATATATATACACTATGTGGAAGAAAGTGACGGGACACGACACTATAACGATATAAACCCATATTTATTAAAATTAATAGGTGGTAGGGCCTCCTTTGGCTGCGATCACAGCTGCAACCCTTCTGGGCATGCTTTCCACTAAATTAGCCATAGTGACAAGAGGAATTTCCTTCCAAATGTTTAACAGGAAGTTCCATAGTTGAGTCTTGCTTTTGGGGAGTGGGGTGCAGGCCCTCAACCGACGGTCCAATTCGTCCCAGAGATGTTCAATTGGGTTAAGATCAGGGCTCTGCGCCGGCCACTCCATGCGTTTAACGTTGTTGCTCACATACCAATCAGAGTCCTCCTTGCAACATGGCATGTTGCGTTGTCGTCTTGATACCAGTAATCATCCATACCGTACGTTGCCCACAAGGTAGGAAGGACATGATTGTCGAGAATATCACAGTATCTATAGGCATTCATCGTACCATCAACATTCACCAGTGGGCCAGTCCCATACCAGGAGAAACAGGCCCATACCATCAAAACTCCTCCACCAAACTTTACAGTTGGGACGACACACTTGGGCAAAAGGCATTCTTCTGGTAAACGCCATACCCAAACACGTCCATCGGAACGGAAAAGGGTAAATCGTGACTCGTCACTCCAAAGGACGTGTTTCCAGTCATCCAGAGTCCAAGTACGGTGCTCTTTGACCCATCGAAGGCGCGCTTTCTTGTTGGTTTTCGTAATCAAAGGCTTATGGGCCGCCGAACGTCCAGTGTAACCTAACTTACGGGCCTCGATCCGAAGAGTCTTGGTTGAAACAGCCACACCTGTGGCTTGTCTAAACTCATTAGCGATGTTATCCATGGACGTTTGACGGTTACTTCGAATCTCCCTGCCGAGCACCCGCCGGTCCCTGCTGGTGAGAACAGTAGGTCTTCCACTTCGGGGTTTGTTCTGACAGTGTCCCTCTATCTTGTAGCGACACACAACACGTGCTACAGTTGATTTTGAGCAGTTACGGAGACGGGATAGCTCCCTAATTGACACCTTGGCAAGATGCAATCCAACCAACACAGCTTTCTCGAACTCAGACAACTCTTCCCGTGGCAGCATTTTGACAAAAAACAACTCTAGTCGACTCCACAGAGTATTTATAGGATATGGCTGACACGTGATACCTATTATTGCGCATGTGTCAGCTGTAATGTCGACTTTTCTACTTTTCGAGGGGTGTCCCGTCACTTTCTTCCAGATAGTGTATATACGTATATAAATATATACACATTTTTAAACATTTTTTAAAATTTGTATACATAGTCATATCTATATATATATATATATATATATACACACATTTTTATTTTTCATGAGTCCTTCATATATATATATATATATATAAAACAGCAACACGCAGAAGGAGAAACGAGAAACAAACAGTTTCAGAAATTGGGAGATTTAATAATTATTGATACAATATAAAGCTAATTTTCAATAAAAGTTTTTTTAATGTGCTGAAAATCTTTCACTATTCGTCAAAATTAATTTTATTTAATAACTAATTATTTAAAAACAAATTGTAACGTACTGTTCTCTGGAATAAATCATTCCTTTTTTTTTTAATATCTTCATTTTTTCTTGCGATGTCATTGTTGATATTTTATCTGTATTATTATGTAATTAAAAAAGTCACACGATTAAATTGGTGAAAATTGTACCCACTTTTTTTTTGTCCAAGGTTTTCGAAAGGCATTGTACTTTGGGCATTTGGGCTGAGGTTCTATCCGCTGGCGGGTTTATTATAGACATTGTTTCATAGAACTAGGAGGCTTGATGGCGTTTCTGATGTTTAGCCTCTTGATCTCGGAAGTCGGACTACCTGGTGGGAGCTTTCCGTATTTTCTCCCGTACGATACGCAAATGCGCGGTAGTTCCACTATAAGTCCTTCCAGAAAGCACTGACGTCCTCCTTCAGACAGACGGAGCCAAGTCAGACTTCTACATACGAGTGCTCCATCAGAACAGAAGCTGCCTCCTTTCCCTCCAATCATGAGCTTGGATGTCCGACTCATGCGATGTCCGTCCCTAACTATAGGACACTGAGGATTAGGCACAACTAACTACATAAAACATATTCTCTACTTATAATCTAAATAAAATATTTTAATTTATTTTAAAATATGGCCTGATTAGTTAAATCGCTACAACATGAAATTCTTATGCCCAGTTCTGTGTTTGAGGAAATATTTATGGCATTTTTAATCATTGCAAGAAGTTCAACATTTGTTTCATTATTTTGCTAAATGAAAAATCTCTTTTTGTACGGAGCATTTTGAATCGAAAGTTTCATGTTATGATAATAATTTTGTCTCAACCTATAATGCTGACTCTGCAAGTTAGCAAGCAAATTGTGTAGGTTTGAATTTGTTGATTAGGTTCATGTGTAGGTTTGAACCCGTTGATGTGACTGTTTTCCAGATGTCAAATTTCTTATACTCGCTTTTTTTCAGGAGATTCAATGGCGATTGTGAGAGCACTCATGACCGCCTGGAAACTAAGATGCTTAATGACAAACCTTTTATGCATTCACGGAAGGCACTATTTTTTTTTCAATCAGGATTTTTAATTTATTATGTAGAACAAGAATATATGTAATAGTTAACACAATATATATATAAGCTATCGTTACAGTTAAGTAAATATATATAAGTTAATATAAATATAATAAGTTAATATAAATGTATATATATCGTTATAGTTTTTTTTTTATATCAGAGATCTCCTTTTCTACTTATGTATTTCAAGTAAAATAATAGGTAGATTCAAAATGGTGAAGTTTCGTTCATTTTCTAACTTCTAATACAAGAAGTTATCTCCATTAAGTTTGCTCGTTTTTGAAACCAGCGATTAAAAAAAAGTTGCCGGGGGATCCGAACCTGTGCCCTTCTCTTCGCCATAAACGCGCATTACTAATTGGACCACGAATCGGCATCAGAATAAAAAAATATATATATTATATTAGTATACGTCCGCTTTGGAATACACGTTTTGTTTGGTACACGACTTCTATTTCAATTACCACAAGCGTACTTGCCAAAAGGACGGATATCAAAAGTTTTGCAGAGAAGTACCATCCTAACAAAACTAAAAGCAAGCCATAATAGGAATATGATACGATCAGAGCATGCCACAAACATTCTGGACAAAAGGCCGAATTTTGGAAATTTCTGTAACATGTAGCCATCGACAATCGATTTATTAGAAGGGCACGTACAATACTTAGCTACACACAAGCTCGTTCTACGGACACAAACTTAGGCTCCAAATGATTTGTCAAAAGTTAAGTGGTTAACTAAACTGACTGATAACTATTTTCTCAAAATCCTTATCTGTATCAGTTACATGTAGCATCATGATAATGATTGTCTCTATCGCACTGTGAAAATGCGTCAAACTTAAAGGTACGAACTAAATAAGGCTCCGCCATTTTTGTTGGGCCATTGTACGATATTCAGGTTTCCAACATCGTAATATATCACAGATTGGTCTAAAAGAAATTCGTTGGTGATTTAGAAATTGGAACAGTACAGTTTGATACCAGGTAAATGAGACAAACCAAAAATTCTTGTATCACTACATAATGATGGAAATGGTAAAAACAGTGTCCCATTTCGAATAAGTCCTACTTGATATATGTCCTGTTTCGATGCAAAATATGTTTGGTATAAGACTCGCATGCGTCAAACTGTTTACAAGATGGATGAATGTGAAAAACCTTTCAGAGCAGTTCCATCCCGACAAAGCACAAAGAGACCGTAAGAGGCATTGTCTGGAGCAGAACAATGTCACATTTGCAGAACACCCTGAAAAGAAGGCAGAAACAAAGTTCTTTGAACTGTCTTTTTGTGAACATCCAATCTTATGATCCTCCGCAAGGTCCAAGTAGAGAAAAAAGAAAAGAGAAGTCCAAGTCCTTAAATTATCTTTTATACACGTATTTCATATAACTGGTTTTTTTTTAATGTATTTTAGCATTACGCTGTGTTTCTATCATTTCATCCTTGTATAATATGCCGATAAGATTTTTTTTCCATGGGGATGACTTCATCATTTTCCCTTTATTTCTTTTGAGTAAATATTGGTTTAATATATGTCCTGTTTAATACAAATCCAATGTTCTGGTGTAAGGATGTATAACGAGTATATACCACTGTATTTAAAAAATATATACATCACAAATAGGCAACCGCATGCTTGCAAAGCGGAAATCTGCGAAATCCCAGGAGTCAAGAAGACGCCCTCAAAGGGCTGACTAAATCTTCAAAATCACCACTCCATCTCCATTTGTTTTGATTAACCATTTCGTGACAAATAGGGGCTTAGTACTTTGAAAGTGGCCTTTAGAAATCGAGCCGCCTTATTTACCTTCTGTTTGGAAGGACAGAGAATATTGATCTCGGGGATGGAGGGAGAGGAGGGTGGAGGAGTGGGTGCGGGGGAGGGTGGTGGGGGGTGTCGACGACTGTAGATATAAATAGCTTGGTCGTTCCGTTCGCTAAAGGATAGATCTTTTATATATATATATATATATTTTTTTTTGGAGGAGAAAGTATCTTTTTCTTTTTTGGGTCGGCTGTTGTTTTGAGCGCGATAACGAGTTTTAGGGTAAAGAATGCATGGGGGTTACCCGATAGATGTAGGTTTATTGTTAACTGGTTTTTTCTCTCTTGCAGCCCAGAAAAGTTGGGTTGTTGAAGCCCGCGCCGTGTTTGCTAATGCAGCGGTTAACGCTGGCCAAAGGCTTTGCGGATTTATTTTTATAGATTTCCTTTTTTTTTTTTTTTTTTTTTCTTTCGGGAAGGTGGGGGATTGGTTAGAAATAAAATATTTATCTTTTTTTTTTTATCCTTTCATTCTTTTACTTAACATCAGATTTTAATAAATAAATAGTGGAAATATGCTTTGCAAAGAGGATGTGTCATAGTCGACATAAATCCTATTTGATTTTTTAATAGAAAACTACATTTTATCGAACTACTAGTTGTTTAGCCGGCGTTTTCCGATGATTTATTTCCCCTATATTTTGTCAGAATGGAAAATATAATGTGACAGGAGAATGAATGTAGAGTAAAATTGACTCGACTTATGTTTTCTTGAAAGGCATTTTAAAGCAATAAAGTTCGTAAAACAAACCAAAAAAAGCGAAAGGAAACTGTCCCACTAATTCGAACAAAATTACTTTCCCGCTATTTGATAAAATGTCCCTATCTCACTGAACCGACATAGCTACAGTCCCACTTTCTATTTACTGAGAAAGGGGACTTGCATTGATTAGCTAGTTTCCTAAAAGACCCTACTGACTGTGCAGTGCTGAACTTTGAACTATTTTCTCCCCTCGAATTCCAACTTGATCTTAATGAAGTCTTTTTTTGTGTTTCTTTAATGCCAAATTTAGTTTAATACTTTCTGCTCACTATTTTCAACTGTCGAATCTTCGAATCAAATTTATTGTTGGGTAAAAAGACTGGACATTTTTAGACGATCTGATAACGTTTCGGATCTTGATAACATTAGATCCCCGATAACTCCCAAATCTAGGTAATTTGTTTTCCATGAGATAGTACCCTGAGATGTAAAAAATTTGCTTTTCTTTCTTTTTCATATCGAACGTCCTTCATGTTCCCTCTATCATAGCCATGAACATTCCTTGAGTATTATTGCATCTAGCAAGACGTTCTGGAACTACCGCATCTTTGCGTTTCATATAGAATAGAACTTGAAGATTTCCCATAAAATCCGAATATCAGATGCGAAATGCTTATATGCATCATCGTAATCGCCATCGAGTCTTTCGTTTTCCGAAAGCAGCGCATCATGAGTTCTCAGAATATAATTTCATTATTCTGCGAACTCGTCGATAAAGCAGGCAATATACGTGCTATATACGCAAGAATATTATTTTAAAATCGAAGTCAATTTTTCCTCATCATTTCGGCAGTTCATTTTTGAATAGAGGCTGCACACCTAATGGATTTTTTGAATGCATTGGTTTTCACTCCTTTCACCATTCTAAAATAAGTATATCTTGTAAATGTGTGATGAATCTCACGGGCCGGAAAAATACTCGAGGCGGGCCGCGGGTTGGCCACCACTGGTATACATTCTTCAACATGAATATTCGGAAAAATTCACGAAATTCAAACATTTCACTAATAAGTACATCCAAATGGCTTAGTAAAACTTATTTACTTGACTAATCCTACTGTAAAAGTACAGATATAATCTGTCTTCTGTTGGAAAGAGTTTGAATTGGTAAAATATAGTAAATTTTCTACTTTTTTTTCTTGCGGAAAATTCTTTCTCGCATGTAAGCAAATTGTCTATTATTATAGAAAACGCCTTTCTTTATATGAAACGTTATGCTTAATTTAGAAAGTAAACAATTTGTGAACGGGATATTTTTAACTTTTTTTTTCCATTGTCAACTAATTTACATATTATTGCCAAATAATTTTGATAATTATTTTAAATAATTTACTTCATTTCTGCAATTGCAAAAATAAACCGAAAATTTTTTTTCAAGTACTTGTTTTAAAATGGGCACTTGTAATTGTTATTTAACAGTGTACAAATTAAAAAAAAAAACACACGAAATTTGCTTATTGTTCAAGATTGTGTTGTATTTATTTACAGGCTGACATTCAAAAATGGAGGCTTTTTCAATGAACGATGAGCAAAAATTTTTTTTTGTTATTGTTCTAATTCAGCTGGCAAATACTTATACAGTTGTCTTCGATGCCTTAAGCCAAGCGCTACACCGACTTTACTCACTTAGCACTACGCAGGGGGCGCGTGTAGCTTGAAGATAAGCCACGGACGCTGAGTAACAATGCCCCCGCAACGCTCTACGATCCTGTTAGACCGGGACCTATTGTTTGAAGGGGATTCCGAACCACTACGAGCATCCATGGCACCTCCGGGACTCGGACCCGAAACCTGTGGTACCGAGCACCACAGCGCTAGCCACTTGGCTATTCAGGCCTCATGAGCAAAATTTAAAACGAGTAAAAATAGTTCGTGGAATAACATCCTCCTTTTCTTTTTCTTCATTGGCGAGCGACCTGATGGCCAATTGGCTGGCGCTCTGGCCATCGGTACCACAAGCTTCAGGTTCGGATCCTGGCGATGTCATGGATGTTTGTGAGTGGTTCGGAATACACTCTAAACTGTAGGTCCCGGTCCGATTAGCCCAAAGTGTGCACAAAATGGCAGTAGAGCTGCAAACCAAATCAATCTTTATTGGCGCAACAGCCCCATGTTGGGTCGAGGTCATCTGTCTACTGTCCGATTTCGAGACAGGAACTGTTCTTTTTTTACGGGGTAGGACTGTCAGTCCTTCGCCCAATAGCCAACAGTCATATTATACCGGCACCTACAGTTTAAAGTGGATACCGAACCACTACAGACATACATGGCACCACCCGGACTCGAACCCGAAATCTGGGGCACCGAACGCCAGACACGGAGCACCAGAGGAATATCGTCCATAAAGACCCATTCCTTTTCCACTTGAAGGAAAGGAATAAATTTTAATTTTTGTTCTTTAAAGAGTAATTATGAAAACGAAAGTGAAATGGAAACAAATATTTATTTTAACATGTTACAACATAACAATGCAAGTCTAAAACGATTACTTTTCCGATGTATGAAATTTTTTAAGGATGTGCTATGTTAAGCACGCATCACACTTATTTGTATGTAGTCATACAGGATGTCTATAAAGTCAATTAACAATTTCAAAAATTTATTACAGAGAAAAATGTAAAGAAAGATAAGTAAAAACTATTACAAAACCAGACTTTCTTTCTTTTTTTTTTACATCATTTAGTGTCAATATAGTTTTATTTGATACGTCTCTCTGTAGGCAGGCACTGATTTGCATATCATGAGAAAAATAACTCAAAAGTGAAAGATGCGCAAAATTGTCTAAAAAAAACAATTTATCATTATAAAAGATGAACATGCAAAATAATATATATATATATACACACTGAAGTGACAAAAGTCATGGGATAGCAATATGCAAATTTTCAGATGCCAGTAGCATCGCGTAGAACAGGTATAAATGCGCAGTGTTTTCGCAGAGCTTTCATTTCTGTTCAAGTTATTCATGTGAAGAGGTTTTGACGTGATGATGACCGCACGACGGGAATTAACAGACTTTGAACGCGGAATGTTAATGGCAGCTAGACGCAGGGGTCATGCCATTTCGGAAATCGTTAGGGAATTCAACATTCCCAGATCCACTGCGTCAAGTGTGCCGAGTATGAAATTTCAGGCATAACATCCCACCATGGACAGCGCAGTGGTCGACCGCCTGCACTTAACGACCGAGACCGGCGACGTCTGCAAAGAGTCGTAAATTCTAACAGACAAGCAACACTGCGTCAAATAACCGCAGAAATCAATGTGGGACGTACAAGGAACTTGTCTGTTAGAACTGTGCGGAGAAATTTGGCTTTCTTGGGCTATTCCAGCAGAAGACCGACTCGAGTGCCTTTACTGACAGAACGACATCGCTTGCAGCGACTCTCGTGGGCACGTGAGCATATCGGTTGGTCCCTAGATGAATGGAAAACCGTTGCCTGGTCCGATGAGTCGCGATTTCAGTTGGTAAGAGCTGATGGTAGGGTTCGAGTGTGGCGCAGACCCCACGAAGCCATGGACCCAAACTGTAAGCAAGGCACTGTTCAAGCTGGTGGTGACTCCGTAATGGTGTGGGCTGTTTTTTCATGGCATGGACTTGCTCCTCTGGTGCGACTGGACCGAACATTGACTGGAAATGCTTATGTTCAGCTACTTGGAGATCACTTGCAGCCATTCATGGACTTCATGAACCCAAATAACGATGGGATTTTTATGGATGACAATGCGCCATGTCACCGGGCCACAACTGTTCGCGATTGGTTTGATGAACATTCTGGACAATTCCAACGAATGATCTGGCCATCTAGATCGCCCGACATGAATCCCATCGAGCATTTATGGGACGTCATCGAGAGGTCTGTTCGTGCCCAAAATCCAGCACCATCAACGC